>MCJB01017444.1:0-83784 GCA_002018475.1 Nicotiana obtusifolia | reverse complement strand
GTCCGGGATTGAGAGGTCGGGTATGACAGTCGAAGCAGCCGGGACAAGACAGACCGGTATAACCGATCGAGGACACTAAGAGCTTAAAGACCGGCCTCGATCCGCATATCCCGCCACTCACCGAATATTTCGCCAGGAGTAATTATCTCAACCATCTTAGCCGTTGTGCCACGATTTGAGGAAATTCTATCCCGTATTTTGGGGGATTTATCTTGTAATCAGTTATTTATCTTACTTAGAACTCTAGCTTTGGGCCTATAAGAGGCATTTTTTGTACTCCATGAAGGGAGATCAGATTCTCTCAACTTTATCATCACTTTTCTAGTTTCTTGATACCATTTACACTGTTCATACGAGGATTTTACCATTATTCTTATTGCTCATCCCAGTTCATATCTTTATTCCTTCTTACATTTCAATCGATTTTACCATATTGTTATTTAGTATCAAATTGATTCACGGATCCTTAGCACCACGAACAAATTCAATTGTTATCCGGTTTTCAAGGTAAACAAGGGCAAATAGGATTTTTGCCTCGAAAAAGAAGGTCCTCTCTTGAAGCAGCCCCTTTCTCTGCTCTATGAGCATCTCTATATAGTGAGTGCTGAATTCGGAAGAGTCCAATGGAGGAAGGGGCATCTGTCAGCACCAAATCCGGGTCTGACAAAGCAAAGATTATTTTTGTAACTAACACTGCCAACTACCCTGTTGGTAGTTATCCCTTTCTTTTCGAGCCCTTCTTTATTTTATTTTTACTCCTAAGGCCTCGAAAGTTAAATTATTTTTCGAATACAACCCCCCCCCCCCAATCCGCCTAAGTATGCACTTACTGCATCGAGACTAAAAGGCCTGCCTCATCATTGGGGCCATCGGAATCTTCTTTGTCTTCGGATCCGTCCGAACCCTTGGAATTTTCCTCATCCTCGGGGTACGCTAGCTTTTTGGGCTTGGCCTCGAGCCTCTTAACATTTTCAAGCTCGACCGATAAATCTACCCCCCCAAGCATGAACCTCTTCGACAGCCTCTTTCCGGGATTGCCACTTCGAGCTCCTTGACAAGGGTATCCCGGGTGGCAATGGCGAGCCCAATCGAGACTAGAGGTTTTGATTTCTCGGGACCGGATCTCAACGTTTTCCTTTGCCGATCGAAGTTGGGTCTCCTCGTGGGACCGATTCTTCATCATTCGGGCTCCATCGAACATCAATTCACTGAAGGGAGGCGATCCCGAAATATCTATCATGCCGGGTGGGGCAGGATCGGCATCTCTCGAGTCCTCGACCATAACCTCGGCAGCGGCCTCGAGAGTTTTCTTTTCTTCTCCCCTACTGTGGCTCCGGGCTGTCTCGAAGCGGATGAATCGAGAGGTAAGTCCTCGTTCCCAAACGAGGGCCTAAGCTTGACGGTCTTAGGCAAACTATGGGAATGGGCCTCTCAGCGGCCCTTCGAGATTTTGCACCGCGAGCGTTCGCAGTAGGGCATTTGTGAGACAATACCTTCGATCCACTCCTTAAGTCAAGGAACAATATTTGGAACTCGGGCAACAGCGAAGCTCTTCTGGCAACAATCTTGTTAACCAACGGGTCTGAGCAGCTTTTTGAAACGAGCCAAAAATGACATCAATCTATTGTTCTTGTTGAGAACAATCGGTTGATGTAAGTTTTGAGCCGAAACGTACTCTGAAAACTCGGGAATCAACAATGGTGGAATTAGGGTTTCTAAATTTTAGATCCGAAATCCGTGAATCTGTAAGGGTTTTTGACGGGAATGATTTATGGATTAGGGATGAGGAGATGAAGAAGGCCATGGGGTAGTGATTTGGAATGGATTGGAGGTGGATGGAAGACAGTATTTCGCTTTTCCTTTAGCTCTTTTCAGAAATAGCCACATTGCTTCTTATTGCATTTATTTTGCAACAAAGACCTAATTAGCATTTAAACTAATTAATTAAACTAATTGATTAAAGCTAATGTATATTTTTTGTGATTTTCGTTTATCAGTTAAGCAATTTGTATGTGATTAAATCCTAAAAATGCAATTAAAATTTAAAGTGTTATGCAATGAAAAATTAGACATTTTATGGTATTTTCTATGATATTCACAAAAATATAACTAAATGCAAACAACGAAATTTCTAATACTCTACAAAAACCAAAATCAATAAGAAAAGTTATTTTTTGTATGTTTTATAGGAATATTTTCATAGGACAAAAATTACATGCTCACAGCTGCCCCTCTTTGCTCGAGAACATGCAGAGTTTTCGGGCAAAGATAAAGTGAGCAATTTAGCAATTTTTTCCCGTTTGACACTCCATGTGAAGCATTTTGAAAAAGTTTGACCGAACCTTGCTTCCGAGGTTGCCCACATATCCTTGGCTATAAAAGAATCATGTTAGTGTAGTTCTGAGAATTTTGGTAGCTGGGACCACCGAAAAGCTGTGATCTCACTGTTGTTGTTGTTGTTACTGCTTGCTGAACTCCTGATTACGCCAAAGTAAAAATGAAAAAAAAACTAAACAAGCCTATCAGCTACGAGTTACAAGATTCCTATCTGTAAGTTTTCTAAAACTTGATCTCGAGTCTTGACTTGGTTCTTTATGCAGACTCTGATCTGAATCTTGATGCTTGCTAGCTGCAGGTGCTAGTTCATTCTTCTATTGCTTTTTATGATCAAAACGGGAAATCCAATGCTCGTGACCATAGCCATGTCTTGAGCAGTCCACATATTTTCCTTCGCTTATGTATTTTCGATTCACTTCTTTTCCTTTATTTTTCTTTATTTTAGGTCGAGCCTTTTTCTTTTGATTATCTCAAACCCTGTGTCTCGATGTAAAAATTGCTCAGACACCAGAACAGACAAACAAGCGAAATATTTATGCCTCAATTTGCACTAGGAAAATTTCGTGAGTTATTGTAGCAAAATTCTAAAGTAGTTCTTTATTGAAAGCAATAAAAGGTCGCGAAAGGTATAACCCGAAAAGATCATGATGATTTTTTTAGATGGTGTTCCTTTATTGTCAAAAAGATGTATCAACTAAGGCTTTGTGTACCTTATGTTGGGAAAATGTGGCCAGGGAATGGTATACCCTATATTGGCAATGATATCAAGGAGTGGTGTACCCTGCATTTAAGATTAAATCAATTAGGGAATGGGGACTCTATGTTGGAAAACAAGAATCGGGAGTGGAGACCCTATGCCTAAAATAAAATCAACTAGGGATTGGAGATCCTATGTTGGAAAAGAAGACTAGGTTGAAAAGGAGACTAGGGAGTGGAGACCCTATGTCTAAAATAAAATCAACTAGGGATTGGAGACTCTATGTTGGAAAAGGAGACTAGGGATTGGAGACTCTATGTCTAAAATAAAATCAACTAGGGATTGGAGACCCTATGTCTAAAATAAAATCAACTAGGGAGTGGAGACCGTATGTTGGAAAACGAGACTAATGAATTGTGTACCATATGGTAAAACGAACCAAGAAGGATTTTTTTTTTTTTGGGAAAAATCATTTTCATTTTTTTTCTTGTTTTTTTCTTGTTGAGAAAATCACTCTTTTAAACAAATTGCCCCAACACTTATTTTTTGAGGAAATAAACAAGTGACCCCTTTTTTAAAATCCAGACTTTCTCTTTTTTAAAATATCCTAGGAGAAAATTTCATCAGATTAAGTTTTCTTATCTTAGGAGAAAGATTTATCAAACTAGGTTTTCTTACCTTAAGAGAAAGATTCATCAGGCTAATACTTCGATCCTAGGAGAAAATTCATCAGACTAAGAGATTTTTTTTTGTTATCTCAGGAAAAAGATTCATCAGACTAAGATTTTTATCCTAGGAGAAAGTTCATCAGACTAGAGCGTTCTTATCTTAGGAGAAAGATTCATCAGACTAAGACATTTATCGTAGGAGAAATTCTTCAGACTAGGATTTTTTTTTTCTTTTTCTCTTTTTTTTTCTTTATTTTTTTTTCAATTTTTCATCCTTTTTCTTTTTTACTTTTTTTTAAATCTCTTTTCTTTTCTTTTTTGTTTTGAAACATTTTCCTTGCGCTGCTTTGTTCTTATTTCAAATAAAGAAAGTTTTGTCAGTTTTGAAAGTGGTAATCGGTTCGTGGCCTTGAGTCTTGGACATCTTGGCTTTGTGATCATCCAGTCTTTGGAAGACCGACTGTATTGGTAGTTGGTTGCACTGCTGGGAGACTCTGCTGTTGCTTTCAAGGGACCTTTACTTTCTGTATCAACCCTGATTGTTATGCTCCCATTACCATTTGTGTTTTATGGCTCAATCAGCCTTATCTCAAAAAAGAGATTTCTTTTCTTGGATAACCTTTTCTGATATCTTGAATGGCTTTTGCTTTTGAAGCAATTTGTTTGTCAGAGAGAATCACAACTGGGTATGCGCCTTTTGCATGATGTGCACACTTCATAGTCTCTGTTCAGTACTACAGGGAACCTGTAATCAATCTTGCGGTCTTTTATTTGCTTTTTTTTTTGACAAGTAGGTTGATAGAAATATCTTTCTGGGGAACCTTTGTACCGCACAAATGATCAAGACATGCCGACTGTAACAACTGAGTGTGCTGGCCAAATTTACTTTGTACAACTGAAAAGCTAGTAGTACATTTTGAAATCTTTTCTTGCTTGTTTTGACAAGGACTGACTCAAAGCAAAGGATATCATGATGCAAAGAAACAATATTAACAAGAGATGCCCTCGTCAAGAAAGAAAGAAGGCAGAGGTTTTTTTTTTTTCTTTTTTTTCTTTTTTTTCTTTTTCTTTTTTTTTTTTTATAAAGAAGGAAGAGGCTTTGTTTTTTTTTATTTGTTTTTTTTTGAATGAGGTAACTAGCCTTAATGATCATGACATGCATTTTGGACTCATCGGCCTGATCTATCAAATTGATCTAATCATTCCTTTCGTTATTCCTTCGGGCTTTGAAGTCGAGATTGTTTGTGTTAATTCTTTGCATCAGTTTCACGATTCACTTTCGACTAGTGGTGCCCCGAGAGGTTTTCACCAACAAGTCTCTCTCATTTGTTTATCTCTACTTACCATCGTCTTACAGTGCCCGTGAGGGTTTTCACTCGTAAAACTCTCTCATTTTTTTCTTGATTCCTTGAGAGAGAACCATGACCATGCATTTCATATGACAACCATTGCTCATTATGGATTTCCCTTGGCATTCTCAAAACTGATCAGGAGGTCTTGTTTAGAAAGCTTTTGGATATGGTTAGAAAGAAAGGACGACATGAAGCTCAAAGTAGACTCAGTATGATGGGTTGTACTCTTATAACTCTTGGACGACTCTTTCAAGAAACTAAAACAATCTCATGCCCCAGTTTTAGATACCTGACTCTTTTTTATTTGAATTCTTATTTGGTTGGACCGAATCGTGTAAGGCTGCCTACGTATCCTTTTTTTTTAAGGAATCATGTCTAATGTAGTTTTTTTTTTGGTTAAATATAAATTTTATTAATAGAAGCAAAGTACAAAAGTGGAGGGGGACATAAGCCTTACCTCCAGTAAAAGAGTAAATGTACACTTAGTTATCCTAAAGTGATAACTAAATATACCTAAAATGTGGTAAGTTGTTAGACCTATGATGATGTAGCGATTGTCTATTTTAAATTGATAGACAATTGCATTTACAAAAACAGAGTGCGATTGATCTAGGTCAACTATACAAAAAGGTACATGTGTTCCTGCTTCTAATATGTGATTTAGGGGTGTGGCCCCTTATATGTACATCTGGTGTCCAAAAGTGATTTCTAGAATTCTCAAAAGAGTAGCAAAAGAGTGCGAGATATATTCAATTTTTCTTTTTCCTTGAAAAGAAAAGCCAAGTTGAAAATGGCTATTTGAGTTGGAGAACAAGTTGTTTTTGCTGGTGGATGAGCAAAGTGCTGAGTACTGTTTGCTGGAGCTGCTGTTGTGGAGTGTATGTGTGTTTCCTGTGTCTTCTTTTGGGTAGTCTCCTTGGCTTGGTGTTCCTTTGGGGATTACTATCTTCTCTTGTTTTAGTCTTTAGGTTGATGGTTGCTTTTCTGTTGGCACTGTGTGACTGGTGCTTCTATATCCTGTGATGTATGCTGGCTTAGTATGTTGCTGCTATGTTGCTGAGTGAAGTCTAGTTTCCGGTATTGCAATGTGGCTAGAGATGTCCATGATGATTGCTGTAGTGGCAAGAGATTGAGCACCAAAGGTGCTAATACCACACCTTGCAACTGCAGCAATGATCTAGACCATTTCAAGCAGTTTGTAGTGATGAGTGAGATGCTGAGTTCAGTGAAGAAGATTTTGCTTGTGTTGCTGCTATTTTGCTGCTTTATGGTTGTGTGATCCTCAATGTTAGATTCAGGATGTTGCTTATGTGTATTGTCTATTAGCTGTGCATCTGTGACATGTGGTTGCTGTTGGCTCAGACTGTTCTCATTGTTGTTCCTGCGTATTGTTGTGTTGTTTGAGGTCTAGTGGTGTATTGTGAAAGGGAGGATCCATGGTGATTGCTGTAATTGCAAGAGATTGAGCACCATTGGTGCTGATATCACACCTTGCAATTGCAGCAATAACCTGGACCATGTCAAGTTATTTGCAGTAATGTGGTAGTTGTTGACTTCAGTGGTGTCTTGCTGCTGCTGGTGTTGGTGTGTTTTTTGAGTTTGTCTTGTTTACTGCATTTGCGAGGTGAGGTATTTGTTGCTGAGTTTTTTTTGTTGCTGGTAGTGATCTTGTTGAGATGATCCTCTGTGTTCTTTTAATTTGAGGTGACTTGTTTGCTTGAAATGGTGATGAGGTTGTAAAAGGTGCTTGGTGTTCTGAAAAAAATGCCATAGAAGCAATGGAGATGTTGCGCATGGCTTCTGCAGTGGTAGACTAATTCCTAGAGTGCATCATGGTGGATATAGGCCTGTGTTGTTGATGCTGCCTTGTGTAACTGCCACATCTTTTCTGTTGTTGTTGTGTTGCACATTTTGTTCTTTTAGCAATAGGTTGGTCCCAAGAGTGTTGTCTTGGACTGTGTCTTTGAAGGAGTCTATTCTGCTCTGTGTTCCTGCTATGGCAATGTAAAGCCTGAGTTGAGTGTTTGAGGTGCTGGGAGATAACAAGTTGAGTAGTTGTTGTCTTCCTGGAAGGTTGTTTGATTGAAGTCTAGAGGGTGGCTGCTTGTGTGACATGCCCCTTGTGTGATGCTATTCCATCATAAACCATGTATGAGAGGCTGGTGTGGGGGTTCTTTTGAACTGCAAACAGCAAGAAAAGCTGGGCAGTGTTTCTTGCAAAAGAGAGCAGCATATTAGTGTAAAGTCACTGTCCTAGTCTCCTCTGATACCCCTTATGCTTTTTGTTGATGCCATTGCTTTGTTCCTCCAGTGTGCCTGCGGAAATATAAAGCATGTTATTAGAACATTGTTTGATCTTAGGCTCAAGTTATTGTTCCTTTGCTGTGAGGTTGGGAGATTGTGTGTCTGTAACTCAATGAGGGGCCACTGTCCTGTTTTCTCCTTTGCTACTTTGCTACCTTTACCATTATGTATGGACATTGGAGTTTATATTCATTTAGTATCTTTCGACCTTGTAAATCTAGCTGCCAGTAGTCATGACATTCAATTCTCCCAACTTCAAGTGCATAGTTTGCTAAGTGATCAGCTAGCTTGTTTCCTTCGCTGTATATGTGTGTCACATTGAGTGTGAGAGCTTTTTTCATTTGTAGCACCTCCTCCACCTATTCAGCTACGCACCAAGGTGGTTTTCATATTCCATATGTTGTGTTGTTCAGCAGCATTGAATCTGTTTGCAGCCATATGTGAGAGTAATAGTGTGATCTGCAGAATCTTAGTGCCTCCACAATTGCTGTTGCTTCTGCTGTTGTGTTTGTTCCTTCTGGTGTTTCTTTGCCAAGTGCATATATGATCTCCCCTACTTCATTTCTCACACAGAAACCTATTGAGTTCCTTCCTGGATTTCCTTTGGATGCTCCATCAGAATTGACCTTAATCCATCCTGCCATTGGCAATTCCCATATTACTTTATTGTATTTCAATCTTGGAGTGTAGTTTTCCATCATGTGCAGAAGGTCTTGCCATTTATGAGGAGCCTTGATTCCTGGCTTTCTATTTTGGACCAGTTCCTGTAGTGTTGTGGAGATCTGATAAATGACTCTGCTGGCAGTGACTGATTCTCCATATTTACAGCTGTTTCTTCTTTTCCAGAGTTCCCATACAATGCAGGATGGGACAGCTTGCAGCACTGGTTTAAGCTTGGGAACTGTTTGTGTTGTCCAGCATTTGATTATTGCGTGATGAAAAGATAAACCCTCCTATGTTATTCCTGCTCTTGAGAGGAAGTATTGCCACACTTTGGTTGCAGTGTTGGATGTGTAGAAGAGGTGCACCATGGTTTCTTCCTTTGGTTCTGTGCAACACCAACATTTTGATGGCATTTGATATCCCAGTCTCTTCATGAAATCATCTAAGGGCAGTTTAGCCTTCCACACTTTCCACATGAAGAATGCAATCTTAAATGGTAGTCCTTGCACCCAAATCATTTTGAGGTCTAATTATTTCAAACATCTGACCTAACTTTTTTTTAATCTTTCTTTCTTTTTCTCTTTTTTTTTTCTTTCTTTTTCTTTTCTCTTTTTTTTTCTTTTCTTTTCAAAACAGGTTGCCCCAACCTTTATTTTCGAGGGGGCATGGACCTTTGACTCTTCTTTTTTTTCTTTTTTTTCTTTTTGTTTTTCACTTGAACTTTCGAAGAATTGCCCCAGTTTGTACTCTTGGGGTATGATCTTGTTTTTTTCATTTTTTTCCATTTTTCTTGAATTTTAACTCTAAACTTGATTCCAAAAGAGGGTGGTCAAAGAAAATAACACAGGCTCAAAAGGGGTAGCAACGGATATAAGTGTTTGGATAGCAGAAAAAGAGCCTCCTAACCTCGAGTACGCCAAACATAGTATCCTTTCACGATCACAACACGTCTATCTTCTTAGTGTGTCATGGTTGAAAGACACCTTCCATCCATTAACGTCAAACTTTCCAACAAACTTCAATTGATTCTTCCTCAAACCCGGCATTCACAATGATTTGAAGGTAAATATCATTAACCTCTACGGGTATGACTATTTTGGTTTCACATGAATCTTACTCGAGCTTAATTCCAAAGTTTTTCAACTCTTTATTCATCAAAAGTGTCTTTTTCTCAGTTGTCCAATTCAAGACTAGATCAATTTTCTAGGATCTAGCCAAAAATTCTGCATGCATGTCATGTCACTAAAACTAGCAGGAAAAGGATTAAGTATAGAATGACACAAAAGAACAAACTGTATTTCATTGAGTAAAGGATGGAAAGGTTGGACAACAGGACAAATAACCTAAAATATGAGTTACAACCCTAAAATAACCCATATAATGGAAATAGCAACAGAATAAACAAATAAGACTCACACAGTCAAAGTAGAGGGATGAAAGGGTTTGACTCTATAAAACATATAAAATCTAGATCACAACCCTGAAATAATCCAGATAATAGAAAAAACATCAAAACAAGCTACCAAGATTCCTTCCTAGTGAGGAGGGAATGACTTTTCAATTGCTAAGCTTGACATTTTGCCACAAATTTGCTTGTCCGAATCATAAGGGCCTTCTCCAATTTCAATATCATTAACTTCAGTCAGCAAGTTCCCGAGAGAATTCTCATGCTCCATGTCACCACGTATCATCCCCAAAAAGCGTGCATCATCATGTGCAGGTAAAGGATGCTGCGCGATATTCTAGATGTCACTATCTTGGATTATAATCAGTTTTTCCTGGATCATCCTTTCTATTTCTCTTTTCAAATTCTGACAGCTTTCAACATCGTGCCCCTGACATTAGAGTGGTATTCGCACCTTTTAGAAGGTTTAAAGCTTCTTGCACGTTGGTCCACATAATTTGGATGAATTGGTGCAATCATGTCATAATGCTTTAATTTCTCAAACAAGCTAGCATAGGACTCTCCTATTGGTGTAAAATTATCTTTCAACATGTGTTACCCTCTATACCCCTGGCTTGGATGTGGGTTATAGGGCACTTGAAAATTTTGTATAGGTTGGTGGACATTTCGCAGTGCTGGTACTCACCTTCTAGGGTATCTTGGTGACTGGACATAATACTTAGGTGGAGCAACACAGTATTGTGGGTTCTGAGGTGGATAGTAGTGTTCAGAGGAATCATCGGGAAACCAGACGAGACTTGTCATACCTTCGAGATGTTCTCCTTGGACCTCTTCTCGACCCTGATGTCATCACGGTTTCTTCATCCTTCTCATTCGTGTCACTAAAATTAACAGATTCAATTTGGACATCCTGAGTTGCGACTTTGAGAACTGCTTGACTTATAATTCTGCTTGTCTTAAGGTCATTCTCAATCATTTCCCCAATTTTGATTGCTTCCAAGAAGGATTTGCCAACTGCAGACATCATGTTTTGAAAATAATCTGGATCCTAAGCCTGAAGGAAGATAGTGATTAGCTCCTAGTCATCCATGGGTGGCTTAACTTTAGCTGCTTGCTCTCTCCATTTAATGGCATATTCCTTGAAACTTTCAGTTGGTTTCTTCTTCACTTTTGAAAGGGAATTGCGGTCTGGGGCGATGTCGATGTTGTATTGGAACTATTTGACAAAGGCCTGGGCCATGTCATCCCACACATATCAGCGAGATGTGTCTTGATCCAAAAATTATTCGGAGGCTACTCCCGTAAGCCTTTCCCCAAAATAAGCCATCAATAATTCTTCCTTTCCTCCCGCACCTCTTAGTTGATTGCAATACCTTTTCATGTGGACTATAGAGTCCCCATGTGCATCATACTTTTCAAATTTGGGAATCTTGAAACCAGGTGGCAAGTGGACATCGGGGAACATACATAGATCCTTGAAGGAAATACTCTTCTGACCTACCAACCCTTGCATGTTTTTCAGATGTTGTTATAAGCTTTTCATTTTTTGGGCCATTTCTTCCTGTGCCATCTTTTGGGCAGGCTTCTCAATCTTGCAGGAAGATCAAATAAGTATGAGTGGTACTTAGGAGAGTGGCGCTGTTCTTGCTGGGTAGTAAGTTGTGACTCATGACTTTTCTTCTGTACCACGGTCGGCTGTGGGATGGAAAAGACGGGCATAACAGTAGTGGTTGCCTGATTGGTTGTCAATGGAACAGTTTGGGAGCGCGGAACAGAAATTCCAGTTGTAGTCGTACAATTAGGATAAAGATTGAACCAGGTGGATAGGATTGATCAGATAATGAGACCGGAATGGTTGTAGTCGAGATGGATGTGAACTCTGGGAAACCATGAATAGAAAAAGGCGGTCCTTGGCCATTGGCCAATGCCTGACACATTTTGGTCATTTGTTGATTTAGTATTCTATTTTCCTCAACCACAGTAGACTCTTGTTGAACCCTCTGACCCCGAGTCTCTTGACCACTCCCAACAACTTCGATGTCAGTTGTCATTGGCATTTTTCTCTTGGATCTTGTAAATTCTGGATGTGTTGCCAGCTTACCACAAATCGACCACTTTCTTCACCATTCAAAACAAAAACATGTTAGAATGGACTCAGTCGGTCCTTATTATTATCACAAATTATTTTTTTTAACACTTTTTTAAAAAAATGATCGATCGAACCTGATGCGGGTTGCTTGCGTATCATATGGGAACATGAATAAGATCTTGCGTAGTTCGGGAAGATCATAAATAAAGTAAATAAACTAACTCATTTTTTAGATTTTTATTTATTTATAGAAATCAGACCATGATAGTTCCTAACAACGAAAATATTTTTGGATTTCGTTTCTTTTTTTCTTTTTGGAAATTTTTGAAAGAAGACTTCAAAAGAAGAAAAGAAAATACTTTTGAATTTTTTTTTTTCAAAATTTTCCAAAGAAAGACTTCTAAAGCAGAAAGAAAATATTTTTGAATTCATTTTTGTTTTGGTTGTTGATTTTTTTTTTTGGAGGAAAACTTCTAGAGAAGGAAAACATATTTTTGGACTTTGATTATATTTTTTTTATTTATTTCGAATGAAAGACTTCTAAAAAGAAAGAAAATATTTTTGGTAAATTTTATTATTTGGGATTTTCTAAGGAAAGACTTCTAAAGAAGGAATTAAAGGAGAATATTTTTGGTTTTTTAGAAATTGGAGACGGAACCGATGAGGTTTGCCTACGTATCTCACATCCGGTGAGAATCAGACCCGCGTAGTTTGGTCAAAAGCGGGAAATATATCAAAGCCTTAGTATATTTTTCAACATCTTCTGAGTAAGATGAGACACAGTTCGATTTCTGAACATAGGGATTTTATGAAAACCAGATGAATTTCACTCTCTTATTCCCCTCTTTTGTTTTTTTTTTCAATTTTCTTTCCCTATTCTAAAAGCAGGTCAACATACAAACCAGATCAAACAAATGTACAAGTCGCACATAAGATGCATCAGGATAGTCTTTTTAGTTTCAGGTACACCTGTCCTAGACGGACCCAACCCTTGTGTTGAGTTCCCAAAGTCAAATGCACGTGAGGCAAACAAACGATCCTACTAGGGATCCGGCATGAGGCTATGTTATTCTAAGTTTGAATCCTGGGGTGTGTTTTTCTAGACCTGGCTTAGCCGAGCAGACGACTCGAGCTTGGGGGGGCAACGTACCGGGAACCAAAAGGCCATCTGGCTTTGTAACTTATCCGATCCTCGTTCTAAATTAGGGATATGACACTCTAACAGAAAAGAAGCCACGCTAGCGTATGCTTCCCAGAAGATTTAGAAGACTCAGAGAGAAGAAGAATTTCGTAGCAGTTTATATATATAGTTCATAGAATATCAAAGCGGTAAAAAGCGGCATTTAGCGCATTAGGCTCAAACACGTAAAAAAAATCAAATAACAAACAAAAGCCAAGTATAATAGTTATTCTAAGCTCAAATTCTGAATCCCAAACCAGAGATTCTGGGTTTGGTCCCCAGCAGAGTCGTCAGGGCTATCACACCTCCTTTTTCCCAAGGGATAAGGGATAAGGAGTTTTTCCAATTAAAATGACATTATTCGAAATGAGATTATTTATTTATTTTAGATTCGCCACTTGGAATAATTATTTTGGTGTCCCAAGTCACCGGTTTATCTTTTAATCCAAAATCGAGGAAAATTGACTCTATTTATGGTCCGCGAACACAGAAGACTGGGTAAGGAATCCTGTTAACCTCTCAAGTCTCAGCTACTCTTCCTCAGATGCCTCTGGCCTAACCTCAGGCTGAACCGTGATAACGGGCTATACTGATAGCACACCTAGAGTATGACCAACACGAACCTACTGCTCTGGAGTACCAGTGGTGGGAGTCTGAACTCCTGCCCCATTCTGTGAAGTAGCTGGTGCAACTGGGATCAGTCCCACCTAAGCCAATGTACCAAACATGCTTAGGAACTGCGCTAAAGTTTTCTAAAGTCTGAGGGTAACAACAGGCGCCTCCGGTGTCTGTCCCCGAACCAGAGCTGCTGGCGACTCCTCAACTTCTGCTCTGGCAGGTGCTCTAGCTATGGCACGTGCCCCTCCCCGACCTCTCCTTTGGCCCTGCCCTCTCGCGGCTCTTGCAGGGGGCGAGGGTGTCTTCTCAGCTGATCCGGTAGTACGTGTCTTCACTATCTGTGAGAGAATAGAGATACAAAGGCTCAAACTTCGAAATCAACAAATCTGTATGACAGGAATGAAAGAAGTGAAATTTTCCTATTAGTTCCGTAACCTCTCAAAGATAAGTACAGACGTCTCCATACCGATCCGCAAAACTCTACAAATCTTGCTCGCGAATCATAGAGCCTATCAACCTAGATCTCTGATGCCACCTTGTCACGACCCGCAATCGTGCCTTAGGCGTTGTGGAGGCACCTAGTCTCTAAGACTATGTAAACAAATTACTTAAAATAGTTAAGCCAGTTTAACAATGATATTTTAAAACAAAGTTTAATATAAATACTAAAATAAAGGGTAAACAAGCCTACGCGGCAATAATCACAACAACCTCCCAAGACTAGGTAATACAGAGTCACGAACTCTAGCTGAGTACATAGAAAGATCTCAAAAAGTGAAATACAATAATGTTCGGATAACAAATTGATAGTACAATAAAAAGGGAAAGACTCCAAGGGACCGCGACGACCAAATAACTCTACCTTGAATCCTTGCGACCAAGAAGCTAACTCTGCTTGAGTTCAATTTGTCCAATACTTGGATCTGCAAAAAAATATGCAGAAGTATAGTACGGGTACACCACGATCGGTACCTAGTAAGTATGAAGACAAATCTCGGTAGAGTAGTAACGAGGTACAAGTCAATACACCTACTAGTCATAATAACCTGTGCAGTATATAAGTATAAAGCTAATAATGAAAGTAAGAATCAGTAAACGGCATCAAGGAATAAACAAGCGATATAAACAGTAAAGTAATCAGAACACCGTTAAAGTACCAGTGAACCAAATAAGGAAACAAATGACAACCAAATAATCAAACCGTTCTAACACAAGTTTCACAACGAAATTACTCCGGGATACTTCATTCGAATATCACAAGTCACGAGTCCCAAATCACAAGTCATATGCTCACGGCACTTCGTGCTCACATTATCAATCACGACCGCATGCACAACTCACGTGCCAACATCTCAGTCCGCCCAGCATGGTCATAGGCATACAATCACAATCCAGCCGGCGTGGTCACATGCTCAATACCACAAAAATCGCCTGGCATAATCATAGGCTTACTATCATAATGGAAGCAGATAATACAAGAATACATGGACATGATCAATGAATGTCAAGTTTCATTCTCCTGAATCGGTGTAACGCCATGCTACGGTGTATGCTTGTGTGAGTGTACTAATACAGTCCAAGACAATAAGTAATGTGAAAGACATCGAGTAGCTCATTTAAAGCAACACAACAAGTCACGTGAGGTGCATGACAAACCCAAAGAAAATCACACCATCACACGAATACCATTGATATAACGCCCCGGGCCATCACATATCCTTCCTGACATAGCCACACTTATCTCTCCGTATTAATAACATCATAATAGCCACCCTTATCACTCCGCCCAGACATTTATCATAATAGCCACCCGTATCACTCTGATAGCCACCTGTATCACCCCACTCTTACAATATCATTAGCCACCCATATCACTCCGCACAATCATCAACAGTGAGATGCCACCCTTATGCTCCGCATAACAATAATTAACTCACACAATAAATTCACGTGTGCTAACATCACAACAACACGACATATCAACTCGTACCATAAGTGACCCTAGGCCACAACCTCTTAACAACAACAATACCAATATCACCAGAACAAATAGCCCACGGCTCAAACACGATGTGTAAAACATCTCTCTAGCAACAAAATGAATGAGGAAAGTAACTCAATAATGAATAATGCCCCATTAAACAACAACTTCAACTAAAACAGGTTAATGACTTTCAATAACTTCAACTTCAATTAATTGCATAAGAGTAAACTCAAAAATGACAGTATTTCCATGACATGGCAAACTTTGAATTCTAGTGTATGACATAAGCTTATAATGAAAGAGATGGAATGAACAAGCAACAACATCTAAATGCATGATAATAACCCGAGAACAAAATGATATCATGTAACAACAATTTCAATTAGGAATAAATCAACGTTAAAGGAGGTCACATTACAAATAAAGAGGTAATGACTTCAAATAAAGCATATAAGAGTAAACATGACAAGCAAAAGATATGACATGTGCTAACAACTTCAAATAAAAATGTAAGAGTAATTGACAAATAAAAGATATAACATGTGCTAACAACTTCAAATATTTACATGAAAGAAGCCTAAGAGTCTAAACTGGTCAACTTCCACATATAAGCCCGAGTACGCACTCATCATTTCATGTACACGTCTTTCACACAATTCAAATAATAGAATCAACCCAAATCCTAAGGAGTAGTTCCCCCACACAAATTTAGGCATGATACTTACCTCGAAGAAGCTAAATCAATAATCTAAAATGACCTTCTCATGTGAAAACAACCTCCAAACGGCTCGAATCTAGCCAACATAACTTAATATCATAAAGAAATACCATAGAAAACAATTCCGGATAATAAAGCATTGATCTTTAATTAAAACAAAAAACTCAACCTTAGGCCCGCACCTTAAAACCTGACAAAACTCAACAAAATCCGAACACCCATTCTGTCCAAGCATACCAAAATTATCCAATTCCGACATCAAATCAGCCTTCAAATAATCATTTTTGTGTTTTAGAAAGTTTTTACAAAACCCCCAATTTCTCCAATTCAAATTACTAATTTAATGATAAAACAAATATGCAATCGTGAAATATAATTAAATCCGAGTCAAGAATAATTACCCCAATCCAACATGTGAAAATCCCCTCCAAAATCGCCCAAATCCGAGCTCTCTAGCCCAAAAAGTGATAAAATAACAAAACCCTCGAAATAGAGTACTTTTATATTCTACCGAGGTGTTCCTCTTCGCGATCATGGAAAAACCTTCACAATCGTGAAGCAACAAAATACTGTCTAGAGAAAACAAGCTTCATGTTCATGACACATACCTCGCAAATGCGATGAACAATGAGGTACAACATCACGAACGCATCTCAAATCTTGCGAACGTGATGTGTATCATTCCAATAGCCCCTACCTTCCTTATGCGAAGGTGGAAGATTAAATGCGAACGTGAACAACACCTAGCTGAACCTTCTCGATCGCTTGCCAACAGTCGCATCCGCGATGAACAAAATCACTGAGCTCCCAAAATAACTTTGCGATCTCAGCTTCATCTTTGCAATCGCGAAGAACAACATACACACTAGAAAACCAGCAACTCTAAAACATGGAGAAATGGCCCGTAGCCCATCCGAAATTCACCCGAGGGCCCCGGGGCACCATCCAATCATACCAAACTATCCCAATATACAATAGGAACTCGCTCAAAGCCTCAAATCACATCAAATAACACCAAAACCACAAATTGCACATCGATTCAAGCCTAATAAACTAATGAAATTTCAACTTCTAAAACTAATGCCAAAACATATAAAACCAATTCCGAATGAGCTCAAATTTTGAATGTGCGTCCCAAATGACACAAAGGAGCTATACCAACTCTCAGAATCTCAATCCGAACTCGATATCAACAAAGTCAACTCCTGGTTAAATCTCTCAACCTTCCAAACCTTCAACTTTCCAACCTTCGCCAAAATGCATCAAATAAATCTACGGACCTCCAAATCCAAATCTAAACATACGCCTAAGTCCAAGATCACCATACAAAGCTATTGGGATTATCAAAATACCATTCCAGAGTCGTCTACACAAAAGTCATACTCCGGTCAACTCTTACAACTTAAGCATCTAAAACAAGAATATTTTTTCCAAATCAATCCCAAATTACCCGAAAGTCGAAACTGGCCATGCACGAAAGTTCTACTACATAATACGAAACTTCTCAAGTCCTTACCACTGAACAGAATGCTAAAGCTCAAAATGACCGGTCGGGTTACGTTACTACTCTCATGATGATTGCTAAGTGAATACCTTATTTGTAAGCAAACCCGTGGGGAAGAGTAAGTGTGAGTGATTAAGGGTATTTGGGGTGAAACCTAGTTTGTTGTTAAGATGCCCTTCCCTGACACAAGCACTGCTTGGGGTCCATAAAACCCTTATGAACTCTGAAGTCCCAGGGATCCAAAGGGTACCTTGTTCATGAATAAGGCTTGCTCTAAGCCTCTAATCATTGACTCTTATTAATCCTCTTAGGATTAATACAAATAAAATGGGTGAAACTGTCCTGAACCTTTGCCCATAAATCTACCTAAGTATGCGACGCCCATGTAAGATATGCGGTTCGTATGTCTTAAATGCGACCACATATCCTGCATTACTTACCTTTTTGAACTCTTTTTTCTTAATTATTGGATTTTTATACCTCATACCCTGCAAAAGAGAGGAATTTGCACTTAAAACCAGCCAAATCTGAACGATTAGTATCATAGGTGTTTCTACGACACATCGGGTCGTTACATTCTCCCCCTCTAAGACAACCGTTCGTCCTCGAATGGGCAGGATAAAGAAGTACCTGAGTCGGGGAAAAGATGTGGATAACGGCTCCGCATATCGGGCTCGGACTCCCAGGTCGATGCCTCCTTTCTGTCATGAACCTTTGCCCAGAAATCTGCCTAAGTATGCGACGCCCATGTAAGATATGCGGTCCACATGTCTGAAATGCGACCGCATATCCTGCATTACTTACCTTTTTGAACTCTTTTTTTCTTAATTATTGGATTCTTATACCTCATATCCTGCAAAAATGTTAAAATTGCATAATTACAAAGAGGAATTTACACTTAAAACCAGCCAAATCTGAACGATTAGTATCATAGGTGTTTCTACGACACATCAGGTCGTTACAGAAACTATACCCTTTAATATTGTTTACTTGATGTGATTGTAATTTGTTGGGCCTCATATTGATTTCACTAGTTGTCCTTCATTTCTATTGTGTGCATGTCTGAATTGGGCCCCGAGTTCTTTGGAACTCAGGCCCAAGTTCTAATCTAGGGTACCTTTTGCTAAATGAAGTCTGCCGCTGCTTGTAGATCCGCTGGGCCTGACGCACTGGCCCAATTTTGAGAGTACAGTTTCTTTTTCCTTTCTCACTTTTAGAAAATAAAACTAGCTACTTATTCTCTGTATACTTATTGATACTAACATTATTATTGGATGTTGTTCTGTTGCATTTTGACTTTTTTAGGAACCTAGGCAAACCAAGGCCTATAGATAAACAAAGAAAAACGGAATTCAATAGAGTTTTAAGTTTTAAACAGATTTAAAAAGTAAAAACAACCTCTGTTTGGGAAAAAATCAGAATCAAAAGGATGTATACAAAGCCGATTTTCAAAGAATAAAATAAAACCAAACATGGCTTGAGATTGCAAACTTAAATGAGTTTCAAAAATCAACTCCGATTGAAATCAGTTCGTAAGAAAGGTATACCTATCCCAATATAAGATATATACTTCTAATAGTCCTTACTAAGTCACACGGGTAACCACACTTTTCAAGAGAGATAAACGCTCAAATCTTTTTCAAACATGGAAATTTTTCACAAATCTTTTTCTTAACTTTTTTAGGCAAAAATAATTCAAAAGGTTGTTTCTTAAGTTGTAAACCTTATAAAACCTATAATACTTTTCCATGAACATATGCAATTTTCCTTCAAAATAATAGACTTTAAACAAGACCTAGAATATGCCACAACTTTAAGCACTTGATTAAGCAGAATATAGATTGTTACTTCCCTGAACCCAGCCTAAGTTTTAAGGAGCTACTTCAGATAGATTTAGGGGGTGCCTAACACCTTCCCCTTAGAATAACAAGAACCCTTACCTAAATCTCATATGTAGTACACCACTAGGATAATAATCTAATAATCACATAGGTACCCTAATATACCTTAACTATTAGGTGGTGACTTTCTTTTATCACATCAGAAGAATCACTAGTTGAGTCTTGTTTTGACCCGATTACAAGCCGATAACAAAGCCCTAGATGATCCTATTCCGTATGGTATCTCAAGGCATGCATTGAACATCTTTCTGAGTGAGTGTACTTCTTAAAATGTCCTAAAAGATCAAAATACTAAAAAAAGTAGGTGCAGATTAGGACTTTTTATGTGGTGAGGGTACTTGAAACATGAGGATAAGCAGAAGTCGAAACCTTTGATTGAAGCAAGATGAACAAATCTTGTCGAGGTACCACTCGATGCTATAGAAATTTCCCATAAGCTGATCTCGATTTGCCGGAAAGTAAGTGGTGGAAATTCCTAGGCACAAAACTAATTGTTGGAACCAACCAAAATAAAGACAAAAAAGGATGATCGGTCAATAAATCACAGTTTTTCTTCACTCTCCAGATATTCAAATATTCTTTACAAAAGCTACAAAAACGACAAAACGCAGAAAACAACAAAAAACAAGCAGAACTCTTTTCATAAATTTTCCTACATAGGAAAAATAACTTCTTGCTTTTCCAAGCGCCCTCATGAACAATGGACATTTCATTTCAAATTCAAATTTTACAGGCGCTCACCTTCTAATATGGGTATTTTATTTTTCAAATGCTCCAATATCGCTTCAGAACCGTAACTGCCAGACGATTTTCTATTCAAATGCTCCGATCACTTCGGACCGGTACACATCCCCAATTTCCTTCAATAATCCAAAGTGTTACGATATCGCTTCGGACCGGTATATAGCCCGAATTCCCTTCAAATCCAGAAGAGCTCCGATTACTTCAGACCGGTACACAACCCAGATTTTTTTCAAATAAAATGCTCTGATCACTTCGGACCGGTGCACAACCCAGATTTTCTTAAAAATCCAAAGTGCTCCGATCACTTCGGACCGGTACACAACTCAGATTTTATTGAAAATCCAAAGTTCTTCTATCACTCCGGACCAATATCTAGCTTGAATCTCTTTTGAATTAGACTTCCAACCTGGGACCCTATTTCATTCAAAAATCACATCATTCTCGCATCACATACGCGAGCATCGTTCAAGCCACTACAATCCATCTTTTCTAAGTCAAGCGGAAGCATAGTGCACACCTCGTCCACCTCTTGATCAAAGATGCGACACAAGGTGGAATTATCTTCTAACAATAAACTAAGGTGATTTTAAGGAAGGACGTCGAGCTATCGAACGACAATCGCCGGTATGTCCCCGAGTATCATTCATCTTATTTGCTATTGACATGGGGTGTGTAGGTAATCTGAACTCTCATGGACAGAATAAACACTGTGTCATGCAGGGCAATTTTCAAAATCAAAAATCAAAAATCAAATCATCCCATCGTTTCCTTGAATTACAACCAGCCTGATTCTCGTTACATTAGATATATGTAGGAAACTCAACATCGAGTCCGACCATACCCATATCAAAATCCGTTCAACCAATCTGCCTATCATCCAACATTCACGTCAAAGTGTTACCACAGTCCGACACTGGGGCAATCGGAAGCAATGTCGAGATTACACGAACCGTTTCATCCTTGAACATTTATCTTCCATCCCCTGAGACTACAATTCATAAGTGGCACTCAATCTTCTATAACTACACGCGACCTGATTCTCGTGCAACCCGAGATATAAGAACATGCTTTCTTCAATTCTTTTCTAATCTAAACATAGTTTTCCCAAACATAGCATAGATAATTGATAGAACTTAATTGATGGCCAAACAATTAAGCAATTAAGCATAGAATTGAAGAAATAACTATATAATCATGAATTATAAATAAGAAATTGTCAACTTCGAATCACAATATTCATGGCTAACCACAACCCCAGAACACGGGGTGATTAGCCACTCATGTTCAGAATAATCAAAATATAAAGTGTTGAAAAACTATAAAAATACTAGACAGAGATGAAGAACTGATGATCGATTGCTTCTGTGCGATGTTCCGTGGCGTTATTGACTCCCAATTCACGTTCTCCTTTGTCCCTCTTGGGTTTGGATGTGTTTATATAGGAGTTGGGAAGGGGTAGGGTCGAAAATAGTAGACTTCTAGACGAATTAGGACAGGTTCTGACGTCGGCGCCCTGGCTGGCGCCAGGCGCCCCCCAGGGCGCTGCGTCCAGTGGGTTTTCTTCAGCTTTCTGCCTCCAGCGCCACAGGTGGCGCCAGGCGCTGCCTGTGGCGTCCAATGCCTCTTCGTCCGCTTTTGTCTCGTTTTAGCTTGTTTCTTGCTCGTTTCGCCCCCCGATTGCTCCTGACTCATTCCTACACATAAAAACACATTAATTTAACATGAATCGAAGCAATTAACATCCCAATTTCATAAAACAAAAGTCAAATATGAGGTGATTTACATAGAAATATATATCTTTTACACCAAACATCAACTCCTAAGCTACAATTTGAGGATTTGAAGGCCGATTTGAGGTCGGAATTGAATAATTTTAGTATTGTTGGACTCGTTATCGAATGGGTGTTCTGATTTTCTAATTTTTGTCGGGTTACGAGATGCGGGACCGGAGTTGAATTATTGAGTTGACTTTTTATTTTTCTTTAAAGATTGCAGCTTTATTATCCGGAATATATTCCTTTGGTTTGTATATATGGTATAAAGTTATTTTGGCTAGATTCGAGCCGTCCGTAGTTGAATATTCGAGGAAAAGGCTTACTAGTGGATTGAGATAGCGTATTTGAGGTAAGTATCTAGCCTAACTTTGTGCGGGGGTAACTACCCCTTAGGATTTGGGTTGATTGTTCTAATTGTGATATGTGAAGGTCGTGTACACAAGGTGACGAGTGGGTATACAGGCTATATGTCGTATTTGACCGGTTTAGGCTAGTTAAACTCTTTTCATGCCTTTAATTGAATTGTCATAGCATGTAATATCTTTCATTGTTAGTCTATCTTTACATGTATTAATCTATCCCCATATGCTTTATTTAACATTTTTAACACTTGTTCCACCTCCTACTTGTTACTTGTTCTTATATCTTTAGTTAAAGTTATTGTCTCCCTTATACTTGTTACTTTTAATTGTTGAATTATTTACTTGATATTGTTGATTTCATGGATACATTCTTGTTGAGTTATTGGTGTTGAATTTGTAAAAGCCGTGATCACATTGAGGCCAAGTTATTATTTGTTGAATTACCATTCTTGTTGAGCTATTCACTTTTTGTTTGCTATTAATGAGATTCTTGTACACATTGTGGTTAATCCTTGGGCTATTTGTTATGGAAACATTGATATTGTTGATTCTTTTGGCAAGTTGTAAAATTTGTGCACTTGAGGTGCGAGTTGTGATGTGTTGTGATATTGATAGGCATGCGGTGGTATAAGGCTAAGGGTTGATACGCATGCGGTGAGATAAGGTGGGCTTGATACGCGTGTTGCTAGTAGGGAAACTACTTGAAGCCGTGCAATGTGATAAAGTGGGCTAAAACACGGGTAGCTATTTCGGGAAAATAATTTTCAATTTAAGGCTCCCGCGGTGATATAACGAAAAATTATGATTTGTGATTGTGAAATAAGTTTACGAGGTGGTACCTCGGTTGTGATTCTTGTTGTTATCTCTCATTTACCCTATTGTATTTGTACGCATTGTTTTCTTGATGTTCTTATTATGTGTTCGTTCCTTGTTGCCTTTATTGCTCTAAATTCAGTTGTAGCTTATCTTGTTGGATTTATTTATTGCCTCATTTTCCTTGTTTCCATTATTGTACTGTACTATACTTGTTCAACTTCTTTTCTAATCCTAGTCGGTGTCTTGACCTGGCGTCGTTGCTACTCTACCGAGGTTAGGCTTGATCCTTACTGGGTACCATTGTGGTGTACTCATACTATGCTTCTGCACATCATTTTTTGCAGATCCAAGTACTTCATATCAAGCTAGGAAACAATGATTTGGCTATACATCTCGGAGATTTCAAGGTATACCTGCTTGGCGTCCGCAGGCCTCGGAGTTACTCTCTGTCCCTGTTTGCCTATTGTTTACTCTTTAGTTAGAAAGTGATGTATTAGGGATTTTACATTATATTTTTGTTGAGCTTAAGACTGAGTCTCACAAGTTTTTGGGAGTTATTGTGAGCGGTATGTTGAGTTTTTTATGATAGCTAGATGTTTTAAGTTTTAAGTTCTATTATTATTTCTACAGTTTCTCCATGGATTTTAGGCTTACCTAGTCTTAGAGACTAGGTGCCCTCACGATATCTTTCGGTGGGGAATTGGGATTGTGACAAGTTCGTATCAGACCTCTAGGGTCATCAGTGTTACAAGTAATAAGTAGGTTTAGTAAAGTCTTCCGGATCGGTACAGAGACGTCTGTACTTGTCTTTGAGAGGCTACAGATCTGTTAGGAAACTTCACTTTTTTGATTCCTTATCGTGCAAATTTGTTGACTTCGAAATTCTAAATCTTTGTCTTTCTATTCTCTTACAGATGGTGAGGACACACATCGCCAGATTCAACAATCAGACGCCTGCGGCCTCTGTTAGAGCCGCGAGAGGCCGGGGCCGGGGCAGAGGCCGAGGAGGAGCACGTGGTGCAACTAGAGCACCTGGCCGAGCTGTGACAGAGGAGCCTACAGTAGCTCAAATTCGGGGGTAGGCACCTGAGGCGCCTATTGCCACCCCTACACTTCGCGAGACCCTCGCACAATTATTAAGCATGTTTGATACTCTAGCTTAGGTGGGGTTGATTCCACTTACACCGGCCACATCTCAAGTTGGGGGAGGAGCTCAGACTCCCGCGGCCCGTACTCCAGAGTAGCGGGTCCATGTTTACCAGGCCCTAGAGGTTATGCCAGTGCAGCCTATTATTCCGGTTCAACCCGAGGTTAGGGTAGTGGCATCTGCGGAGGAGCAGCTTAGACATGAGAGGTTCAAGAAGTATCATCATCCTACTTTCAGCATCCTAGCTAAAGAGGATGCATGAGGTTTTCTAGAAAAGTGCCACCGTATTCTCCCCACCATGGATATCGTGGAGACGAGCGGGGTTTACCTTTACTACATTCCAACTGTTAAGAGCAGCGTATCAGTAGTGGCGGGCATACGAGGAGGATAGCCTAACCGATGCAGCTTCACGCACATGGACTTAGTTTTCAGAGATGTTGTTGAGAGAGTTTGTTCCCCAGAGCCTTCGGGATGCATGGCGCGTGGAGATTGAGCAACTGCGCCAGGGTACTATGACAGAGTCAGAGTATGCTGTCAGATTTAGTGAGTCGTCCAGACATACACCTGCCTTAGTTTCTATAGTTAGAGAGTGAGTCCGTCAATTCATCGAGGGGTTCAACTATGGTATTAGATTTAGCATGGCTCGAGAGTTGGAGATAGATATCCCATATCAGCAAGTGGTAGAGATCGCACAGAGGTTGGAGGGTATGTGAGGCCTTGAAAGAGAGGACATGGAGGCCAAGAGGCCTCGAGATTCTAGTGGATATAGTGGTATCTGCGCCCCAATTGCAGCTCATCATGGTAAAGGCTATGTGTGCCATCCAGTTCATTCAGCACTTCCAGCTTCTTGTGGTGCTCCAGCTATTTGCAGGTCTCAAGTTGCCCATTATATACCGCCACTATCTAGTGCACCTTCTGCACCGGGTGCTTTCAGCGGTCAGTCCAGCAAACCAAGCATGAGCCAGTTTCCGCAGTAACGCCCAGCAAGAGCTTGCTTTGAGTGTGGTGATACCCGTCATATGGTGAGGGACTACCCTAGACTCAAGAGGGGTGCACCTCTACAGACTACTTAGGATCTACGTATTCCTTCGAGTCCACAAGCTTCTCAGGTCGTGGTTGCTGCTCCAGTTGCCACTCCACCTGCACAACTAACTAGAAATGGAGGTCAGGCGGGTAGGGGTTGCCCTAGTGGGGGATGCTAGGCCAAATACTATGCTTTTCTCGATAGGACGGAGGGGGTCGCATCAGACACATTTATCACAGGTATTGTTCCGGTTTGTCATAGAGATGCACCGGTCTTATTTGATCCAGGATCCACTTATTCATATGTATCATCTTACTTTGCTCTGTATTTGGGTATATCTCGTGATTCTTTGAGTTCTCCTGTATATGTGTCCACGCCTGTGGGAGATTCTATTCTTGTGGACCGTGTGTATCGGTCGTGTTTAGTTTTTATTGGTGGTTTTGAGAGTAGATTTGATATACTGTTACTTAAGTAGACTTTGATGTTATCTTTGCATGGACTGGTTATCGCCTTATCATGCTATTATTGATTATCACGCCAAGACTGTGACACTGGCTATGCCAGGTTTGCCGCGGTTAGAGTGGAGGGGTACATTGGATTACATTCCTAGCAGGGTTGTGTCCTTCCTTGAGGCACAACAGATGGTTGAGAAGGGGTGTGATGCATATCTAGCCTTTCTGAGAGATGTTAGTGCTGATACTCCAACCGTTGAGTCAATTCCAGTAGTAAGAGACTTCCCAGATGTATTTCCAGTAGATCTTCCAGGCATGCCCCTTGATAGGGATATCGATTTTGGTATTGACCTGTTGCCAGGCACTCAACCATTTCTATTCCACCATATCGCATGGCTCGAGCGAAGTTGAAGGAATTAAAGGAGCAATTACACGAGTTACTTGATAAGGGCTTCATTCAGCCTTGTGTGTCGCCTTCGGGTGCACCTATTCTGTTTGTGAAGAAGAAGGATGGTTCAATGCACATGTGTCTTGATTATCGGTAGCTGAACAAGGTTACAGTGAAGAACAGGTACCCATTGCCACATATTGATGACTTATTTGATCAGCTACAGGGTGCTAGAGTGTTCTCAAAGATTGATTTACGTTCACGATATCATCAACTGAAGATTCGGGATTCGAATATCCCAAAGACTGCTTTCAGGACTCGGTATGGTCACTACGAGTTTCTTGTGATGTCATTTGGGCTGACCAAGATGTCGTCATTGTGTTTATTGACGACATCTTGGTGTACTCCCTCATCCAGGAGGATCATGATTAGCATTTGAGGATTGTGCTCCAAACCTTGAGAGAAAAGAAGTTGTATGCAAAATTCTCAAAGTGTGAATTCTGGCTTGATTTGGTCACGTTTTAAGAAGATTGAAGTAGTGTAAAGTTGGCCCAGATCTTCTTCAGCTACTGAGATCCAGAGTTTTCTTCGTTTGGCCCGGTATTATCGTCGTTCCGTAGAGGGTTTCTCATCCATTGCTGCACCTATGACCGATTGGCGCAGAAGGGTTCTCCTTTTAGATGGTCTGAGGAGTGTGAGGAGAGCTTTCAAAAGCTCAAGACTACTTTGACTACAACCAAAGTGTTGGTGTTGTCTACGGGTTCGGGGCCTTACGCTGTGTATTGTGATGCATCACGTGTTGGCCTTGGCGCGGTGTTGATGCAAGACAATGGGTGATTGCCTATGCGTCTCGGTAGTTGAAGGTTCATGAGAAGAATTATCCCGTCCACGACTTGGAATTGGCAGTTATTGTTCATGCCTTGAAGATATGGCAACACTATTTGTACGATTTCCCATATGAGGTCTATTCCGGTCAATGGAGTCTCCAACATCTGTTCAAATAGACATATTTGAATTTGCGGTAGCGAAGGTTGTTAGAGTTTCTTAAAGACTATGATATCACTATTATGTATCATCTCGGGAAGGCCAATGTGGTGGCGATGGCTTGAGACGGAAGGCAGAGAGTATGGGTAGTTTGGCATATCTACCGACAGCAGAGAGGCCATTAGCATTGGATGTTCAGGCCTTGGCCAACTAGTTTGTTGGATTGGATGTTTTGGAGCCCAGCCTGGTTCTTGTTTGTGTGGTCTCTTGGTCTTCTTTATATGAGTGCATCAGAGAGTGTCGGTATGACGACTCCCGTTTGCTAGTCCTTAAGGACACTGTAGAATAGGGTGATGCCAAGGAGGTTTCTATTGGAGATGACAGTGTGTTATGGATGTAGGGCTGGTTATTTATGCCCAATGTTGATGGGTTACGTTAGTTGATTCTTCAGGAGGCCTACAATTCGCAGTGCTCCATTCATCTGCGTGAAGATGTATCAGGATTTGAGGCAGCATTATTGGTGGAGAAGAATGAAGAAAGATATAGTGGAGTATATAGCTTGGTGCCTAAATTATCAACAAGTGAAGTATGAGCACTAGAGTCCAGGCAGCTTGCTTCAGAAACTTGAGATTCCCAAGTGGAAATGGGAGCATGTTACCATGGATTTCGTTGTTGGGCTCCCACAGACTAAGAATAAATTAGACGTTGTATGGGTGATTGAGGATAGGTTAACTAAGTCGGCTCATTTAATTTCAGTGGTGATTACCTATTCTTCAGAGCAGCTGGCTCATAGCTATATCCACTAGATTGTCCAACTACATGGTGTGCTGGTATCCATCATCTCTGACCGAGTTACGCAGTTTACATCACACTTCCAGAGGGCCATACAGCATGAGTTAGGCACACGGGTTGAGTTGAGTAAAACATTTCACCCCCAAACGGACGGATAGTTCGAGCGCACCATTCAGATCTTAGAAGATATGTTTCATGCCTGTGTTATGGATTTCGGGATCTCTTGGGATCAGTTTTTGCCGTTTGGGGAGTTTTCCTACAACAACAGCTACCAGTTGAGTATTCAGATGGCTCCTTTTGAGGCCCTATATAGGAGGCGATGTCGTTCTCCAGCTAGGTGGTTTGAGCCGGGTGAGACTAGATCATTGGGCACATATTTGGTTTGAGATGTCTTGGAGAAGGTAAAGTTGATCCAGGATCGACTTTGTACACTATAGTCTAGGCATAAGAGTTATGCTGATCGAAAGTTTCGTGATGTAGCATTTATGGTGGGAGAGCGGGTGTTTCTCTGAGTTTCACCCATGAAGGATGTGATGAGATTCGGGAAGAAGGAAAATTTGAACCCTAGGTATATCGGTCCTTTTGAGATTCTTGAGAGAGTGAGGAAGGTGGCTTATAAGTTGCCACCTAGCCTATCGCCGGTTCATCCGGTATTCCTTGTATCTATGCTCCGGATGTATTATGGTGATCCGTCTCATGTTTTAGATTTCAGCTCAGTCCAATCGGACAAGGAATTGACTTATGTTGAGGAGTCGGTGACCATCTTGGACAGGCAACTCCAAAAGTTGAGGACAAACAACATTGCTTCAGTGAAGGTTTAATAGAGGGTAAGCCAATCGAGGAGGCGACTTGGGAGACCGAGCATGATATGTGTAGCCGTTATCCTCATCTTTTCACCACTTCAGGTATGTCTCTATACTCGTTTGAGGACGAACATTTGTTTTAAGAGGGGGAGGATGTAACGACCCGACCGATTGTTTTGAGTATTTTAGCCCTGTTCCCCTATTTATTGCCTCCTCTTTGTTATATTGTGGTTATGTGACTTGCCGGGGTGGTTGGTTTGGGTTTCGGGTAAGTTTCGGAGTGGTTGGGACACTTAGTCCCAAAGTTGGAAGCTTAAGTTGAAAGAGTTGACCGGAGTTTGACTTTTGTGTAAATGACTCCGGAATGGAGTTTTGATGGTTCTGATATTTTCGAATGAAGATTTTTGACTTTGCTGTACGTCCGATATTGATTTGGAGGTCCATAGCTGGTTTTGGCTTGAATTGGCGAAAGTTAGAAAGTTGAAGGTTTGGAAGGTTGACATGTTTGACCGAGACTTGAGTTTATTGATATCGGGGTCGGATCCTGATTGTAGAAGTTGGAATAGATCTGCTGTGTGATTTATGACTTCTTGTGAAAAATTTGAGGTCAAAGAGTTGGTTTGGTATGATCGGCGTTAGTTTTAGAAGTTGAATATTCATGGATTCAATAGGTTTGAATTGGGTTGCGATTCGTAGATTTTTATGTTGTTTGATGTTATTTTGGGCCTCGAGTAGGTCCATTATGTGATTTGGATTTAATGGTATGTATGGACGGGGTCCCGGGGGCCTCAGATGTGATTCAGATTGATTCTGGAATCAGTTTGGATGTGGAAGAAATTTTGCCCTGCTGAGGTTCTAGTGCAATCATGCGGCAGCGCAGAAGCGGCTTGTGAGCCGCAGATGCGAGGTTTGGGCTAGCAAGCTTTGACCGCACATGCAGTTTTTTTTGCAGAAGCGGCTTGGTTTCGCAGAAGTGCAAGCGCAGATGCGCTCAATGGTTCGCATAAACGACTTTCCCTGGCTTAAGTGAGACCCGCATCTGCGATGACTTTTCAACAGATGCAGAGTCACAGAAGCAACCAAGTCTCTGTAGAAGCGGAATGTCGGGGAAGAAAAGGGACAGATCGAGGGTTTTGTTCTATTTTTCATCTTTTGAGTTAGAGACCTCGGTTTTGGCGATATTGGAAGATATTTTCAAGGAGTTGATCGGGGTAAGTGTTTTTGACTCGGATTTGATTATTATACATGAATCTATCAATGTTTTTATCTTTTAGTTAGTGTTTTGGGTTGGAAATATTGGGGAATTTCGTGAAAACTTCCTAAGCTATAATTTGAGGATTTGAAGGTCGATTTGAGGTCGGAATATAATAATTTTAGATGGTTGGACTCGTTATCAAATGGGTGTTCGAATTTTGTAAGTTTGGTCAGGTCCTGAGACGCGAGCCCGTGGTTGACTTTTTGATTTTCTTTTAAGATTGCAACTTTATTATCCGGAATAGTTTCCTATGCATTGTATTTAAGGTATAAAGTTATTTTGGCTAGATTCGAGCCATCTGGAGTTGGATATTCGTGGATAAGGCTTGCTAGTGGATTCATCTGAATTTGCGGTAGCGAAGGTTGTTAGAGTTGCTTAAAGACTATGATATCACTATTATGTATTGTCATAGCATATTACATCTTTCATTGTTACTCTACATTTACATGTATTAATGTACCCTTATATGCCTTATTTTACATTGTTAACACTTGTTCCGCCTTTTACTTGTTATTTGCTCTTATATGCTTTAGTTGAAGTTATTGTCTTCCTTATTGTCTTGTTACTTTTAATTGTTGGATTATTTACTTGAAGTTGTTGATTTCATGGAATATCTTCTTATTGAGTTATTGGTGATGAAGTTTTAAAAGCCGTGATCACATTGAGGAGGCATAGTTGTTATTTGTTGAAATACCATTCTTGTTGAGCTATTCACTTTCAGTTTGCTATTATTGAGATTCTTGTACACATTGTGGTTGAGCCTTGGGATATTTATTGTGGAAACATTGATATTGTTGAATCTTTTGGCAAGTTGTGACATCTGGGCACTTGAGGTGCGAATTGTGATGTGTTGTGATATTGATACGCATGTGGTGGTATAAGGCTAGGGGTTCATAAGCATGCAGTGAGATAAGGTTGACTTGATACGCGTGTTGCTACTAGGGGAATTACTTGAATCCACGAGGTGTGATAAGGTGGGCTAAAACACGAGTAGCTATTTCAGGAAAATAATTTTCAAAACTAAATGTAAGGCTCCCATGGTGATATAAGGAATGATTGTGATTTGTTATTGTGATTTGTGATTGTGAAATGAGATTACGAGGCGGTACCTCGGTTGTGATTCTTGTTGTTATATCTCATTTACCACATTTGTATTTGTCCGCATTGTTTACTTGGTATTCTTATTATATTTTCCTTCCTTGTTGCCTTTATTGCTTTAAATTCTGTTGTAGCTTATCTTGTTGGATTTCTTTATTGCCTCATTTTCCTCGTTTACATTATTATACTGTACAATACTTGTTCAACATCTGGTCTAATCCTAGTCGGCGTCTTGACTTGGCCTCGTCAGTACTGTACCTAGGTTAGGCTTGATACTTATTGGGTACCATTATGGTGTACCCATACTACGCTTATGCACAACTTCCTGTGCAGATCAAGGTACCTCATATCAGGCTAGGCATCGATGATTTGGCTATACATCTCGGCAACTTCAAGGTATACCTGCTCAACGTCTGTTGGCCTCGAAGTCACCCTCTGTCCTTATTTACCTATTGCTTACTCTTTAGTTAGATAGTGATGTATTAGGGATTTTACGATATATTCGTGTAGAGCTTATCATTCAGTCTCACCAGATTTTGGGATTTATTGTCAGCAATATTGTTGAGTTATTTTATGATAGCTAGATGGTTTAAATATTAAGTTCTATTATTATTTCCACTATTTGTCCATGTATATTAGGCATACCTAGTCTTAGAGACTAGGTGCCATCACAACATCCTTCAGTGGGGAATTGGGGTCGTGATAGCAGTCTCCATAATTTGATTGTTTCGATGGGATCCAATTCTGATGGTTAGGTTATCTTGAAATGGGTCCGGAAGAGTTATGACAGTCTCGGCCCCGACTTGAAGTCTGTGTCTTTTGCGGTTATGGGAAGTTGGGTATGTGCTGCGATTCTTCTTCTGAAATGAGTTAAGTGAAAGGCTTCTAGCAAATAAAGTGTTTATTCTTCTAGTGGTTCAAGAGTTATGATAGAATACTTGTACTCTCGCGTAATAGCACAACAGGTGCAGTGAGCGGTATGGAATTGGGATTGAATGATCAAGGTTACGGTTTAGTTTTGTCGAGGATATCACGAGTTCGAAGAAGCGATGGAGATTTCAGATGTTTAGAGTATGCTGGCGAAATTTTAGTTTTGCTTGGGAATGGTGTTCTATGGAAGAGGCATTGTATATTTAATTGCGAATTCTTGATTTGCATTACAGAAATAGTATGGTTAGCAACCATGGATTTGCAGATTTTGCTACCTGGTGCGGAAAGTTGTGGGAGTATCTCCCATGGGTTGATCGCATAAGTATGACGTGTCAGTCATTTAAATATTAGAGACTCAAATCGGGTTTGAAGATTCCCGTACTATCGCTGACTGGAGTAGTTTATGTTTGAGAAACGCTCTATTCCTTTGGTTGCAGACTGTGGAAGTCTGTTCTGGATTTGACAACTGCTCGTACGTGTCATGGATAGGGTCATTGGGGACCTTTGGAAGGTTATTGACCTATTTTGGAATGATTGGAATCGGATTTAAGGCCCATCAGTAGGCCTAATGTGAATGTACATTCTACACCAGATCCGATATGCGTATTCAGCATAACATTGCTCATGGATGAGTTTCGGGTGCGGTGAATGTTTCCTACCCTCCTCTATTTCATGTGTTACTCTCTTATGCCATGTGGTTTGTGAGAAAGCTTGATTATTCACATGTTTATTGTGATCCTGTGTAGCTTGTTGAATTATATGAGCGAGATGGCTCTCGATATTTTGGTTGTTGGATGCACCTTAGTCGTGCTTGGATTTTGTAGTGCATGATGCTATCAGTCTCCCGTGGGTTATATATATGCACTTGACATGCTTGTGGTTGATATACGTGTGTTTAGTGAGTATGAGTATTTTGGCTCGATGGGTATTTCCTGATTGATTGTTATGTGTGGATCGAGTGGTACGCGGCCAAGGGTATGATGCTTAGATCGGGTTGCGCGCTGTAACGATATCATGTGTGCATCAGGTTGCATGCTGCAATAGTGGGATGTTGGGTACGGTTCCTTATACTTGTTTTTGTGTGTTTTGTTCCTCGCTCTGAGATAGGTTCATAGCGTTTGCCTGGTTGTTTTATCTGTTACACGGGCTGGATAGTTCGATACTCGGGTTCGCTTTTCCATATTAGTCATATTCGAGTTGTGGCTTGTTGGCGCGTTGATGAAGTCGTATGAGATTTAGATGGTTTTTATGTGGCTTGTCGACCGAGCAGCTTGTAACGGGAGAGACGAGGTTGTTGGGCCTGGAATTAGGTAACCGTATTGGTATGTATGTTGGAGGGAGAATGTCACTAATTAGTTCAAAAAGCGACAAGGGTTCCTATTCGGCGGAGGAACTCCTTGATTTATTGTTTTGATGGGTGGTTATCAAATTTTGCATGTCTCTTTCATCGTAGCATTATTGTGAGTTCGAAAAAAGACGTTTAGGGGACATAAGGTATATTACGGGCATCGGGTTCATAAATTTGTAGCTATTGTGGCTGGATGATGTTACTATGACCACACAAATTATGCAATGTGTCATGCGGTTATGACTTGGGTGTATATGCATGTTTGGTATAACTTGTGGAGTTTGATATGGTGTATGTATACTAGAATCAGACCTTATAGAAGATTCCGGATGTTGGAATTTGGTTCTAAGGCTTGTGGGTTAAGGTAGCAGGAAGGATCTTCAGTCTGGGTTGAGCTAATGTCCTCGTATGGATTGTGATGGCAGGGGCAGGTGCACGACTTGCTATACAGTGATCTTGGCAACTTTGGAGCGATTCTTGGCACGTTCGGGGATGACTATATGTTTAAGTAGGGGAGAATGTAATGACTCGACCAGTTGTTTTGAGATCTAGCATGTCGTTTGGCGGTTTGAGACCTTGAGTAGCTTCACTTTATGCATTATGACTTGCACATGTGGTTTATTTTGATTTTTGGGAAGTTCCCAGTTGATTTAGAGGAATAATTCTCAATTCGGAAATATTAAGTTGGAAGAATTGACCAAGGTTTGACCTTTGAGTAAACGACCTCGGAATTGGAATTTGAAGGTTCCTATACGTTCGTAAGGTGATTTCGGACTTAGGCGTATGTTCGGGTTGACTATCGGATGGTCCGAGAGCGATTTGGTGCTCATTATCAAAAGTTTGCATTTTTGAAGGTTTGAAATTTGCTTAGTTTGACTTAGAGTGTACTTTGGTGTTATTGGACTCCGGGCAGTGTTCCGGGACCTTGGATAGGTTCATTTTATTGATTGGAACTTGTGAATGAAGTTTTGTCGTGATCAGGAATGTCTAAGTAGGATTCGGACGCGTTCCGCGAAGTATGAAGGTTTGAAAGTTAAGAGAGTTTAAGAGATTGGGTTTGATCTTTAACTCTTGGTTTCGATGTTATAATTCGTGTTCCGAGCCTTTGAACATGTTTACATAGTGTATATAAACTTGTTAGATTGATTGGACTGGATTCCTCGGATCTTGGGTGAGTTTTGGGGGGGTTTCGCACCACTTTTAGGCCTTTTTAAACTTCTGATAACTGATGTTAGGGGTGTGAATCGTGATCGCAGAGGTATGGGCCGAGATCATGAAGAGAAAAGTGCTTTCCAGGCCTCGTGAATCGCGATTGCGAAAGGTAGGGTCGCGATCGCGTAGAAGGAATTTATGCTGTTAGTTGTCTGACTTCGGGAGCTTATAATTTGCAACCTATAAGGAATTTGGGGATAATCCAATAAACAAAAGTTGTAGCCTTTTGAAGCTAGTTTGTAGAAAATTAAACCGTTTGTTATTTGGTACTTTGTACAGAAAGTTATGGAAATTATAATGAAAGGTGTCTGTGAAGAGGAAAACACAATTTGTACATAGCTATCATGGGGTTTTGTCCGCGATCGCGGTGAACAAAATGATGCTAGAATATTTGTTAACCGCGATCGCATGGATAATGCTCATGATCGCGAAGAAAGAGGCCTGGCAAATGTATTAAACATCCAATTTTGGGATTTTGAGTTCAGTTCTTCACTTTTATGTTTTTGGAGCACATGGAGGGCGATTTTGGGGTGATTCTTGAAGAGCATTTTCACCATATATCATAAAGTAAGTTATTACTACTCGTTGTAATTTAACTACATTGATTATGTATGGATTTTAACGTGAAAATTTGTTGAAATTGTGGGATTTTTAAAGAAAACCTTAGAAATGGTAATCTTGGATTTTGACCACGAAATTGGACATGGAATTAGGAATAAATTATATATTTGAGTTCGTGGTGTTATGGCCATTGTTTATCTTTGATAATTTTCAGAATTCAGGCGCATGGGCCCGGGGTTGACTTTGTTAAATTTTGAGTGGAATTGGGAGTTGTTATGAATTGCTAAATTACGAGTCTTTGAGTATATTTTGATTGGTTTGCACGTTGTTTGACTAATTTCGGATTGTTCGGCATTAACTTGAGGAATTAGAGAGGCGTTGGAGTTGGTTATCGAATTTCGGAGCAAGGTAAGTCTCCTGTCTAAGCTTGTGAGGGGGAATTTACCCCGTAGGTGTTATATTTGCTATGTGCTACATGTTGTGGGAGCTCTGCAGGAATGAGGTGACCAGTGTCCATGTGTACGCTAGAATTTTTGATTAGGTCCGGTAGACTTAGACTCATACCATGCTTTAATTGCAATATTTGAGTTATGTTTACCTATTTAATTACTTTAATTTTCATTTTTTCCTGAGACTAGACTTGCGTAAATTATCGGACTTGCGATTTTAGATATTTTGTGAGCTACTTGGTTAACAGTAGAGATTACTCCTCTTTTACGGATTTCTCCCGTGTTGTACGTATTGATGTGAATGTTTATTGAATTTCTCAATTCACACATATATTTGTGAGTGTGGCTAGTGACCCGTCAAGTCTTCATTATTCCTATGGGTCGGGCTGAACAGCCTCAGCAGTATCATTATGGTATCCGGTCGTTCGCCTCGACACTATTATGAGATTCATCTATGGTTCGTGTTGGTGAACCCTCGGCAGTGTACACGATTATGGTATCGGGCTGAACGCCTCAGGTAAGATCGGGCTGTATGCCACGACAGGAAATCGTGCAATTACTTTTAAGGGATCGGGCCGCTCGCCTCAGATGAATCGTGCGTGATATTTGATAAGGAGTCAGTGTACTGATGAGTTTTCCTGACTTGAGATGTGACATTTTAGCTTGTGTTAATCACTATGTAATCCATTCGAGGTAGTATTCAGTTATTGAGGACCTCGTATTTACTTCTCTATTGAGGATTGTGTTATGTGCGTATACTTGTTCTCACTGTTTTACTTTTCATGCTTCATACCTGTCTACTTTTATTATATTTGATTTATTGGGCAACGAGTAAGTGTCAATGTCTACCCGTCGTCACTACTTCTTCGGGGTTAGGCTACATACTTACTAGGTACGCGTTAATTTACGTACTCATGCCTCACTTCTGCATTGGTTGTGCAGGTACTGAGACATGTATATTTGGTGGTTATTTGGATGTGTAGGCGCAGTTGCTGAGTAGACTTTGTAGTGAGCTGCTCCTTATGTTACGATCCATAGCACACAGAGTCCCCATCTTATCCATTTATTGTATTCTGTCTATTTTCTATTTCTGACAGTTGTTTAACAGTACTATATATTCTAGTAGATGCTCCTACACTTGTGAAATTGGGTTTTAGGGATTTAGATATTTGCTCGTGGTTGTATTCTGTATTATTTCGGGTATATATTTTTACCACATTCGAACATTTAAAATAATATTTATGCTTTTTATGAAAAGGAATAGACTTTCACTCTTTAATTCTTTAATTATTTTGAAATGCATTTTGGATTTAATATTGATGTATTGATTTAGTTGTTGGCTTGCCTAAGGACGGCGTTGAGCATCATCACGGCCTATAGTGGGATTTGGGTCGTGACATTTCGTGAATGTCCAGGACATTGAGGAATCCAGAAAGGCATTTCGAGAATCGGCCTTATTCTATCTCTTTTCCTTCCGTTTGAAGAAAGGAAGGATCCCAAAGAATCGACCATTCTTTTCATTGTTGAATCTCTTTTTGTGAATGTGTGATATTCCGAATCTTCATTGCTAATGGAATTCAAATGATCTCTAGGTTGATCAGAAGATCCTTTCAGTTTGCTAGGATCCGTTACTTGAACGAAACTAGATCTTGTGGAATCATATTCATATTTGATGATACATTATGTACCTTTTCTAAAAAATCGATCCTTGTTTACCAACCACACATTTTCTAACCTAATCCAATTCACTCTCGATATGTTCCTAAAAAAGTCCGATTCAGGCCGATTCTTCCCCCAACTAACAAAGAGATCCTGGCAAAATTGCCGCTTATGAAATTGAGCTCAGTTTTGCAAAGAGATAGCCCACTTGTTTCTCGAGATGAGATGGGAAACCTGCTCACTATCATTTAATTGAATAGCTGACCAAATACCTTGTTGTTTGTAGAAACCCTCCACTTAAATTGGTATTTTTTTTTCACGAAAAGCAGACATGAAATAAGAAATCCAGTGTTTCATTAAGATTTCGAATAGCGATCCCAAATCAAAGTTGATTTTGTTTTGACTCTTCCTTAAAGAAGGACAATCAAACAATTCCCAATCATGGCCCTTGCGGACCGAATCATCCATGTAATATATTAAAAAGAAACTCCAGATATTTTTGATCTTTCTCTTTGAATAAGATCTTAGTTCCCGGAATGATTTCAGTAGATATATTACAACTAAAAACCCTCTTTTTTTTTTTGATCCGGTTCCTCCACCAAAGCAAACCCCTAAATCTCAGAGTAAGTGATTTATGTAGAAAGAGCTGATGCCTTGACTGATATTCCTAAAAAGTATGCCTATTTCTCTTCTTATTGTGTTAGAGTTGAACATGTTATTATTTGATCTCTCTTTCCCGTACATGCTATTATTCTGCTATTATTCTTGTTATTGGTTGTGGAAATTTGAGCATGGACCTTGCCAAGCTCATCACTACTTTCAGCCCCAGGTTAGGCTCGCTTTGAGTACATGTGGTCGGTTGTACTCATAATATCCTCTGCACTTCATTTGCAGATTTAGGTGTTGCTGATAGTGGCGGTTGCCAGTGAGGTGTATCTAGATTAGCTTGGATATTTGGAAATAGCATTGTTGTTCCTTTGGCAAGCCTTGAAGTCTCCTTTATCTTATATTCTTATTGTTCAGTCTTCCAGACAATATTATATTTTGTTCAGAGCTTTTATTTGGTATTCTATAAAGCTCATGCACTTTATAACACCAGATTATGGGATGATCTTTCAGTTATATCACTATGTTAACGTTAGTTATTCATTTTATTCCACTTTTGGGTCTATTTCTTACAGTTATTGAAGTTTATTTCTTAATATTGACTGTTGGATTTCCTAGCAAACTGTGTTAGGCGCTAAAACAACTTCGCTGTAATTTTGGTCGTGACAAGTTGATATCAGAGCACTAGGTTGCATTGGTCTCATGAGTCATGAGCAGGCATAGTAGAGTCTTGCGGATCGGTATGGAGGCGTCTGTACTTATCTTCAAGAGTCTATAGGGCTTTAGGGAAAATTCTCCTTTCTTAATTCCTTACCGTGTGATTGTACTCAGCTTGAAGCCAATATCTGTAGTTCCTTGCCACTCATTTTATACGATTTTGAGTACTCGATATCAGTTGGGAACCGGCGAGTTGTGGCGATGATACAGTTTTTGTGCGAGATATTTTTCCCCGTGTTATGAGGTCAGAATATATTGTTGCTTTATTGATGAGTTGTCGGCTCTTGCAGCCCTAGTTTTGGTATTGCTTGCGGGTTTGGGGCCTTATACAATGTATTGTGATAATTCACGCACTGCTCTTGATGTAGTATTGGTGTAGAATAATAGGGTGACTGCTTGTGCTTGCAGCAGTCGCAGCTCCATGAGAACCACTATCTAGTTTGTGATTTGGAGTTTGGCATTTGTTCCACTGGAGGCGAGGCAATAGGGCTAACACTGGAGGCGGGTATTTTTGCCCTGGTCGATACATTTGCGAGATTGGGTATTTTTGAGTGTAGTAGAGTTCTCTCTTGTGTTATTTTTCAGTCATCCTTGTTTAAGTGCATTAAAGATCACCAGTATGATGGCTTCTATTTTCTCATTCTTATGGACATGGTGTTGCGAGGTAGTTCTAAATGGGTGGTCCTTAATGTGGATGGTGTGTTGCGACTTTAGGGTCGGATTTGTGTTTCTAGTGCTGATGATTCAAGGGAGATGATCCTTAAGGAGGCTCGTAGTTGTGGTATTCTATTTGTCCAGATTATAGAGAGGTATCGTGATTCGAGGCGGCATTGTTGGAAAGTTTTACGGTGTTTGATTGTCAGCAGGTCGAGAATGAGCATCAGAGGCCGAGTGATTTACTCCGAAAAATAGCTATTGTGATGTGGAAGTGAGAACATATTATTATGAGTATTGTAGTTGGGTTCCTATGGATTTCAAGGAGGTTTGATGCTATTTGAAGTCATTATGGACCGTTAAGGGCATTTCATATTGGTGGTGACATTTTTACGTTTCGAGAGTTCAAATTTGATAAGAGGGGTTTGCTTGAGCTACTAAAGGAAATTGAATGCTTGATTATCATCTTGGTGTGCAATACGGTCTTGAATTGGGATGTGTTGAAGCCTTCTATTTGTTCATTGGTGGAATGAAATAGATTTTTGCAGCCAGAGGACGAGTGTGGAATCGGGGGGAGTCATTGCTTACATAGCGTTGTACCATGGAAGTCATAGAAAGATGTTGATATAAGATCACACTGGTAGGCTATCTCATGTGAGAAAGTTAAGGGTTGTATGTTTCTTATGGGGTTCCTATGAAGATTTTTACCTTCTACCTAGTGGAGTGTGTGTTCTACGATGTGTGTTCGAATCGGTTGACGTAGATGACACGATTGTCATGAGAATTAGTGTACATTTGGGCTAATAATTTGGGATGCGTTATTGTTGGCCCATCGTGAGCTTATGAGAAATTCTGTTGAGACAGTGTGGGATCATGGCAGATAAAGAGGAGCGGTTAGTATCGGTCCTTGGGTTATATGATTGTGGCTTAGAGCTAAGTGGGGGGAGTCTACCATAGGCGGTTGGATCACCTAGTCATGTGTTGTTATGAATTCTAGACTAAGGAACATTTGTGGATTAGATATAATTTTAGGAGAATGACTTTGAGGATGATTCGAGCAAGGAATTTGCTGAGTGCGTGTTGTATTTCACCTTGGTGATATATAGAGGTTGTGGGTGGACTCATGTTCAATACTCTTCTATGGAGATAGCGTGCAATGGAAGGACTTGAGTTGTTGTTTTGTTTCTGGACTATTCATATGTTGACGGAGCACCAATTGTTCACCATGATTGACTATATATATTCGGGACTTGGACTGAGTGGGTGAATCTCAAGAAGATTCTAATGGATTCAAGATACAATAAGTGGTATCTAAAGGATTTTCGAATTTGTGTGTGACTGAAGATTCGAGATTGGTGTTGGTTTGTGAAAGAGACTTGGAGCATTTCTGTATCATTATCGGTTATATGAGGTAGTGTTTGAGAGATAGAGGTAACAACTTCAGTTTCATAGAAGGCTTCTTCAAAATAGGTACGTGGGTTGGAGGTACTACTGGACGTATAAGAGGGAACAAAATGGCTAATGAGTGTAAGAACATCGAGATTTTATGTTGGGATAACTTGGGATGAGTTTTGATTGAGGTTTATAGTATAGTTGGGAAGAGTAACGTTGCTGTGAAGGCGAGTCATAAGTAATCTGAAGTAGTTGTGTCCATTTAGCAGTGGCTTGGGTCAGTATGGTAATAGAGACGATCAGTTCCTTTGGTATTATAGGGCTTTACAGGTGTTTTTATGGTAATATTGTTTGGTTTGGTAGTCTATGTGATTTGGGTGATTTGGAGGGATGCAAGTCGGCTAGCTTGGTTATGTATTGTGGATTCCGAAGAGTATGCGATAATTTTGACCACGTCTTGCGGTTGGTGTCTTCTAACTGCACAGAAATTTAGTTGTGTGTTGTGATTTTCTCTTGAATTGAGTTCAGTGGGAGGTTTCTATTCGAAAGGAATGTCAGAGTCCTAGTTCGCATGGGAAATATCAGATGTTAGGAGAATGCTAGCACTATTTTTGTATCGCTTAAGAATAGTGTGTTTTATAGAAGATGCATTGTATATCGATTGCTGCTGCTTGACTAGTACTACAGGAATCACATTATTGGTTGCCATTGATGTTCATGTTTTGCTACTTGGTGCGGAAGTTTATTGGAGTATTTCAATGGGGTAATTGTGTATGCGTGATGTGTCAGTCATTTGAGAGAAAGAGTTAGAGATCGTGTATGGAGATTTTTGTACTCTAGCAGTTTGGAGATTATATTTCTGAGAGGCGAACTATACCTATGGTTGCGGACTATGGAAGTGTATTCTGGATTTGACAACTAATTGTATGTGTTGTTGTTGGGGTCATTGTGGACTTTTGGAAGGCTATGACCTATTTTGGAATGACCCGATTTGGTTAGGATGCCCATAGGTAGGCCTAATGAGAATGTGTATTCTACACTAGATTGAATAGCTCATTTCACGCAGTATTTTACTATGGGTGTGTTACCGAGCAGAATGGATGTTATTCCTGCCTTGATCTGCTTCATGTGTTACGTCCCTATGCTAAGAAGGGTTATGAGACTACTTCATTACTCACACGCATGTTGTGGTTCTGGTTCGGTGTTGTGACGATATTTGAGCTAGATTGTTCTTGAGATGTTGATTTGTTTATTACACCTTAGTTGTGCTTGGCCTTTTATGTAGTGCATTATGCTATCCGTCTCCCATGGTTATGTTTATGCACTTTAAGTGCTTGCGGTTATTACACATGTGTTTAGTGAGTATGATCATTATGGCTCGAATGGTATCCCCATATGGATTGATATATGTGGATCGGGTTGCACATTGCAATGGTATTATGTGTGGGCCGGGTTGCATGCCATAACCGGGTTTTGGTGGATATGATTCCTTGTGCTTGTTATGTGTTTTATTTCTCATTGTTGGATGGATTCATAACATTATCTCTTACTTTGTATCTGTTGGCCTTGTTGGGCAGTTCCCTTTTGGTTCTCTTTCCACTATTTATCATATTCCAGTTGTTGATTGTTGGCGCATGAATCTCGTCGTATGAGGTTCTTGATGGTATTTCATATTGGACCTGGAATCAATGCAATTAGATTTGTATCATGTATGTTTGGAAGAAGAATGTAACTAATCAGCTCAAAATTTTGCAATGGTTCTTGTCAAACGAGAGAACTGCAAGACTTATTGACTTGACAGATGGTTATGAGCTTCTACATGTTTCATTCATCATTTGCTGTATTGCGAGGGTCGGAATAAGGTTTTATGTGTCATGAGGCATATTACCGGTACCTGATTTGGTAATGAGCAACTGTTATTGTCGGAAGATATTGCTATGGGCATATCAGTTGTGCGATACATCGTGTGATTACATCTTGGGAGTATACTTATTCTTCAATAGACCGTGTTGAGATTGATACGATGTGTGTGTGTGTGTGTGTGAATCAGATATGAGAGAGAGCTTCAGAAGTTGGAATTTGGTTCTAAGAATTGCGAACTAAGGCTGAAAGAAGATTTTGTAATGGGATCATATAGATTGAAGTGACGTGACATAACCCTTAGGTAAGTGTATGATGAGTTATATAGTGTTTGGGGAACTTTGGAACGACCCTTAGTACATTCGAGGATGAACATATATTTAAGTGGGAGAAAATATAACGACTCACCGGTTGTTTTAAGCTTTAGCACTTCATTCAGGGGTTTGAGACTTTAAGTATCTTCATATTATGTATTATGACTTGCGTCTATAGTTTTTTTTTGACTTTTCAGATGTTCGGAGTTGATTTGGAAAAGTAATTCTCAATTCGAAACCTTTAAGTTAGTAGAGTTGACCAAGGTTTGACTTTTAAGCAAATAACCTTGCTATGGTGTTTTCATGGTTCCGGTAGGCCCGAATAGTGATTTTGGACTTAGGTGTATGTTCAGATTTGGATTTGGATGTTCCTATAAGGTTTTGGCTCTATTTGTTGAAAGTTGGCAATTTGAGGTATTGGAAAGTTCATAAGTTTGTTCGAGTTGACTTTGAGGCTATCAGGGTCAGATTGTTATTTCGGGATTTGGAATAGGCCCGTTTTGTTATTTGGGAGTTGTGTTAAAAGTTTGGGTTCATTCCGGATTGGTTAGAATTTGATCGGATGCTTGGTTTGAAGTTGGATGTTTATCAACTTAGTAGATTAATCTAGATCGATGATTCTTTGTTTATATGTTATTTGTTGTGTTTCGAGCTTTTGTATAAGTTTTGGTATTGTATTCTTGTTACACCTCGTACTTTCATGTAAGGATGTTTCTTAAGTGAATCAATATGAGCCGGAGAGTTTAAGGACCTTTACGAAGATAATAGTGGGTTAAAACAAGTGTTAAGGAATTATCGTGGGGGTTGGAGGCTAAACGAATCAAAGATATCATAACCCACACTTTTGGGGTAAAATTAGGAGTACTTAATATTCTAAGGGGGTCATGTTTTAAGGTAATTGAATCATATATTATTCGTATGTTAACTTTTAAAGTAAAAGAAGATGTAAAACAAAAGTTGGCAAAAGTTATTCCAAGTTACGTTCATAAGCTTACTGAAATTTTGGTCTAATGTTGCGTAGCTTTTTATCCAATATAATTGGAGTTACGGGGTGATCCACCAAAAGAAATGAATATCTACGAATCTAGTTTCCAACGGATTAAACCATTCGTCGATACGACATTAGAGTAGAGACACATTCGCATTTTTGCAATGCTGCGCAAGCAGCCCATATAGGGCCCACTTAGGCGTTGGTCAACCTACTTCATTTTAAAAACTATTTGGACTACAATTCTTGCTCATTTTCCCACCCAAATTCGTCCCCACACTCCTACTAACCTCCCAAAATCGATTCTAAAGGTTCAAGGCGAAATACAAGTGTTCACACCCAACTTGAACACCAAAAGTCGATTGAGGAAGAGAATATTACTCCTAAGGTGTGATTGAGGTTTGTTATGAGCTAAACCAGCTGGGGATTTCAAGTTGCATATCCTGCCTAATGTAAGTAAATCATGTTCTTGGACGTGCTTAATGTTAATCATGTGTTGCTTGAATTGTTTGAGTGAAAATCTACAAAATAGTAATTGACATGGTATAAGAAATGGTTATCTTTTTTTTGGGCTGTGTTGAGGCTATATATATGGTTTGTTGTGGCTAGAAATTGTGAGAAATAATTTGATTATAGTATGGCTTCTATTCTTAAGCTTATATATGTGATAAATTAAGTTGATTGAAGAAGAAAACATGAGAAACAAGATATTGACGATAAAGGTTAAGGTTCTAGGCATGTGGATTATTTTTGAAGAATATTCTTATGATGTTTTGGGCTGAAAATATTATGGTAAGAATAAGTATGATGTTATAAATTTTGTAGGAAAATTTATAGAAAAGGAATTGGATTCAAATTATTTTTGTTAATCGTAAATCGAGCTTGCCATTCAAAATGGTTGTTGAAGTAATTGGAAAGCTTATAATGAATTGCGTCGTTGTTGTTTGGGCTGTTTGGTGACTTTTAGTAACTTATGGGATGTAGTATAAACATGGGAGGTGCTGTTGGTTTTCTTGTGGAATATTGTTGTCGAAATATGATAGTTACAACAATTATAGACGTAAGAAGATCATATTGTGCTGGGTTGATGATTGGAGAGAAGATTGCAAAGATATGTCAAAGCTAAACATTTCATTTTGGCATGATCCTATTACTAAATGCATTTGATAACGAGATATAATGAAAAGTTCGTATTCATAAATATATGTACATGACAATATTTTCACCACCACTGATCTATAATCGGTGGGCAGGTCCCTATTGGGCAACCTCTGATCTGATGGTAAGTTATATATCGGCCTACACTGGTCGAGCACCTACGAGAGAGCCTAGAATGGCGAAGTAGTGATTTAGATAGCGAACCTAGTATGGTCGAGCGCCTATGAGGGAGCCTACTACGAGTGAGCAATTACACGTACTGAGCCTTATAGGGCCGGATAGCTATTTTACTTGCTATATTGAGAGAGTTGAGTCAGTATCAGTAGGTAAGCATATCTTCAGATCATCTTTGACTCATTGTTACTTTCAGTTGTTATATTATCAGTTCAGTTTTAGATTTAGTTATTTCAGTTGCCTTACATGCTTAGTACATTATTTGGTACTAACGATTCCTTGCCTTCGGGGCACTGGTTCATGCCTACAAGTTCAGATAGACAGAAGTGTAGACCTTCTCATTAGGTGCTATCCGAGTTCAGCTTAATTGGAAAGCTCCATGTCATTCAGAGTGTCATTCGGAGTTGCGGTCTAGAGTTTTGTGTACATATTACATATATATGGGTAGGCAGGGCACTATTCCGACCACAGTACAACCATCAGTTGAGGCTTGTAGACGAATCCTGTCAGTCAATGTAGTATGTTGGCCTTGTAGGCTTTGTATGTATATTTTTTTTGGTTTATTAACTTAAGTAGTTATGACGGCCTTCCCGACCCAGATTTATACAAATGTTTAGTTGGAGCTAATCTCCGCTCAATTTTATATTTTATTTCACAAATTGTCCTGCGTTGTGGCCTTGCCGGCTAAAGTACCACATTGTATGTTTAGAGCCCCGCAGTCTTAGGTTGGTACGCTCGGTCAAGTAAGCAACTGGGGCCCGGTCTCTCCTTTTCTGGTTTGGGGCATGACAATTTCGAAGTGTTAGTATGATCGGAAAGGGGCTAAAGGGGCTCGAGTATGATCCTAGGTGGGTTCATATCATTTGGGTTAAGTTTGGAACTGCTGAAGTCACTGGTGTCAGTGGTTCATCACGATCGCGGAGTGGCCTTGAGATTGCAGAAGGTAATTGAGGCAGAAGGTTTTGGTTATCGTGTTCGTGACCTTGATATCGCGTTTGCGGAGAATTAGGGTTAGGTAGGGGTCGCGTTCACGAGGCTAAGCTCGTGTTCGCGAAGCTGTGGTGACTGGACTGAGATTGGTGCATCCCGTTCGCGCTTTAGACTTCACGTTCATGAAGAGTAGCTTGGGATTGGTGGCTGTTTGACCTTCGTGGAGGGTACTAGTGAGATCGCGTAGGGTACTTCAACGCAGTACATTTAAGTTCACCAATTTTGGGACACTGCCCATTGTTTGATATTTTGAGCCCACGGCTTCGAGACGAGGAGATTTTGAAGAGTAATTTCACTACTACATTGGAGGGAAGAAATTTTCACTTGGATTTGGCTTTATATCTTGATTACCCATGGATTTCTACACCTAAAACTTCGAATTTTTGAAGGAAATTTGGGTTTTTGCCTACACTTTAAGAGAGACTTTGGGGAATTTAGTATCTATTGGGACTCATTTTTGGAAACTAATTATATATTTGGACTCGCCTGATTATAGGTCATCGGATTTTGGTATTAGTTTCAGACATTGGGCACGTGGGCTCGGGTTGACTTTTGTACATTAAGGAATTTATTCAAAGATCGAAGCTTTATGAATTGGGATTGTTTTCTATGGGATTGTTGACTTTTTTGGATGATGTTTGGCTTGGATTTGCGTGATTTGAGAGCTAGATTGAGGTTTTGACGTGATTCGAGAGCTAGATTGCCTAAGCTTGGTCTGAGGGTAATTTCCCCATAGGAATATTTGTTATGTGTTGTGGGTGATGTATATGCGAGGTGATGAGTATATGCGTGCACCGTGGTTATTCATGATTCGGGTAGTTCATAGGTTATTAAATTCCTTATTATACTATCATGGTTATCTGTATTATGTTTGCTCCATTATATTACTACGTGAGCTATCATTCATGCTAGAAATCATGTCTATGCAATTTGCTTACTTGTTAAGGCATGATAGGGTTATTTTTGCTATGTTGAGCTATTTGCCTTAGCCATAATCATAATTTTCTGTCAAGATATTATATCCGCGTGTTATATCTCTGTCTCTGAGCACTTCTGATATGTTATCCCACGTGTTGTTGGTGTCCTTATATATGACACAAGGGAGCTGAATTGTAGTACCTTTGTATATATGGTATATTGAGTTATGTTTCTGTGAGATGTTGGCATATGGAGGCTTTTGATGACTGAACTTGGGCCATAGAACCGTGTTGGTATTGATATTTAGGTGACGCGTGTTCTAGGCCCTACGTTGGGCTGAGTGGCATTGACATTGAGGTGAAGCGTGCGCTAGGCCCCCACGCTGGGATAAGTGATATTTACTGTTGAATTTGATCTGATCAGCGCTTAGGAAAGGACCCGCCCCTTTGAAGTCTGGTATTAACCGTTGGTGCAGGCACAAATCACATATGTGCTTGGGTGAGGGACTTGTGTTAAGAACCCATACAGTGCTGAGTGTGTGTATGAGGGTCCATAAGCTTTGAGCCAGCCGCCGGGAGAGTGCTCAGAGTATGATTCTGGGGCATTTTGCCAGGCGCTAAGAATGTGCTGAGATTATGTATACTTGATGTTTAAATTGTGAATTTTTTGTTGATTTGGCATGTATAACTGACATGCATAAAGTTGTATTATCCCTCATACTAATTGGTATTTGATGATTGTACTTAATGCTTAGAGCTTGATATAACAATTTTACTTTGTTAAATACATGTCTAAGTGAATTTTATGGAAGTTGATGCCTTGACTATTATATCTGAACAACATGTCTACTTCTCCTCACATTGTGTTAAGCTGAGCGTGCTATTATTTGAGCTGTTTGTCTTTCATATACTATTATTCTGTTGTTATTGTTATTGTTCGCGGTGAAAATTGAGCATGGGGTAGGTTGTACTCATACTACACTTTACACTTCTTGTGCAGATCCAGGTTTTAGGGATAGTGGTGATTGCCAGTGAATTGTATTCGGGTTAATTTGGAGATCTCGAGGTGGCACTGCTGTGTCGTTCGCAGGCCTTGAAGTCCCCATTTTTAACTTATATTTTTACTATTTAGTCTTCCAGACAGTATTGTATTTTTTTCAGACCTTTTATTTAGTATTCTATAGAGCTCATGCACTCATTGACACAATATTTTGGGTGTTGATTCATTTGTGTTGACATTTTAACTTTAGTTATTTATAAAATTCCGCTTTAGAGACTATTTCTGTCACACCCCGATCTCGGGTAGCAGGACCGGTGATGGAAGGTTATAATCTCGTGTTTTAGTCTCACAGCACTTTACTTTTGTTGAGCTTTAATTAGTAGTATTTGGCACTTATTGCATAATTTATGCCTTGTAGGAATGATTCCGAGTTATGTAGATGTTGTGGAGCTAATTCAAATAATAGGAGCTTTGAAGTCTAAGAAAAAGCCCAAGGGATTAAGCCGGGATCGTGTTCGGGGGTCGAGGATCACTTTTGGACGTCAAAAATCAAGGAAAAAGCAACACTCTGAGGAAATGCACTAATGCGACGCACCATGCGTAGCACTGTGCGACGCATTGGTGCAAATGTGCGTCAGAAATTTGAGAAGTTCAGAGACTTATAATTTTTGGGTGTGACAGAAAAATAGTAGCATTAGTACAAAATTCTGTCAGACAAGGTAAGTTCAGAGAGTTTACGACTGAGAAAATTGCACTAATGCTACGCACCCTGATTAGCATCGTGCGACGCATGAAAAGTACTAAGTGTGCAAGTTTTCCTATTTCGGCCAGGAAATGGTGATTTCGTTTGGGCCCCACCCTACTTGGTATAAATACACGAAAAAATGTTATCTTCTGGACTTTTGACACATATTCGACCTAAGGAGGCTGAGGAGGAGTTAGAAGAACACGACCACAAGTATTTCATCATTCCTTTCTCGCTCAAGACACGAGTTAGGATTGAATTTATGTTTTCCATTACTTTAACTTTATTTGTGATGAATTTCCCCATATCTATGGAGTAGTTCTCTTTAGGGTTTGATAGATTTGGTGTATTTATGATTGTTTGTGGATTATAACTCTAGTTTTATGTACTGAAGCATTTTTGGATGATTTAATTGTTGCATCTATATTCACTTATTCATGTAATCGAGAGAGGCATAACTTGTGTTATGCATTATTTTGTTTGTTGAGTTCATTAATTTTTCTTCTAGTTGAATCATTGATTAAATCTAGTTAGGAGAATAGTCAAAAAAGATTTTCCTAAAGACCAATCCATTATACATTCTTGTATATTTTCATGTGCTTAAATTGATTAATCTCGTGAGGTTAAGACTTAATCGAGAGAGGAGTTGTTGATAAAAGTTTGAACTAATAATTGAGTAAATTCGGGATACTCACTTAAACACTAGAAGTGAAGTATCTAGAGTTAGATCACAAATAATTATCTTGCACCTATTTGTTTCAATTGTCATTAGTCAATTGCTTTAGATTCTTCTTTTTTTTTTTTTAGAAATTTTATAAATCTCAATTGTTGATCATCTTGGAAAGCAATCAAGCTAGAAAGTACGAGAATACCGTTTAAATGCAATCCCTGTGGATACGATATTATACTATACTATATTTGATTAGCGAGCATAATTTATGTGTGTCTTGCGCTCGTCAATCGGCGCTCTGAGTTATCCCAGTCCAGCAAGCCTACTAAGTACCTACCACCTAACCTTGCCCATGAATAATTTGAGAATAAGTGACAAGAGATAGACATGAGAGGATAAAATGCGGCATACCAATTTTTATTATTTGTAGAAGCTTTGTTAATACTTGCCAAAATATTACAAGTTTGTAGTTTCAAAGTGGAAAACATGCCCAACAGCTACAATATTTTTAGTTTGTTACCCCAATCAAATACTACCCACAACATGTCTATGGAGCTTCCAAGTGAACATGAATACAATATGGAAGTGCCGGTGACAAGGCTCCGGCTATACCTCAAAAGTAATGTACATGAAGACAATACAACATATGAGCCCCGGTAGAGAATAAGGCTCACCAAAATCCGTTGAGTGGAGGATATGCTGCTATCAAGATCAATGCTGTCTCCTGAGGAACCACCTGCATCCATTAAAGATGCAAGCCCCCAGCAAAAGGGACGTTAGTACATCTAGAATAATACTAATATGTAAAGTTAAATACCCTCTTTTTGGAATGGAATGCCAACATAATAGGAGAGAAACCTGAAAACAGTAAGGAAAACTCAATACTTATTTAAATGCCATGTTAAAAAAAACTACTCTTTCACGTAAGCATTAATCATTTAGGTCGGGAGTTCCTTATTACCGACACACCACCATGCACATGGCATGGAGTTCGATCTCTGCCTGATCGGCTAAGCCGTCTCACCCCAATGTATGTGGGTGGACATAGAAACACGATACCACCATGTGCGTAGCACGGCATCCGATCTCCGCCTGACCAGCTAAGCCATCTCACCACAATGTCATGTGGGTCGACATGGTCCTTACTAGCTATCAAACCATCCCAATCAAGGGGAATAATCTTAATATAATGTAACGAGGACTCACCCCTCAATCAACTCTTGCATTGGCACGTGAAGTTTCGGGCTTGGGAATTTATGACCCAGCCTTCCTCGGTGATGTAACAATACTCCAAAACATTTTCAATATAAAAGCAAAGTATGCATCTCATAGTTTTTTTTATAATTCTTTTCATTCCATTGGCACTCTTGGCCATGGATGGTAATCTATGTTCTTGGAGCGATGGTCGCATTTCATAATTCATACCTTCATTCCTCTACTTGTCATGCATCATCATAAAACATCTAAAAACGTTTGAAACATTTGGAAAGACATAGATTCAACTCATAAGTATGTAAGAGCTAAAAGAACATTGGAAATAAGTACAAGAAAAACATAGTGATTCGCAATGGGAACATGAATCAAAATCAGAGGCCTTTGGGCGAATCAATCATTACAAACAATTCGGAACAATAGGAGTAGAACTTAGAGAAACCGTAATTGGAGTTCATAAAGAATTCCTGGAATTCGATTCTATAGAAGGAGTTTAGCCAACATACGTTGATTAAGCGTCCTTTGGATTACTACAATATTCCACCACTCTTAGCAACTTCAGTTTATAAAACCCTTATCAAATTAAACAATTATTAGGAAGGTATTCATAGTCAAGGTGATGTAGGAATTTGATCGAACACATAGCGTGCAAGTTCGACTACAAGGTTTTATAGTGGAATTCCTTTGCCCCACAATCGATTTCAAACAACAATTTACCCATGATTTTTTCAACAACTTCCATATCACCTCCATTGATGCATGCATGCCCAATGAGACACCCTCAAATCAAGAACCACACTCACATTCTTCTCATATTCCCCAAATTTTGAAATAGAGGGCTTATGTCTTCCGATCACCATACCATAAGCCCCAAAATGATAAAATCCATACATAAACCCATTAAAAACTTTGCATGAAAGCTTAGGGGCGAGAACTTACCAAGTTGGTTGAATGCCTAGTGAGTAGCTTCCTTGAATCTTCAAGATTGAGCAAGAATTAAAGAGTAGGATGGTTTGAGCTTCCCCTCTCTCTAGAATGTCTTTCCCTTATAAAATGAGCCGATTCTTGCTCAAAATGACCCCTCTTAAGGCTTATGTCAATATAGAGTCAGGTTAAGAAATTCTCAAAAATTCCCCCATGAATCAAATCCGCGATCGCGGAATACGTCGCAGAAGGGATATGCGGTCCGCAAACTAGACTAGCGAAATGGTCTAAAGAAATCTAGGTTCTCCTGGAAAGGCGGCAACCGATTCTGCAGTCTGTGGATCGATTATGTGGTCTCACACGGGAGCGCAAAATATCCTTCCAAAAATTTCCATGTTGATATACAACGGATAAGCGGTCTGCGAAACAGATTTGCGGTCGCACATTGGTCTACAAAATAGCTCTCAAAATTAAGCTTCTCCTGGTTCACTCCCCGATGGTTCGGCAGCCAGCAGGATAGATCCGCGGTAGCGATATGGACCGTAGAATTTCCATTTTCTACAAAATTCTTCCACCAACTTCTCGATGCATTTAAAGTCAAGTTCACCGTGAAAATTGTCGATAACCTTCCAAATACATTAGCTTACCTTGGCATCAAAAACCTCGAATCCTTGTCGAACATTTACGGGGCCTCACAATTTCTTATAATTATTGAAGTTTATTTTAGCATAATTATTGTTGGATTGCTTAGCAAGCAGTGTTTGGCGCAATCATGGGTCCGGTGGGAGTTTGGGTCATGACAAGTTGATATTAGAGCACTAGGTTGCATAGGTCTCATGAGTCATAAACATGCCTAGTAGAATCTTGCGGATTGGTACGTAGATGTTTGTACTTATCTTCAAGAGGACATAGGGCTTTGGAAAACTTCCTCTTTCTTGATTCCTTATCGTGCGACTTTATCTCGGCTTGAAGTCTATATCTTCAGTTCCTTCCTACTCACTGTATGCGATTTTGAGTATTTGCTACCAAATGGGCATCGACGAGCTTTGAAGAGGATATAGATGTGGAGCATGATGTTTTTTCCTTTGCGTGGGAAGTTAGACTACTATCATTGCTTTGCGGATGTGTTTTCATCTGTTGCAGGCATAATGTTGGTGATGACCACATGTTCGGGGCCTTGCACAATGTATTGTGATGATTCATGTGTTGGGCTTGACGCGGTGTCGGAGCAAACTGATAGGGTGATTGATTATATGCTTTTACCCACCTAATTGTTATGCATCTTATTTAACCCTGTTGAGCTTGTAATCATGTTCCTTTGGCAACCAAATTACAATCCCTAACCATTTGTTTCAATTGACCATCTATTTGAACCTTGTATCTCTCCTGAGCACTTGAATTTGTTATGAACTTTGTAAAAGTTGATGTGTGGGGTGGTTGGTTTGGCTTTTGAGTGGAACTAATGAAATAAGGAGAAAGGTGCACCGTATTGAAAAAGTAAGAGCCACTAGGATTGAAGAAGAAAAAAAAGTGTATAATTGTGAAAAATATTCTTTGATAGTGGTGACTCTTGATGTAATTATGCTTAAAGAAGTAGGGAGTTAATATATATTGATGTGAAGTTGAAGTTATGGTTTGCCATATGTGGGGTTTGAACAATGAATTGTATGTATTAAAGTGCTTAGGGAGGTGTAGTCACTTTTATATCAAAAAGTATCCTACCTATCCTGCAGCTTACATTACAACCAATTAAAGTCCTACTTGATCCTTGACCAAATGAGCTCAATTAGTAGAGTAGTACACTATGGGCAAGCCTATGGTACGTCGTTTGTGGCATATGAATGTTGTTCTGAGAGCAAGTGAGTTCTTTCTATCTTGAGTTCCTAATTGGTCTTAAATTTCATTGTGTGGGGAACTACTCTCTATTGTTATGTTAGGGCACTTGATTCATGAAGGAAAGGTAATGGCATTGACCTCTGTGTTAGAGTAAATGAGCGGGTTATAAATGATGTGTGGTGCTTTTGAGTCAAATCTTGAGTCTAGGATGTTGTGGTATCGTACTTAATTTGTTTTAAATAATCTTGGTATAATGAGTTATGAGAGTTGTTTTCGTGGTTATGTGAAGTGTAGTTTGAGTGCTTGAGGACGAGCAATGGTTTGAGTGTGGGGTGTTGATGGTAGGCTATAATTACATATTTTAATCGCTTATTGCACTTTATTCGTTATGAGCTTTAATTGATAGTGTTTTTCATATATTGTGTGTTTTATGCCTTGTAGGAGTGATTTCGAGCTATGTAGATGTTATGGAATGACTTCGAGTGATTTGGAGCTTTGAAGTCTGAGTAAAAGCCCAAGGTATTAAGGCGGAATCGTGTTCAAGGGTCGAGGACCAAGTCTTGACGTCAAAACACAAGAACAATTCGTACTTTGAGAAAACCTCACTAGTGCGGCGTGTGGAGCAGTGCGTGGGGCACCGCGGCTGCCCACATCTACACTAATTCCCTGCATGACGCATCGCCCCATGCGGCTTGCACAGAGTAATTATCCTATTTCGGCTAGGAGAAGAATATTTCGTCTGGGTCCGACCCTACTTGGTATAAATACATGGAATAATGTTATTCTCTGGACTTTTGACACATATTCGACCTAACTAGGCTAAGGAGGAGTTGGAAAGAACACAAGCACAAGGAATTCATCATTCCTTCCTCACTCAAGATCCGAGTTTGGATTGAATTTATGTTTTCCATTACTTTAACTATATTTGTGATGAATTTCTCCATATCTATGAAGTAGTTCTCTTTAAGGTTTGATGGATTTGGTGTATTGATATTTGTTTGTGGATTATAACTCTAGTTTTATGTATTGAAGCATTTTTGGATGATTTAATTGTTGCATCTATATTCACTTGTTCATGTAATCGAGAGAGGCATAACTTGTGATATCTTTGCATTATATTGTTGGTTGAGTTCATTAATTCTTCTTAGTAATCGAAACAGGCTAGTTGAATTTTTGATTAAACGTAGTTAGGAGAATAATCGAAAGAGATTCTCCTCAGACCAATCCACTACACATTATTGCATATATTCACGTGCTTAAATTGGTTCATCTTGTGAGATTAAGACTTAATCGAGAGAGGAGTTTTTGCTTAATAGTTGAACTAATAATTGAATGAATTCGAGAGACTCACTTAAACATTAGAAGTGAATTATCTAGAGTTAGATCCCAAACAATTATCTTGCACCTATCCTATCAACCCCTATTTTCTCCCTTTGATAACTTCCTTGATTACCTTTGTTTCAATTGTCATTAGTCAATAGCTTTAGATTCTTAGTTAACTTTAGTTAGTGATCATAAAAACCTCGATTGTTGATTCCCCTGGATAGCAATCCAGCTAGAAACTACAAAAATATTGTTTAACTCCAATCCCTGTGGATACGATATTGTACTATACTATCTTTGACTAGCGAGTATAATTTAAGTGTATGTTTCGAGCTCGACAGTTGAGAAGCAGAAGCAGCTGGACAGATGGACCAGGCTGCATCCTCCTATCTTTGGCAGCGAGCTACATGAGGATCCACATGACTTTATTGATCGTTGCTCCAATAGGCTGCATAACATGGGGGTATTGGAGTCCAACGGGGTGGAATTCACCACATTTCAACTGGAGGGCAGGGCCCATAGATGGTGGTAGTCCTATTTTTGTAACAGGCCAGTATGTTTACCTTCCTTGGCCTTGGACCAATTCACACGCCTCTTTTTGGAGAGGTATATTCCACCCTCCTAGAGGGAAGAGCTACGGGGTGAGTTCGAGTTGCTCCAGCAGGGCCAAATGCTTGTGATCGATTATGAGGCGAGATTATCTAAGTTGTCTCGCCATGCACTTATGATAAGGGTGCAGAGGTTTATTGCAAGTTTACATTTTTGTATTCTAGTTACAATGGCCCGAGAGGTTGAGATGGAGACTTATTATGAGCAGTGTGTGGATGTAGCTCGGAGGATCGAGCGTATCCGCACCCAGAAACGATTGTATATGATGAGGGAGAAGAGGCTTTAGCATTCTGGGTGATTCAATGGTGCCTCGTCTAGGGGAAGAGGTCAGTTCATGAGGAGTCAATCTAGCAGGCCCAGGTATTTAGCACCACTGCCTGCTCGGGCTACCTCAATGCGACCCTACCTCAGCGCCATTCCTGAGTGTACCTACCGACCACCGGCAATTTAGGGTTCCTCCTGTGGGTATTCAGGTCACCATGGTCTGACCCAGGGCATGTCGTCTTCCGCACGGAAAGGTTGTTACGAGTGCGGGGAGCTTGGTCATATGAGGAGGTTTTGGCCTAGGCTTTAGGGCAAGGCAGTACAATAGAGCCATCAACCCATGATCACCGCACAAGTTGCCGCATCGCCCGTCCAGTCGGCTAGAGTCGGAGGGCAGGTGGGCAGGGGGTCTCCCTAGAGGTGAAGGTTTGGTAGATGGCACTCCAACTAGGTTCTTTGCCTTTCCAACTAGACCAGATGTTGTAGCCTCAGATGCCGTGATCACATGTATTATTTCTATTTGCGGTAAGGATGCTTCGGTACTATTTGATCTAGGGTGTACATATTCATATGTGTCTTCTCTATATGCTCCTTGTCCAGATGTCTCTCGTGAGTCCTTCGGTGTTCCTTCATATGTGTCCACGCTAGTGGGTGATTCTTTTGTTTTTGATTGGGTTTAACAGTCCTGTGTAGTGACTTTCTGTGGATATGAGACCAGAGCGGATATTTTGATGCTAGATATGATCGACTTTGAGGACAAATTGCGCATGGGCTGGTTATCTCCGTACCATGTCGTTCTTGATTACCATGCCAAGACTGTTACCTTGGCAATGCAGAGTTGCCTAGATTGGAGTGGAGGAGTTCATCTATCAGTATATCTAGTCAGGTCATCTCTTTCTTGAAGGCTCGACATATGGTCGAGAAGGGTTGTTTGGCCTATCTGGCTTATGTTTCGGATACTATCGTAGAGACTCCCATGATTGATTTAGTGTCCGTGGTGGGGGAGTTCTCCGATGTTTTTTCCTTCAAATCTAATAGGCATGTCACCAGATCGTAATATCGATTTTAGTATTGATTTAGCGCCAGGCACCCAGGGAAATTGTATTCCACCGAACTGCATGGCTCCGAAGGAGTTGAAGGAAAAGCTTCAGGAGTTGCTTGCGAAGGGGTTCATCAGGCTGAGTGTATCGCCTTGAGTTGCACTCGTATTGTTTGTGCAGAAGAAAGCTGTGAGTATGCGCATGTTCATTGATTACTGCCAGTTGAACAAGGTTACCATTAAATACAAGTACCCGTTGCCATGCATTGATTATTTGTTTGATCAGTTACAGGGTGCTAGGGGTTCTCTAAGATCGTCTTGAAGTTAGGGTATCATCAGCTAAAGATACGTGCTTCGGATGTTCCGAAGACGGCTTTCCGGACTAGATATGAGCACTATGAGTTTCTAGTGATGTCTTTCGGCTTGACTAACACCCCGACGGTGTTCATGGATTTGATGATTCGGGTGTTCAGGCCATATCTTGATTCATTTGTCATTGTCATCATTGATAATATATTGATCTACTATTGACTTCGTAGTTAAGAAAATTTGATGCCGTCTGGGTCATTGTCGATAGGCTGACCAAGTCGGCCCACATTATTCCAGTTGTAACTGCGTACTCTTCAGAGAGGTTGGCCCGGATTTATATTCAGAAGATTGTCTAATTGCATGGTGTGCCTATTTCCATCATTTCAGATATAGGCCCTCGGTTCACTTCACATTTCTAGATAGCAGTATAAAGTAAGTTCGGTACCCGGGTAGAGCTCAGCACAACCTTTCATCCGCAGACCGACGGGCTTTCGGAGCGGACAATTCAGATTCTAGAGTACATGCTCATAGCGTGTGTGATTGACTTTGGAGGGGTGGGATCGATTCTTACCGTTAGTCGAGATTTCATATACTACTAGTTATCAGTCCAGCATTAAGATGGCTCTATTTGAGGCTTTATATGGTCTGAAATGTCATTCCCCCATCGGTTGGTTTGAGTGCAATGAGGCTAGGTTGTATGATATTGATTTGGTAAAAAATTCCTTGGATATGGTAAGTTGATTCAGGAATAACTTCGTACAGTATTGTCAAGACAAAAGAGTTACGCGGATCAAAAAGTAGGTTATTTATCATTTATGGGGCGAGAAAGTTCTCTTGAAATGTCTCGCCGATGAAGGGCATCGTGAGGCTCGAAAAAAAGGGCAAGTTGAGTCCTAGGTTTATTGGCCCATTTGAGGTGTTGAGGTGAGTTGGGGAGGTTACTTACGAGCTTGCTTTGCCTCCCAGTCTATCGGGAGTTCATCCAGTTTTCCATGTGTATGTGCTCCAGAAGTACATTGCCGACAGGTCGTATGTGTTAGATTACAACACAATTTAGCTACATGAGAGCTTGGGTTATGAGGAGGAGGAAGTTGCTATTGTTGATAGGCAGGTTCGCCAATTGAGGTCTAAGAAGATTTCTGCAGTAAAGGTCCAGTTGAGGGGTCAACGAGTCGAGAAGGCGAATTGGGAGACCGTGTAGGACATCCGAAGTGGATATCCACAATTATTCAGCACTTTGGGTATGATTCTAGACCTATTCGAGGAAAAACACTTGTTTAAGAGATGGAGAATGTAATTTTGTTGTAGGGTGTTATTCGAGAAGGCGAATTCGTCGCGTTCGGAGCTAGTTGAAGATGTTGAAGTTCATAAGTTGATTAATTTTGTTATAGGGTGCGATTCATATTTTTGATGTTATTCGATATCTTTCAAGGCTTCGAGCAGGTCCGTACTATGTTTATGGACTTGTTGGTTCATTTGGACGGGGCCCCGGGTGGCTCGGGTGTTTTTCGAACCACCGGATGTTAAGATCGAAATTGCAGAAAATATTCTACTAGTTTCCTTCTTCGTAAACGCGGAGGAATCCTCGCGTTTGTGATGAAGGAGATGGGCTGGGGAACCTATTGTTCTACGCGTTCGCGAGAAAGAGATGGCGATCGTGATGCTCTGGGCCACTGTCCATCGCGTTCGCGTGTAGAGGTTTGCATTCGCGTAGCGTAAGGACCAGCCGGGAGGGGCCAGGTTGGTAGCCTATGGGTTTGCGATCCCGAGACTCCTGTCGCGTTCGCGAAGGGAATATTTTAGGGTCAGTGTTGTTTTTCCTTCGAGATCCAGAGACTCCCGCCGCGATCGTCAAGAAGGGGTTTTTGAGCAATGACTTAAGTTAAAAACTGGACTTAGGCCATTTGCTCTCATTTTCACTTTGCTTGGCCGATTTTGGAGCTCTTGGAGGGGGGAGTTTTTACCTAGCATCTTGAGGTAAGTAACTTCTACATAATGTGAGTTTAATACATAGATTATGGGTAGAATTTAACATAGAGATTGTATAAATTTTGGAATTTTGATGAAAAATATAGGTTTTGGTAATAATGGGATTACACCACCAAAAGGTTTATGGAATTAAGTAGAAATTATATATTTTAGTTCGTAAGGTTATGGGTAACATTAATCTATAAAAATTTCTGTAATCCGGGAATGTGGGTCTGGGGTTACTTATAGGAATTCTCGAAAGTGGTTTGGGTAATCACTCTAGTAGTTAAATTACGAACTTTTGAGCATATATTGATTATTTTGTACGATCTTTGGTTAGTTTCGGACCTTTTTTGTCTATTTTATTTCAAACAGTAGTTGTATGAGATCTTGTATATTCTACTATATTGCCTGTGCAATTGCGACACCGGTTTTGGGAATTGCTAGTAGATATTTAAGGTTTTTGCCTATTAATTTCACTACTTCACTCTTATGTTATATTTTATGTTTTCTATCACCATGACCATTTATTCTTGGTTTCTTTATTAAATAAAAATTTATGAGTTTAATAATAATAAAAAGAACAATTAAATGGATAGTTCACCGTTGGCTTGACTAACGACGACGTTGGGCGCCATCACGGCCTATAGTGGGAATTGGATCATGACAATCATGTGTTATATTAGTTTTGGTCTGAGGTATATATATGGTATTGGAGGGTTCCCCGAAATCGTATATGGCGAAGATCTGAGACTTACATGGGATAGTGCTGAGACTTGCGGTATTTCTATATCATTGTTAATTCTAAATTTCAGTATCAAAAAATTTAGAGGAACAACTTTTGATTCACATAAGGTCTCCAGACCTATGTGGATATCTTGATTGCGGCATTATTGTGTGCTTCAAAGGAAATACAACGGTTTATGGGCTTTTAGACGACGTGGTTCGTGCTAGGAATACTTGCAGTGAGCTTTGGTTTAGGATCATTGTACACTGACAAGGAGAAGTGTTCACTTAATTACAAGTCGAGGATGATTCGAAGAAATCGGTCAGCTTGGTGGTTTTGGGTCAGCATAGCAATAAAGGTTATTGGTTCCTTTCGTGTGGTGATGCTTTATCGGTGGTTTTGTGGCAATACTCTTGGGTTTGACAGCTTGCATGACTTGTTTCAGTTGGGAAAATTGAGTTTTGATGGCTTGGTTATGTGTGGACGGGTTTCAAAGAGTTCTTGATAGTGCCGACCACGCCTTGAGCAGGATGCTTGCTACTAACATATGGAATATGCCGCACATTATGATTTCTCTCCTGAATGGGGTTATGAGTTTTAGATGGCATGGACGGCTTCAGATTTACGAATAATATTGGCACTAGCCAGTATCATTTGAGAAGGGTACGCATTTCAGAAGATGCATTGTGTTTCGACTTGTGGACGCCTGGCTGGCATTACGGTAATCGCCTAATTGCTCAATTGCTAAGGTTCAGTTTTACTATGTGGCACGAAAGTATTATGGAAGTATTTCTCATGGGATGATAATATATGATGCATGTGTCAGTCATTTGAGCAACGTAGTTGGGATCGGATATGGAGATCTAGGCATTCCAAGGATCGGAAGACTAAGAGGATTCTCAGAGGCAGCTTGTTCCATGGTTGCGGATGGTGAAGGTATTTGAAGAGGTTGACGGCTGATTGTACGTGCTATGGATAGGTTATCATGGTTTTTCGGAGGTAATCTACATGCTTCGGGAAGGATCTGAATTGATTTGGAGGCCAATGGTAGGCCCAATGAGGATGTGTATTCTACATTGGGTCGAATTTGTTTACTCAGCACAATTATTGTGGAAGGGCTTGATATCGGTTGGAGAGGATTCTATTCGTATTCCGATGTATTCTACGTGGTACTCTTCTATGCTACGATGAGTTGTTAGACTCCTGACTATTTGCACATGATGCAAGACTGTTCGGGGTTCGTGACGGAATCAAAGCAAGATGGCTCCTTAGATGTTGCATGGTTGACTGTGCCTTGATTAAGGTTTTCGTTTTTGTGGTACATCGTGTTATCCGTTTTTCCATGGTTATGATCGTGAACTTTGCATGTTTGCTATTTGTATGCATATGGTTGTGGATTGTGAGCATCATGGCTCGACATGTCCCACGAAGACTGGTGTTTAGACTGGGTCGCACATCGCAGCAGTGTTGTGTTGGGATATGATCCTTGTGCATATTCAGTGTGTTTTGTTTCTCCTTTGTGTAATGAGTTCATAGAATTTCGCCTTGGGATGGTATCTGTTGAGCTAGTGGGACAGTTCTTTCATTTCCATTCTCTATCCATCATTTGGTATATCTGAGTATTGTTCGTTGGTGCAAAGATTGCAACGATATTTGGCTCTAAGTAGGATTGGTGTGCCATGTTGGTAGAGCAGTTTGTACTGGATTAGGTGAGGTTATTGGACCTGAAACGGGTGCTATCAGATTGGATTGAGGTATGTTTGGAAGAATATTTTCACTAGTCGACTTAGATTTTGGCCAAGATTCTTCTCGAGCAAGAGAGCTCAATGACTTGTTGATGTGATGGGTGGCTATGTGTTTTCTGCATGTTTCTTTCATCATTGGTGGTGAATGAAGGTTCAGAGCAAAGTTTTAGTTGATATCAGGTTTGTTACCGGTACCGGACTTGTTATTGAGTAGCTATCGTGGTAAGAAGTTATTGCTATGAGAAATTGAGCTATGTGGTATATCATGTGATTATGTCTTGAAATATGGTTATGGATTGATACAGCTTGTTCAGACTTATACAGCGCATAGATTCAAGAATTGGGTCTTATAATGAATTTCACATGTTGGAATCTGGGTCTACGGTGGATATATTAAAATTGAAGAGGGAATCTTCGGTTGGATTATATTGTTAGGCCTATGTGGATTGGGGTGACATGAGATCACCCCTTAGAATGGGCATGGCGAGTTTATACAATCATTAGTGGCCTTGGTTCGATTCTTGGCATGTTCGAGGACAAACGTGTGTTTAAGTGGGGGAGAATGTAACAATCCAACCTGTCGTTTTGAGCAGTTGCACTTTGTTCGGTGGATTAAAGTCTCGGGTAACTCCATATTATGTATATTTTTTGACTTGTGTGTATTGTTAGTTTCGATTTTTGAGCGCTTCGGGATTTATTTGGAAAATGATTCTCATTTTAGAAGCTTTAAGTTGGAAGAGTTGACCAAGTTTGACTTTTGCATATTTGATCTCGGATCAGAGTTTGGATGGTCCCGTTAGGTTCAGGTGGTGATATTGGTCTTGGGCGTATGCCCAAAATTGTATTCGGAAGTCCCTAGGTTGATTTGACTTGTTATGCCAAAAGTTGGTAGTTTAAAAGTTTAGAATTGTTCGAAGTTTGACCATAGTTTGACTTTATGACTATCGAGTTCAGATTTTTGGTTTGGGACTGGAAGTGGTCCATTTTGTTCTTTGGAACTTGTCTACAAAATTCGGTGGTATTCCGAGTTTGTTTGATTGGAAACAAATTTTTGGTTGTGATTCTATGATTCTTGAGTTCATTGTAAAATTTCATGATTTTGGTGTCTGATTCATAGTTTCAAATGTCATTTAGGATTTTTGATTGCGTGAGCGAGTTTGTATGGTATTTTTAGAGCTGTATGGATGTTTCGTGTGGAGCCCCGAAGGCTCGAGTGTGTCTCAGATTGGTTTCGGATCGGTTTTGTTGAAATTTTGTGTGCTGGTGCTGGTGCTGGTTCCATCGCATTTGCAATGTGTAGGTCGCAAATGCCACCACCACATCAAAGAGATCATTCTCGCTTTTGCGAATCTAAGCTTCTAGTGAAGGGACCTTGCATTTGCAAGGTTAGCATCGCATTTGCGATTCTGGGTTTTCGCTTTTGTGGTCAGGTTGTCACTTTTGCGACGGGCAGCTGAGAAAAGAAACTTTGCATTTGTGAAGAATTATGTCGCAAATGTGACATTGGTAGTGATCCTCAGGGGTCGCTTTTGTGAACCTTTGTTCTGTTTTAAGGAGGTCGCATTTGCGAACCCGTGGTCACAAATGCGACATCTGCACCTGGTTATATGTTTTGTATTTCGAGACTTAGCCTCATTTTATAATATTTTGAGCCCTAAACTCGGTGGAAGGAGATTTTGTGGAGATATTTTCTTATCAAACTATTGGGTATGTGATTTTGATCAATTTTCAATTATATTAGATGATTATGTATGAGATTTAACATCATATTCACGAGAATCTAATAGAATTTTTAGGAACTTTTTTCTATGTTTGTAAAAATGAAAATTTGAGATTTGAAAGTCGAATTGAACTCGGATTTGAAAACAAAACACATATATGAACTCATGGGTTATAGGTTGTCGAGATCTACACTTGGATTCCGGTTTTGACCAAGCGGGCCAAAGGTTGACTTTTGTTGATTTTTTTTGGAATTATGTAAAGATCTTTGCGTTATGTATCAGAATTGGTTTCTCCTCCATAGGCTGTTGATGTTAAGTCATACTTGGTTAGATTTGAGACGCGCAGAGGAAATTTTTAAGGGAATAGTTATTTTTGAGTGTTGATTTGGCCTAGTTGAGGTAAGTATCTCGCCTAACTTTGTGTGGGGGAACTACCCCTTAGGATTGGGCTTGATGGTACTATTTGATTATGTGGAAGACATGTACATGAGATGACGAGTATATACACGGGCTTATATGTGAACAATTGACTAGTTTAGACTCTTAGGTTACTTATAAGCATTTAATTGAGGTTATTTGTTCTATCTTTGGTTATCAAGTTTATGTTTATATGCTTTAATTAAAGTTGTATTACATGTGCTATTTTTCCATTTTCGAGGTTACCCTTATGTTATTTAGTTGTAGTTGTTATTACATGCTATTTCACCGATTGTCGAATTATTTTCATGCATTTATTAGTAGTTGTTACTTCATACTATCTTTTTCATTATTGAACCAAAGTTATGCACTTGAGTTGAAGTTGTCATTTCATGGAAATACCTTTCTTTGTTGAGCTTATTGAAGTAGTAGCTATTGAGATCTAATAATATGTTTAGTGGTTCAAGTTGATTATTGGAATATCTTTCCTTGTTGTGTTATTTCCCCAATGCATTTTGTTGTTATTGAGATTCTTGTGCACATTGTAGTTGAGTCATGGGCTATGTGTTGTGGTGACATTGGTATTGTTGATTTTGGCAAAAGTTGTGGCATATTGTCACGTGTGGTTGCGAGTTGATTATTATATTTGATATTGGTGTGCATGTGGCGGTGTAAGGGTGGGTATTGATGCGTATGGGGTGGCATAAGGGTGGGTATTGATGCACATGTGGCGAGATAAGGTGGGATTTATATGCATGTTGCTAGTACGGAATTACTTGAAGCCACACGGTGAGATAAGGGGGCTGAAATGTGTGAAGCTAATTCGGGAAAAATATTTTTTAATAAAAAAATATATGCAAGGCTCACACATCGATATAAGGAAGATTGTGATTGTGATTTGTGAAATGTGAATATGAGGTCTGGTACCTCGCAGTGATTCTTATGTACATTCTATGTTGGAACAGCTTGTTGATTTGAATGGTTATTATTTTCCTTAAATCATTTCACTCGTATTTTGATTGTATTTGGTCATTTGTTGTTATTTTTGTGGTGAGACGGTTGTGACTTGTTGTATGAGTAGAAATTGTTAACATTCTTTACTTTATGTGATTCTTAAGGTAAACTCGTCATCTCACTCGGTGCTTTACTATATTTAAATTGTTATCACGTTGTACCTTAAATTATTCTACATTTAATTTGCTAACTTATCCGATGTTTTACTTTATTTAAAAATGTTATTTTACGTTACATTATCTGATTTCTTAATAAAATCAATTTTCCCACTTGATACTCTACTTTGTAAAAATTATACTTTATTTTACTTTATTTAAGTCCTAAAATAATCTCATTTTCTCATTTGACGCTTTACTTTATTCAAAGTTGTTATTATATCTTATTTTGTTTAAATAAAACTCTTGAATATTTTTTGGCAAATGACACAGATATGATGTACGCGGTAGCACGTGGACTTTGCTGTGCGAAGGTAATTGACAATGAGGGCACGAGGTGCCATGGGTGTCAGATTCGTGGTTTCGGCCTATGATTTTTTATTACGAGGTGTGGTGCCTCAGAGTGATTCTTGTTGTAAATCATGTGTTGGAACGACCTGGTTACTTGAAATGTCATTTGATTCCCATAACAGATTTCATTCATATTTTAGCTGTGTTTTTATTGCTTTGCCGTTTTATCACCTGTTTACTTCTTGTGGCCATTGTTTGTTTCCATTATTCTGTTGTTCGTCTTATACTAATATTCCTTCTTTGTTAGCATTATGTTGATGTTCTTTCCACTATTAGCTTTAGATTTATATGCTTAAACAGGTTATTGTCTAGTCGGTGTCTTGACTTACTTCGTCACTACTCTACCAATGTTAGTTTTGATACTTACAGGGTACCGTTGTGGTGTACTCATTCTACGCTTCTGCACATATTTGTGCTAGCGTACTCATTTTATGCTTCTGCACATATTTGTGCAGATCCAAGTACTTCGGATCGTGTGGGTTTTGAGAGTGGTGCCTATGCGTTTGGAGACCTCAAGGTATACCTACTGTTTTTCGTTTTCAGGCCTCGGAGTCACCATCTTACTTTATTATGCTACTGTTAAATTGTAGTTCAAAACGACATTGTATTTATGTAATGTCTTGTGCACTGTCCGTAGAGCTTAGTACTCTGTATTACCGGGTTTAGGGATTCGTGAAATTTGTATAATGATATTGGTTGTGCTTGGGTCCATTGTTCTCAATTTTATTTAATATTAAATTTTTATATCGTATATGATATTGTTGTGTGATAGGCTACCTAGTCGCAGAGACTAGGTGCCATCACGATCCTAAAGGTGGGATTTTGGGGAGGTGACATCACCCGTCAGAACAATAAGTCATGGAGTTCTCTCGCTCAACAAGAACCATTTCCAAATCCTAAACTTGTTAGTGACATTCTTTCTCAAAAAAATATTATACAAATGCAATTGCACTGATTCAGGTCCAACAACCTCGTCTCACCCAGTACAATTTTCTCGACCGACATGACATATCATATCCCATCAAGAACCTCATACTACATGATCCATGTGCTAACAAGCAACTGCTTAGATATGATTAGTAATGGAAAAAGAACCAAAAGGGAACTATCCAACAAGTTTAATATATACCACCATTAGAGAATAATGACATGAATCAATCCCACAAGGAGAAACAAAACACAAAAAACGAACATAAGGAATTATATCCAACATAACCCCGTTACAACGTGCAATCCGATCCACATATAATATCGCAACGTGCAACCCGATCTGCATATATCAATCAACATGGGAATATTGACCGAGCCATTATGCTCATACTCACTAAACGCATGTGTAACTACAACAAGCATATATAGTACATAACAAAAATGTGAGAAGATGGATAGCATACTGCACTACAAAAGGACAAAATGTCTAAGGTGCAATAAGAAAATCAACATCTCAAGAGCCATCTCACTCAAATACCGCCAAAAGGCCTAGTCAGAACCACAACAGGCGTGTGAATAATTATGTCGTATCACATCCCATCATAGCGTAAGGAAGTAAGACATGAGATAGATCAAGGCAGGAATAACATCTACTCCACTCGATGACACACCCGTAGAAAATGCTGCGCTGAAAGAGCAAAGCCGATCCAATGTAGAATACACATTCTCATTAGGCCTACCGATAGGCCTCCAAACCAATTTGGGTCATTCCAAAAATAGGTCAATAGCCTTCTGAAAGTCCACTATGACCCCATCCATGACACATACCATCAATTATCAAATCCTTAATACACTTCCACAGTCTGCCACTAGAGCAATAATCCGCCTCTCAGGTTGTGGAGAAATGATTCGCCTCTTAGAAATAAAATCTCCAAACTGAGAGAGTACCAAAATCTCCTTAACTGATCCTAACTCTTCCACTCAAGTGACTGACACGGCACACAGAAACAATCATCCAATGGGAGAAACTCTTATAACATTCCGCACTAAGCAACAAAACCTGAACATCACTGGCTACCAACCATGCGATCTCTATAGCACTAGTCAAGCATCCACAATCAATATACATTGGATCTTTCCACAAAACACACCCTCCTTAGGTGATAGAAAGATTGTGCTGGCATTCTCTTAAACATAAAAATATTTCCCATGTTTTTTAGAACTCTTAACATTCCTTCTAAAACTGAACCGCAACTTTGTCCATGCAATCCCACACTGCTCACGGCATCAACCATGCTAATATGCGAAAATACGAGATTACCATTATCCTGAATCACGGATATGATACACACTCCATCATCCAAATCCACTAAGCTCAATTTAGGAGAAAACCACCACGCAACCAAATTCCCATGCCAATAGGGGACAACATCTACAAGTCGTAGTCGAAATCATTGCAAACCTTTCATAATCCATATGCACATAACCAAGCCAGCCAAACCAAATACCTCTAGATCACCCAAGTCACACAGACTACAAAACCTAATAGTATTACCATAAAGACACCTGTAAAGCCCTGTAATACCAAAAGGAACTGATCATTTCCATTACCATGTTGAATTAAACCACTACTAAATGGACCCAACTCCTCAAATTACTCATGAACCGCCTTTATGGTAATGTTACACTTCCCAAGTATACTATAGACCTCAATCAAAACTCATCCCAGGTGATCCCAACATGAAACCTCATCGTTCTAAGACTCGTGAGCCACTTATTCCCTTTTATACGTCTAGTAGTACCTCCAACCTAAGTACCTGCTCTGAAGAAGCCTGCTATGAATCTGAAGTTGTTGGCTTCCTCTCTCAAACACGGCCTCGCAGAACCAATAATGAAATACAAATGCTCCAAATCTCTTCCACAAACCAACACAAATCTCAAATCTCTAGTCACGTACAAAACCAAAAATCCTTATATACAGCATACTGAATCTTGAACCCATTAGGACCTTCTCAAGAGTCACACACTTTGTCCTAAACCTGAACACTTATCTAATTATGCCGAACTATTAGTTCTCCGTTAGCACATGAATACACCAAAAATGAATAAAGACGGTATGCACACCAACATGATAATCAAGCATTAACAATCCCTTAGTAGCTCAAACAAACCCTTCTCATCAAATTTGAACTCTCAAGATGTGAGAAGTCACTACCAATACAAAATTCTCTCAGCTGTCCGTAATGACCCCAATAGAATCAAACATCCTCGAAATCCATGGCAATCCTAGCACAAAATCTACAATGACGTGCTCTTGCTTCACAACGATCTTCAACAGTTACCAACTTAGTCTCTTATGCTTATTCTTGACCTGGTGACAATCAAACACCATGAGCTATGCCTAATAATGTTGCCTGGAATCACGATATCTCTCTGTAACACCTGAACGATTAGAGTACCACAACTATGAGCCTCCTTAATGATCATCTCCTTCGAATCATCAACACTAAGAATGCAAAACCGACTTAGAAGTCACAACATGCCATCCATACTAAGGACCAACCCCTTAGCACTACCTCACGTGTCGTGTCCCTAAAGACGAGCAAATAAAGCCCAACATACCGACAATCCTTAATGCGCTCAAATAAGGATGATAGTGCAACTACATAAGCAAGAGCTCTACTCAATTCAGAAATACCCAATCTCGTAAATTTATCGACAAGAGCTTGAACGTCTATAGTCCAAATCCCTCGCCTCCAGTGGAACAAATACCAAACTCTAAATCGTGAACAAAGAATGGCTCAACAAAGAAACAACTATATCACTTCAAAGACTGAATAAAACTACTATTTTGCTTCGCAAACACGTGAGGCAAGTTTTAGACATCAAATGTGATGCACAGAATAACAACAAACCTCACACACATGGCACATAACTCACTCAAATTGGACTATCAAGACATTCTAGTCAAAGAAGTTAAGCAAAGTTAAGATCATACAGTTTAAGGTATTATAACAAAAGTCTAAAACCGAGCCTAAGTGTCACAACTAAAGCACTTAATATTCTCAAGGTGTATTAAAGTCAAGATACATTTCGTTTAATTCAAACCATAGCACAACGTTTCCTACTACTCAACAAAACAAAAACTAACTACACCTGGTTCAAACAAAACCATTGGAAAAAGAACCGCGACACAAAGAAAACTAAGGGGAAACTATAACACTACCTAACAAAAGAAAATCTTTTTGTTTTTTTCTTTCGATTTTAATCCCTCAAGAAACCCGCCGAGTGAAATCTATCGTTGGGAAAAATCAAAATTTTTCTATTTTTATGTTATTTTCCAATTTTTCAACTACTACAACTAACAAAACTAACACCTATACATACAATATATAATCCCCCACCCCACACTTTAACTTGTGGCATGTCCCTATGACACACAATTAAAAAGCATAAGATAAGGGAAACTTCCTTGACCATCTAGTTGGGGTCTGAATCGAAGTCGGGATCTATTCTTTGCCTTCGAACGAATGCGCACATCCATGCAGACAACTTCTTCTCCGCCTTCTTGGGGTGCACCCTACGCTTATCTTTCTCACTCAGAGCAGCCTTCTCTTCCTTCACTTTCCACGCAACACTTGCAACTGGCTTTTCCTTTTGTGCCCCCTTTTCTACATTCATATCAAAAGTCACTGTCTCTTCGCACACTCAAAGCATGAGTTTCCTCTCGTGTATATCTAATATTGCTCTACCCGTTGCTAATAACGGTCTTCCTAAGATGAGGGGTACCTCCTTTTTCTCCTCCATATTCAGTACTGTAAAATCTACAGGAAATACGAACTTATCTACCCGAACAAAGACATCTTCCACTATCCCTTTGGGTATCAAAGTCGTTTGGTCTGCCAGCTGCAATGATATTGGCACCGACCTTATATCTCCAATCTCCTTCTCACATTTCCTGTAAATAGGTAGAGGCATTAAGTTAATTGAGGCACCAGAATCACATAATGCTTTATCAATATTAATAGAACCTAAAGAGCAAGGTATAGTAAAACTCCCTAGATATCCACACTTTTGTGGGAGTTTGTTTTCAATAGTGCACTGCAATGCTCTGTGAGCTTCACCACTAAGGTCTTTTCTATCTTTCTTTTCTTTGTCAGGATTTCCTTCAAGAGTTTGGTATAAGCTAGCATTTGGGAGAGCACTTTTGTGAATGGCAAATTTACATTAACCTATTTCAGCATATCCAGAAATCTCTCAAATTGTTTGTCTAGCTTTCCTCTATATAGCTTTTGAGGAAAAGGTAGAGCAGGCATATGCTCCCTCTTATTAGGTTCATCTCTTCTCGAAGTTCCCTTCTCATTCTTCTTCTCAGTTTTCATTGGGCCTTTCTTCTTCTTATGATCATCACTTTTCAGCTGCTCCCCACTTTCTTTTGCAATTACCACATCTTTTTGGATTGGGGAGGGATCCTTCAACACTTGCCTACTTCTTAGAGTTACAACATTCACTAGTTCAATGGGATTTCTCTCAGTATCAATGGGGAGAGTTCCTGGAATCCTCTTAGACAATAGAGTGGCTAGCTGCCCAACTTGTCTTTTCAGGTCTCGAAAACCAGTGCCCAGTTCTTTGATAGCTGCTCCATGTTCCCTTATAGCTGCACTATGAGTTTTAAGCCTCTCATTAGTTTTCTGAATGAAGGCCTTCATGAGAACTTATATGCCAGAATGAATTGGCTGTTGAGGCTGAAATTGCTGCCTCTGCTGATTTTGGTATGCTGGAGCTCCTTGTCCTGGGGTCTAAAGTTATTTTGTTGCCATGTATTTGCTGTACCTCCAGGTAAACTCCATGAAAAACCATGGTTTTTCTGACCATTGCATTAAAATTGTAGTTTCCCATACCATTCACTTCCTCAGTTGAGGCTTGACACTCATGAGTAGGGTGTCCTCTTAAACATATATCACAAGCTGCATGAAGCTCACTCTTATCGATGTTAAGGTTAGCTTCCTTATTTCTTTAGCCATAGCATCGAGTTGTACCTGTACAGATATGTTAGCATCAACTTGGTAAAGACCTGTTGCTCTTCTTCTTTCAGCACTCTCAGAGGGCCACTGATTAGTATCTTAAGATAACTCATCAAGAATTGTAACTATTTCCTTTGGAGTCTTCTTCCTCAAGGGGCCTCCAGCTGCATTGCTCAATATTCTACGTGAGGCCGGTGCCAATCCACCCCTAAAGTCCTAGAGTTTCATTCAGAGTTCAATTCCGCTATGTTGACACTTTCTAACAATCTTCTTAAACCTCTCCCATGCTTCAAAAATGGTTTCATTCTTTTTATGGCAGAAGTTATGGATCTCTCTTCTAAACTTGCCCATCTTAGCTGAGGAGAAATATTTATCAAGGAAGTTTTTGATAATCTCCTCCCAAGTTCTAATTGATCCCGTGGGTAAGCTTCGAAGCCACTGCTTAGCATCTTCTTTGAGTGTGAAGGGAAATGCCCTTATATGCACTGCATTTTGTGACACACCATTATATTGAAAGGTGTTCATAATCTCCTCGAAGTCCTTAGATGTATATTTGAATCTTTGTTGGGCTTCCCTCTGAAGACACAACAATTCTGAAGGGTTTGACGCAACCCTTTCTTTAACACAAAGTTGTTTGCTGCAATTGGAGGTGGTCTCACACTTGATAAACCTTGATTGCAGACAGGTCAAGCATAACCCCCATGTGGTCTCCCAGGCATAGGAGCTATATTTCAGAACTGGTCTGCACCCAAGGGTTGATTTTGAGCAATTCTACGACCTCTCTCTTCTTCGTAGACAATCTGTGCATCTCTAGTAGTTCCTTCCTCAGCATCTCCTGCTGCTTGTTCTCTTCATTGGGTTGCTTCTCTCGCAGCCCAATCTACATTATCTTCACCAATTCCAGCCATATATTTGGTTGAGGATTGCCGAACTTTTTCTAATGTCTCGGTGAGATTTCTTTCCTTCCTTAGTTATCGCAGTTGTTTTTCTTTCTCTGGCTCGTATAGTAGCGCTTCCTTTGCAGAAGCTCGAGTCATGCACCAATCTAACCTGTAACATGTGCATAGTCAAAGAAAACCAAATGTAGAAAGAAAAAAATAAAATTAAAATAAAAAGAAAATTCCTGAATTAGCACTATAAATTATTTCAAACACTATTGATTGCCAATCCTCGGCAAGGACGCCAAAATTTGACGAGCTCGAAAAACACAGTTAAATTATGCTCGCTAGTCAAAGATAATATAGTATAATATCGTATCCACAAAGATTGGTGTTAAATAGTATTTTCGTAGTGTCTAGCTAGATCGCTATCCAGGAGAATCAACAATCGAGGTTTTTATGAGGACTAACTAAAATTAACTAAGAATCTAAACCTATTGACTAATGACAATCGAAACAAAGGTAAGCAAGGAAGTTCTTAATGGGAGAAGATAGGGGTTGATAGGATAGGTACAAGATAATTGTTTGGGATCTAACTCTAGATAATTCGCTTCTAATGATTAAGTGAGTTTCTCGAATTCACTCAATTACTAGTTCAACTATTTAGCGAAAACTCCTCTCTCGATTAAGTCTTAACCTCACAAGAATGCGTAGTGAATTGGTCTTTAAGAGAACCTCTATCGATTATTCTCCTAACTATGTTTAATCAATAATCCAACTAGCCTCTTTCGATTACTAAGAAAAATTAATGAACTCAACCAACAATAAAATGCAAAGATATCACAAGTTATGCCTCTCTCGATTACATGAACAAGTGAATATAGATGCAACAATTAAATCATCCAAAAACGCTTCAATACAAAAAAAAAATAGAGTTGTAATCCACAAACAAATATCAATACACCAAATCCATTAAGCCCTAAAAAGAACTACTCCATAAATATGGAGCAATTCCTCACAAATATAGTTAAAGTAATGTAAAACATAAATTTAATCCAAACTCGGGTCTTGAGTGAGGAAGGAATGTTGAAATCTTTGTGCTTGTGTTCTTTCCAACTCCTCCTTAGCCTCCTTAGGTCGATTATGTGTCAAAAGTCCATAAATGACGTTTTCCACGTATTTATACCAAGTAGGGTCTGGCCTAGACAAAATCACCTTCTCCTAGCCGGAATAGGATAATTACTTTGTAAAAATTGGACAGGCGCACTGCATGGGGCGACGCGCCATGGGGGCATTAGAGGGGAAATCCAGTGAGTTGTTTTCTGACAGACAGTAGGAAAATGGGCTGCTGGCGGTGCCCCACGTGCCGCACTAGTGAGGTTTTCTCACGGTACGGATTTTTCTTGCATTTTGACGTCTAGACTTGGTCCTCGACCCTCGAACACGATCCCGGCAAAATCCCTTGGGCTTTTACTTAGACTTCAAAGCTCCAAATCACTCGAATTCATTCAATAACATCAACATAGCTCAGAATCACTCTTACAAGGCATAAAACACACAATAAGTGCAAAACACTATCACCTAAAACACAAAACGAAAAAAGTGCAGTAAATTTGAGTGCAATAAGCGAGTAAAATACGTAATTATAGCCTACCATCATGCTTCAAAACGGTTCATGCGAAGCAGCTCGTCATTAGGCATCCGGATAATGTGGATGCGCACCTGATCGGATACTAGATGTACCTGCCTTAGTATCTACACAATTTATGCAGAAACGTAGCATGAGTACGTAAATAACGTTACCTAATAAGCATTTTGTATAACCTTGAAGAAATAGGGACGAGGGGTCGAAATCGACACTTACTAGAGGTCAATAGATAAAGTGCAACAATAATAAATAGGCAGGAAGTACAATAGTAACAATGGATTAAGAAACATTAAATAAGTGATTCCTCAACAAAATATAAATTTAAAAACCCATGAATATCTCATGCCAACTTTAACAGGTGTGCGTCATCAAGAACTTATTAATTCTCAAGTCATGAAGGAAATATCAAGTGCAATAGGACTCCTAGTGATATCATGCACGAGTTATGTTGAGGTTGTACGACCTGATCCATAATAATTGGGTACATACACTACCGAGGTCGTACGGCCTGATCCGTGGATGCATCTCATTATATATAAATATTTCGGAGGTGTTCGGCCCGATCCACAAGAATAGGGAAACTTTTCGGACTATGATACGCACGTTTACAACACAAATATAAGCACATAAAGGAACATAAATTTTCTATCAATAATCGAATATTGCGCCAAAACTCAAAGTAACGAAGCTCGGTCTAATATAACCTCTAATAATGTTTCACTTATTAATACAAGTAAGTAAACTAACAAGTTGGGTTCAAATAGTGCAAGTATTGCATAATGAAGTCCTATGTCTACCTGGACATAAAATGATCTTTTACTATGTATGGACTCTAATCACTTTGTGCGTACGTAGCACCCACAATTATTAACAAATAATAATTTAAACACATATGGGGTTAATTCCCTCTGACAAGGTTAGCCAAAAGACTTACTTCGTTTCCAAGTCCTCTACCCAATCCTCAAACCACACTAATAGCCTCAAATCGGTGCCGAGCAATCCGAAACTAGCCAAAGGTCGGACAAACTAACCAATATATGCTCAAAAGTTCATAATTTAACTATTATAGTATTTACCCAGCCCAATTTGAAAAATTCCTAAAACTCAACCCCCGGACTCACGTGCCCGGATTTCGAAAATTTTTGTACATTAATGTTACCCATAACCTTAAGAACTCAAATATATAATTTCTACTCAATTTCATAATCATTTTCATGGTCTAATCCCATTTTTACCAAAACCTATGTTTTCCTCAAAATCCCAAAATTTCTACAATTTATAGGTTAAAATATATCCATAGTCTATATATTAAACTCATATTACGTAGAAATTACTTACCTCAAGGTGCTAAGTGCAAATTCCCCCTCCAAGAGCTCCAAAATCGGCCAACAAAGTGAAATTGAGAGAAAATGGCCTCTTTCTCGCGAACGCGTAGAAAAACAAGTCCCCGAGCCTAATTCCTTCTTTCGAACTTAACTTCGGGTGGTCCGAAACACAACCGACCCACCCGAGGCCTCGTCCAAATGTACCAACAAGTCCATATACATAGTACGGACCTGCTCGAAGCTTCGAAACCCATAGAACAACAACAAAACTAAGAATAACACCCTATAACCAAATTAATTAACTTATGAACTTCAACTTCTTTAACTAGATCCAAACTCAATGAATCACACTTAGACAACTCGGAATGATGCCAAATTTTGTGCACAAGTCATAAATCACCATACAAACCTATTCGCAGGCTCAAAATCCCAAATGGACATCAATATCGCCTAATTCCACTTCAAACAAAATTTTAGAAACTCTAAAACCTTCAAGGCGCCAACTTTCAACACTAAGCATCGAAATGCTCTCGGATCACCCGAAACTCAATCCGAACACACACCAAAGTCCAAAATCATCATACGAACCTATTGGAATCATCAAATCCCAGTTCCGAGGTCATTTACTCAAAATGCTGACCCAAGACAAACTTGGCCACCTTAGGCCACTATTAAGGAACTACGTGTTCCGATTTGAACCTGAACCCTTCCAAAACCAAACCTACCATCCCCTTAAGTCATAAAATAGTAAAAGCACATACGAGGAGTCTTAAATAGCAGAACGGGGATCTAGAAAGCAAAATGACCGATTGGGTCATTACATTCTCCACCTCTTAAACAAACGTTCTTCCTCGAATAGGTCTAGAAAAATACCTGGAGTGCTGAATATGTGTGGATATATTGCTCCGCATGTCCTCGTCGGTCTCCCAATTTGCTTTCTCGACTGGTTGACCCCTCCACTGAGCCTTTACCGCAGAAATCTTCTTATACCTCAATTGGCGAACCTGCTTGTCAACAATAGCAACTTCCTCCTCCTCATAACCCAAGCTCTCATCTAGTTAAACTGTGCTGTAATCTAACACATACGACCTATCGGCATTGCACTTCCGGAGCATAGACATGTGGAAAACTGGATAAACTCCCAATAGACTTTGAGGCAAAGCAAGCTCATAAGCAACCTCCCTAACTAGCCTCAACACCTCAAATTGGCCAATAAACATAGGACTCAGCTTGCTCTTCTTTCCGAGCATCATGATACCCTTCATTGATTAGACTTTTCAAGAGAACTTTCTCGCCCACGATAAATGATAAATCACATGCTTTCTGATCTGCATAACTCTTCTGTTTTGACAATGTTTTGCGAAGTCACTCCTGAATCAACTTTACCACATCCAAGGATTCCATTACCAAATCTGTACCATGCAGCCTAGCCTCGTCAGGCTCAAACCAAACGATGTGGGGAAGGACATTTCCGACCATTTAAAGCCTCAAATGGAGCCATCTCAATGATGGACTAATAATTATTAGAATATGAAACCTAGGCCGACGATAAGAATCGATTCCACTGCCCTACGAAGTCAATCACACACTCTCTGAGCATGTCCTCTAGAATCTGAATTGTCCGCTGCGATAGCCTGTCGGTCTGCGGATGAAAGGCTGCGCCCTGAGCTCTGCCCGAGTGCCCAACTCACTCTGTACTGCTCTCCAGAAATGTAAAGTGAACTGAGGGCCTCTATCTGAAATGATAGAAATAGGCATACCATGCGACCGGATAATCTCCTGAATATAAACCTAGGCCAACCTCTCTGAAGAGCACGTAGTCACAACCAAAATAAAGTGCACCGACTTGGTCAGCCTGTCGACAATGACCCAAACGACATAAAATTTCCTCAACATCTATGGCAACCCAACTACGAAGTCCATAATGATGCTCTCCCACTTCCACTCCATTATAACTGTCTGTTGAAGTAGGACACCTCATACTTAACCTGCTGGCAATTTAGACATCTCGCCACATACTCTACTATGTCCTCCTACATTCGCCGCCACCAGTAATGCTGCCTCAGGTTGCAATACATCTTTGTAGCACCTAGATGGATAGAATACTGTGAATTGAGTGCCTCCTCTAGAATCGTCTCCCTCAAGCTATCAATATTAGGATAACATAAGCGACCCTGGAGTCGTAGAACACCATCCTCACCGATTGTAACCTCCTTGTAACCAACCTATAACATCATCTCTCTAAGAACCAACAACTGTGGGTCGTCATACTGACGAGCCTTGATCCGGTCAATTAAAGAAGACTCAGCTACAACACATGCAAAAACTCGACTAGGCTATGAAATATTTAACCTCACAAGGCTGTTAGTTAAGGACTGAATGTCCAAAGTCAATGGCCTCTCCTATGCTTAAATGAATGCCAAACTACCTATATTCTCGGCCTTTCTGCTCAAGGCATCCACGACCACATATGCCTTGCCCGGATGATAGAGGATAGTAATATCATAATACTTCAGTAACTCAGCCCACCCGTGCTGCCTCAGATTAAGATCCCTCTGCTTAAACAAATGTTGCAAACTATGGTGATCAATGTAAACCTCGCACGACACCCTATAAAGATAATGCCTCCAAATCTTGAGGGCATGAACTATCTTGGCCAACTCGAAATCATGTACAGGGTAATTCTTCTCAAGGGGCTTCAGCCGACGTGAAGCATATGCAATAACTCACCCCTCCTATATCCATACGCGACCCAGCCAATGCATGAAGCGTCACAATACACAGCATACATCCCTGAACCGGAGGGCAACACTAACACCGGTGCTGTAGTTAATGCAGTCTTGAGCTTTTGGAAGCTCACCTCACAATCATAGGACCATCTGAACAGAGCGCCCTTCTGGGCTCATTTAGTCAAAGGTGCTGCAATTGACGAGAAGCCCTCCACAAACAGAGGAAAGTAACCTGCTAACCCCAAGAAACTCCTGATCTAGATCGCCTTGGTAGGACGAGGCCAACTTTGAACTGCCTCAATCTTCTTGGGATCTACCTTAATGCCCTCACATAATACAACATGCCCCAAGAGTGCCACAGAACCTAACCAAAACTCGCACTTGCAGAACTTAGCATATAGCTTCTATTTTCTCAACGTCTTAAGCACAACCCTGAAATCCTGCTCGTGCTCCTCCATACTACGTGAGTAGATCAATATGTCATCAATGATGAAAAGGACAAATAAGTCAAGATATGGCTTGAACACCCAATTCATAAAAGCCATAAACGCTGTCGGGGAGTTAGTCAAGCCGAAAGACATCACTAGAAACCTCAAGGCGATCATGGAGAACATAGTAACACCCTTTAACTGATCAAACAAATCATCAATGCGCGATAATGGGTACTTGTTCTTAATGGTGACCTTGTTCAACTGTTAGTAATCAATGCACATGCGCATACTCCTATCCTTCATCTCCGCAAGCAATACAGGTGCACCCCAAGGCGACACACTCCTCCTGATGAACCCCTTCGCGAGCAACTCCTCAAGCTTTTCCTTCAACTCCTTTAACTCCTTCGGAGCCATATGGTACGTGGAATACAGATAGGCTGGGTGCCTGGTGCCAAATTAATATTGAAATTTATATCATGATCTGGTGGCATGTCTGGTAGATCTAAAGGAAAAACATTGGAGAACTCCCGCACCATGGGCACTGAATATATCATGGGAGTCTCTACGACAGTATTCGGAATGCCAGATAGGCCAAACAACCATTGTCGACCATATGTCGAGCCTTCAAGAAAGAGATAACCCGACTAGATGTACTAACAGATGAACACCTTACTCCAATCTTGGCAACTCCGCATCGCCAAGGTTACAATCTTGGCATGGTAATCAAGAACGACATAGTATGGAGATAATCAGTCCATGCCTAGGTTGACCTCAAAGTCGGTCATATAGAGCAATAGAAGATCCGCTCTTGTCTCATAACCACAGGAAGTCACTACACAGGACTGGTAAACCCGATCCAACACAATAAAATCACCCACTGTCATGGACACATATACAGGAACCCCTAAGAACTCATGAGAGACATCCAGATAAGGAGCATATAGTGAAGAAATATATGAATATGTAGACCATGGATAAAATAGTACCGAGGCATCCTTAGCACTGATAGAAACAATACCTGTCATCACGGCGTTTGGGCTACTGCATCTGGTCTGGCTGGAAAGGCATAAAACCAAAGAGGACTGCCACCTAGCTAACCTCACCCATAGATAGACTCCTGCTCACCTGCCTTTCGACTCTTGCCAACCAGATGGGCAATGCGGCAGCTTATGCGGTGATCATGGGTTGATGGCTCTATTGTACTGCCTTGCCCTGAAGCCTAGGCCAGAACCTCCTCATATCACCAAGCTCCCCGCACTCGTAGCAACCTCTCCGTGCCAAAGATGACTGGCTCTGGGTCAGACCCTAGTCACCAGAATACCCACTAGAGGAACCCCGGTGGATGGTAGGTACTCTCAGCAATGGCGTTGAAGTAGGGTCATGCCGGGGTAGCCCAAGCAGGCAGTGGTGCTGAATATGTGGGCCTGCTAGACCTCTGCCCTCATACGAGGCACCACTAACTCATCTAGAATGCCGATGCCTCTTCTCCCTCATCATATACAATCAGCCCTAGCTGCAAATATCCTCGATCTTCTAAGCTATCTACATAACCTGCTCATAAAGAGTCTCCATCTCAACCTCTCGGGCCATAGTAACCAGAATACCATGATGTAAGCCCGCAATAAACCTCTGCACCCTCTCTCTCTATCTGTGGGGAATATCATAAGTGCATGGCGAGACAACTCAGAGCATCTCACCTCATAATCTGTCACAGACATCTGCCCATGCTGGAGCAGCTCGAACTAACCCCCGTAGCTTTTCCCTTCTGGGGGGTGGAATCAAACTCTCCAAAAAGAGGCGTGTGAACTAGTCCCAAGCCGAGGGAGGTATACCTACTGGCCTGCTACAAAAATAGGACTGCCAACATCTACGGGCCCTGCCCTCCAACTGAAATTTGGTGAAAGTTAGAGTAGTCATTTAGGGAATAAGTCATTTTTAATTATTCTATTAGCATAGCATTAAGTGGTAAACCGATAAAGGGATTTTTTCTTTTCCACGAGAGTCCATCCCGTTGGACTCCAATACCCTAATGTTGTGCAGCCTGTCTCTGCAATGATCAATAAAGTCATGTGGGTCCTCTTGTTGTTCGCCGCCAAAGATAGGAGGATGCAGCTTGGTCCATCTATCCAGCTGCTTCTGCTTCTCAATGGTCACTACTAGTTTTGGCTCTGTCATAACCACTGAAACTGGTTGGGCCCCGTCCGCTGGTAGTACACCTGAGTTCTGGTAAACGGCAGCTATGTGCCCTGGAGCCTGAGAGGTAGGGTCTTTGCTCCTCCTACTGCCTAAGATGTGGTGGGTCCATTGAAAATAAACTAGCCTATGTCTTAGAATCCATGAACAGCAGCATATGGCCCATGAACTCCTTAAATCTAGGTGCAGTCGCTGAATTTGCTGGGGTCGGCTCAACTGCAGGTGCCTCATCCAGCTCCTCAATCACATGATCTTCCACTAGATCCTCAAGTGGTACAACGGAAGCAACCCTAGGACACCCTCGTCCTCTAATAGGAGTTGCGGCCCTCTCGCGGCATCTACCTCTAACGGTTGGGGGAGCAGCCAATCTACTGTCGGGTACTGTAGTAGCGTGCATTCTCACCATCTATGGGAGAATAAGAGAAAGATACTTAGAATAACATCGAGTGCATGATATGAGACGAAGAAAGAGATGTTTCCTAACACCCTATAGCCTCTAAATTTTAAGTACTGACACCTCTACACCAATCCGCAAGACTCTATTAGGCCTACTCATGACTCGTGAGACCTATATGAACCTATTGCTCTGATACCAAGCTATCACAACACAATCCCACTATAGGCCATGATGGCGCCCAACATTGCCATCATGAATTTTTAATAAACAAACCAAGAATAAATGGTCATGGTGGTATAAAGCATAAAATAAAACATAAGTGTGAAATAGTGAAATTAATAGGCAAAACTATATATATCTACTATCAATCTCAAAACCCAGTGACACAAGTGCACGAGCAATCTAGTAGAATATACAAAACCTCCTACAACTACTGCCTGAAAAAAAATTGAAGAAAGTAAATACAACAAGGAGGAGAATCCGGGTGCTGTAGAACGGATCGTGGAAAGCAGCTCACCACTAGGCCTCCGGATAATTTGGATGCACGCCTAATCGGATACGAGATGTACCTGCCTCAGTACCTACACAATTTGTGCAGAACCATAGTATGAGTATGTAAACAACATGTACGCAGTAAGTATTTTTTCTAACTTCGAAGAAGCAGTGAGGAGGGGTCGACATTGACACTTACTAGAAGTCAATAGATAAAGTGCAACAATTGTAAATAGGCAGGAAATACTATAGTAACTATGGAATAAGAAACTTTAAATAGTGATTCCTCAAAAAAATATCAACTAGTGTGTGTCATCAAGCATTTATTAATTCTCAAGTCATGAAGGAAATATACATCACAATTGGACTCCTAGTGACATCATGCACGAGTTATGCCGTTGTTGGCCCGATCCATAATAATCGTGTACATAAATTTCTGAGGTCGTACAGTCTGATCCATGGATGCATCTCATTATATGTAAATATTTCCAAGGTGTTTGGCCCGATCCACAGGAATAGGAAAACTTTTCGGACTATGATACGTATGTTTACACCAAGATAAGCACATAAAGGAACATAAATTTTCTATCAATAATCGAATATTGCACCAAAACTCAAAGTAACGTAGCTCGGTTTAATATAACCTCTAATAAAGCTTCACTTATTAATACAAGCAAGTAAACTAACTAGTTGGGTTCAAATAGTGCAAGTATTGCATAATGAAGTCTTATGTCTACCTGGAAATAACATGATCTTTAACTACGTATGGTCTCTAGTCACTTCGTGCGTATGTAGCACGCACAATTATTAAGATATAACAAATTAAACACCTATGGGGTTAATTCCCACTAACAATGTTAGGCAAGAGACTTATCTCGTTTCCAAGTCCTCTTACCGATCCTCAAACAACACTAATAGCCTCAAACCAGTGCCCAGCGATCCGAAACTAGCCAAAGGTCGTACAAACTAATCAATATATACACAAAAGTTCATGATTTATCTATTATAGCAATTTAATTACCCAACCCAATTTGACAAATTCCTAAGTCAACCCGGGGGCCACGTGTTCAGGTTCCGAAAAGTTTTGTAGATAAATATTACCCATAACCTTACGAACACTAATCTCTACTCAATTTCATAATCATTTTCATGGTCTAATCCCATTTTTACCAAAACCAATGTTTTCCTCAAAATCCTAAAATTTCTACAATATCTATGTTAAAATCTAACCATAATATATGTATTAAACTCACATTATACAGAAATTACTTACCTCAAGATGCTAGGGGCAAAATCCCCCTCCAAGTGTTCCAAAATCGGCCAAGCAAAGTGAAAATGAGAGAAAATGGGTTGTGCCCCATTTTTAACTAAAGTCACTACCCAAAAACCTCTTCTCCACGATTGCGACAATGCCCTCGCAATCGCGAAGGCAAAACTTGTTATAACCCATATTTGTACGTGTTATATTACACCGTAAGATAGTCTACCTTGGTTCGAGAAGGGAATTACCTTTGAGACAATAAGAGTTTAGTCCTATTGGTCCTAAACGATGCAAAGGTATATAAGGGCGGTTAACAAGTATTAGAGGATAAACGAGTTAAGGAAGTTGTAACTCGCGTTTTTGGGAAAATCGAGAGGTGTTTAACATTACCAAAATGTCATGTTTTAAGGTATTTGAATGATATGATATCCGTTTCATAAGTCTTGAAGTCAAACGAGTTATGAAACAAAAGTCGACAAAAGTTGTCGCAACTTAGGTTCACAATTTTACTTAAACGTTAGGTCAAATGTTTCTGCGATTTTCTCCCAATTTACAAGGATTTTACCTACCAAATTAAAGGTCTATGAGTCTAGTTTCCAATGCTTCAAACCGTTTGTCAATACAATCTCGGAGTATTGAGATAATTGCATTTCCGTAGAAGCTGGTAGGTGACAAGTAGGTGCATCACCTACTTGCCAAAATTAAGTGCTAAAAGTTAAAAGCCCCAAGTCGGTTATGAGAGGGCTTTTAATAGCTTTTAAAGCCTGATAATTCACTATCATTTCACAGATTCAAAACCTAAAAGAACCCCTGCAACCCCTCCCCAAAATAACACCACACAAACCCTAATCGATTTTTCCCTCTTTCAAGTTCTAGTTGAAGGTAAACCCTAGAGTTCGAGGAATCAAAGCAAGGGCTGAGTTATCTAAAAAGAAAGGTGAGTTTACTGCTCTAGTTAATACATATTTTCTACTGATTAGGTCTTGGTAAGTCGTTCTATGTGTGTAAGAACTCACGGGACGGTGATCGGAAGCCGTGAGTTCAAGTTGTTCACTTGTAGCGGACTGTTTTGTGGACTGTTTTGTGTTGCTGTAAAGCTGTGTGTTTCACTACTTATTTGTGGAGTTTTGGAGGAGGAAGGGTGTGGAGAAACACCATATATTTTTAGGGTTGTGGCCTGATAGTTGTTCATACCATTTCCGGATCGTTTGACACGACTATGGTGGCCATTGTACGTATGAAGTGATTGGTTTGTGTGTGAACTGTTTTGGGAGGTTCAATATGATTCTTATTGATGTTGTTTGGCTGTTTGGTGGCTGTTTTGACTTGTGCGAAGTCATATATATAGGGGAGGTGCTGTCCGTTTTATTGCAAAATAGGTTACAATCGATACATAGTAGTTGCGACGCCTGAACGATAACGCTAGTGTCCTTTCTCTTATTGTCTCAAAGGTAATTC
>MCJB01017434.1:68767-83061 GCA_002018475.1 Nicotiana obtusifolia | reverse complement strand
ATGCCTCCAAATTTTTAGAGCAAATACCACTGCAGCCATTCCCAAATCATGTGTGGGATAGTTTTGCTCGTGCTTTTTCAATTGTCTCGAAGCATAAGCTATAACACGACCATTTTGCATGAGAACGCATCCTAATCCCACCCTCGAGGCATCGCAGAATACTGTAAATCCTCCCGGACTTGATGGTAAGGCTAATATTGGTGCAGTTGTCAGACACGTTTTGAGTTTCTGAAAGCTTTGCTCACATTCCTCCGTCCACTGAAACTTTGTATTTTTCTGTGTTAGCTTGGTCAACGGCGATGCTATTCTGGAGAAATCCTGCACAAAACGCCTGTAATAGCCTGCTAAGCCTAAAAAGCTGCGAATCTCTGTAGGAGAAGTAGGTCTGGGCCATTTCTGCACAGCTTCGGTCTTCTTAGGATCTACCATAATTCCATCTTTAGATACAACATGCCCCAAAAATGCTACCGAGTCTAGCCAGAAATGAATCATTTTATGATTTTCTTTAATCCTTAATTCTTAGATTCAAGGGTTATTTTTAAATAGGTAATTAAATAAATTTTGCATTGAAGTGGATTAGGATTTTATTACTAATTAGCCTAGTTATAAAATTATTAAAAAAAAAAAAGAAGAAGATAAAAGGAATTAGATATGAGTAATGAAAAATCGGACTGGGCCAGTGTTTTAATAATCAAACCTAGCCCAATTCCAATTAAATTACTGATGGCCCAATTCCAATGAAAGAAACCCTAGCATTTCCCCTTATAAGAAGGAAAAAAGAGAACCCTAGAGAGCTCTCAGACTCCCTCTCACCCTCCGCCGCCGACCACCACCGGAAATCGCCTCCGCCGGCGGCACAGACCCCTTCCCTTCTTCTTCTTCAACTAGCCGCAATAGACCCTTGCTCCCCCCCAAAAAGAAAACCCAGCGGCTCTAGCAGCAGACCCTTCTCCCCCCAAAAACAAAAAAAAGCAGCGACCTTTCTTCTTCTTCACCAAGAATAGATTCCCTTTTCACCACCCACGCCCAACACCTCACTCCCATTTTTCCCACCTTCACGCCTCTAACTCTTTCTCTCCACAACAGTCAGATTCCTCCACAACTCCAGCACCTTCCGCCATTTTGTAACCATACAAAGCTCAAGTTCTTCATCCCCCCCCAAAAAAAAAACAGCCTTCAACCACCCTTGAAACCCAGCACAAAAACACCTGAAAAATCACCCCAACCAGCTATGTAAGAGCTCAAAAATGAGCTCTTTTACCCCCAAAATCCACTACTAAAACAGCCCGAAAATCACCCAAATTAGTAGCCAAAAAACAGAGGAAAATTGAGATCTCAGAAAAGGGATTCTTAAGGTATTGCTACGGGTGTGGATTGCTTTTCTACTTTCTGGGTTTTGGGAGATTAATTTGATCCCAAATCATTGCTGTTGACTGCTCGTTGTTGCTGTGTCGAAAATCGTTTTAAGTTTTCAATTCATATAGGTACGTTTCAGGACCTCTCTCTAATTCCAGTTAGAAATATATGTGTAATTTGCTGAAATTCGATTTCTCGCGCTTTAAATTCGGTTCATACTGCTCTAATTATTCGTTTGCCTTCGATAATTATGATTGCTTCTTTAAATGAACACTGTTCTACATGTTGAATGCTCGATTCTCTGTCTTCTGCTCGCATGGATCAATTGTTGCGTTATTCGGCTATTAGTATGGCTAAGTGATCTTCATTCTCATGTGTGTTAGTCTTATTTTCTTCTAATTCCTTTACATGATCGTATATGAATCTTATCGTCATGTAAACAGTTTTATGTTATTGATAATTTACTGCCATACATGTGGATGAAGTACTCGTTCTTGGTTCAAGCGTAGCCACTGTTTCTTCAGTCTATTGTGTTGGTCGTAATATAGTTCAAGCTGAGTCGAGTTGTTTGTAAAGTTGTCTGTGCAGTAGTACGAAGCACCCTTATTTGTTTGGTAATTACATTGAAATTAGGCCGGTGTTCATACAGGAAAAGGGCAAAGTTTTGTAATAATGTAGCTCGTGATATTTAAAAGACTGTAATAATCTTGTCCAATAGCTTGATAATTATTGATGTTTGATGATTTTTTTAGAAATTAAATGTATGATGTGAACACAGTTGTTTGTTGTCACAATTGGAAATGAAATTCGACATACTCTTTTGGTTATGGAATCGCGGGCAATATGTATAATTAAATCTGTCTCGCTGGATTTTGCTTCGAATACAATTATCTTGTGAAAATTGATGCTAGAATTGGTTGTTAGATACCCGAAAACAGTATGGTTGCCTCCGTGAAAGTAATGGTCATGTTTGTATTGTTGCTTGTTCCATCAAAGTTCTGTTCACTTCGCAATTCAAAATACGGCCATTTTGCAAAAAAAAAAAAACATTTGCTCTTTCAGAATTATATGGTTTGTCTTTTGAAGATTCAAACTGAAGTACAAAGTGTGATTTTTCCTTGAATTATTGGCTATATTTGCAAATGGGTTTAGGTTAGTTGATCTGCACTGGACATAGCCCACTGTCCACAGGAAATCAAATAGGCCTATCATTTGACATGGAATTTTTAGTGATGCATAGTGTAAATAAGTCTCGATTCTCCAAACTTTAGTAAATAGATCTTCGACGCAATTAATTGTGTTGTCGCTATGGGCACGGTTCCCGTGACTATAGCGACAATGCCGACCTTCGGGGGTGCCTTTTAGGTGGCCCAATTTAAACAATTTTGAATAATTAAAATTAATCTGAGGTGTGCCATATCAAAATAAATATACGAACATATGGTCCTCATTAATTAAACATTTAGAAAACTGAGGCGTGCCATTTAGCAAATTCCATGGCCCTCCAGAAATTAAAAACACGTAGTTGCTTTAGGCGCGCTATTTTAAAAATTTGATCTTCCAAATTCGGGTGTGCATTTATGTGACCCAAATCTAAAATCCCGATGTTCAATTAAAAGATGTTACAAATTATGGGTGCATTTATGTGACGTAATTTGTGACATATTTTGATTAACATTGCAATTCTCCAATAATTTTAAAAGCGGAAAAGCGAAATAAGACAAAATGTATTATAGGCTAACAATAGATATTAAAATCAGATAATAAGCCGATTGTAACAATTAAGCGACCGTGCTAGAACCACGGAATCCGAGGGTGCCTAACACCTTTCCTTGGGTTAACAGAATTCCTTACTTAGAATTTCTGGTTCGCAGACTTCAAAAAAGAAAGTCGAAATTTTCCTCGATCTGGGATAAAAATAAATCGGTGACTTGGAACACCAATTAAAAATATTCCAAGTGGCGACTCTAAAAATAAATAAATAAATAATCCCATTTCGATTAAATGTCACTTTAATTGGAAAAACTCTTTTAATATATTTCCTTTCCGGGAATGTACCAAAAAGAGGTGTGACAGTGGACGAATAGTATAATGGAGGGTATAAATGATACTTTTTGCATAGTAGAGGAATATTTTTGAGGAAGAGAGAAGAGTAAGGGAAACGGTGAAATAGCGGAGAAAGGTAGGATGTTCTTTAGCTGTCTGAAATTCATCGTCAAATCTTTCTCCTCTCATGGGTTCCTGATGCTCTTTTTTTATCTTGAAAGTTTTATCATTTTGATTCATCTAAGTTAGGTGGTCGAAAGTCTTTGGTTGGCGAATGTTTGTCAGTTGTTCGATATATTGCTTCAGTGAATGCATCTACTCTTAACTGGTAGTGCATATTAGGGCTATTCTTTTTATTTTTCCCTATGTCCCATTTCATGTAACCTTGAGCATGTAATTTAAGAAAAAATTTTCTTCATATCAGTAGTGATGAAGAAACTATTAAAAATAATCTTTAGAAGTTAGTTTGTTGGAAAACTATGCCACCGGAGTTTAAATTTGAATATCAATCAAGTGACGGTACCTCCAAAAAATAGGTGGGTTCTGCCACGTAACTCCTTTGTACACATTAGCTTTGTTCAGACGCCAACTTTAAATTCACATAGTTAATGAATTTGAAATCTTGTTCATGGAATAACACTTGAAAATGGAATTATTTTTGTTGAAAGACTAGGAGTATATTTGTTATTTGTGATGGAGGGAGTATTTTCTGTCGTTTAGTTGCGTTCTGCTACCATTTGTATGATGTGCATTGCATATCTGTTGTTTGGACAGGACTCATACCCATGTGAACTAATACCATTGCTTATTTTTACAGGTGTCTTTCATATGGGAATATGCTGAAACTCGTTTCTGAAACGTTATGTGTGCGAGGAGGCCAGACAATTAAGCCTGTTCTATGTGCGCAAATTAGTGGCTTTCATACTGCAAAGGTAAAATTATTTGTCTTGATCTACTACTTCATGTGGCCTTCCTATTTTTCTTATGTGCATGGATAGCTTTGGCTAGAAGGATGAAGGATGTTCTTGCTTCTGGCTGGTTGAGTTGAATGATTTTCTAGATAGGACATTGTGAACTTTAAATTTAAGCTAAAACAATTGCTACTTCTGAGTTTTCATTTTTTTGTTTATGCAATGGTTTGTTTAACTATTGAGCACCACAACTATAGTCTTTAGGATTGAGTTTGGTGTATGAAGTCAATACGTTATTCTGATGGTGTAAGTGCTAATACAGAAGAGTGCATCTTTAACTCAGAATGCCACGAATTGTCATACAAATTTCCCTCGGGTAAACCGAACCGGTGAATTGATATTGGTAGGAATGCCACGAATTATCTGGGAATCAGTATAAAGGGCAGCCGATGCATTAAGCTCTTGCTGCGCGTGGGGGTCCAGGGAAGGGCGGGACCACAAGGGTCTATTGTACGCAGCCTTACCCTACGTTTCTGCAAGAGGCTGTTTCCCCATCTCAAACCCGTATCTAGGAATCAGTATAATATACTCATTTCCATACAAGGCTTTTAGGAATGAACTTCATCATTTCAGAATATCATTTATCACTCGGAGATAAAGGCTTGAATTAGTCAAAGAGTCATTTGTGCTCTAGAGCCTAGACAGTGAAAAGACTTTTGCTTGCTATCAGTTACGGACATTGTTTCTTGTTCCATCCCGAGTTTGTTGATCTAGTTTGGCTAGTGAATATAATCCGAGATTAAAGGAAATTTAAATTGTTTTAGACTTTGAATGATAGAGTTATGTACAGTTGTGTTTGAAAAATAGTTGGACTAAAGGGGGAATAAGTGTTGAAAGTAGTATGACCTAACAGTTTTTAGATACTCATTAAGACATACTGCACTGAAAAACTGTTCCATATAGTGTCAAATAACTTTGAAAACACTGGCAAAAAAATTCAGTCTATGCTAGAATCATGTGACTGTCAAAAAGGTGAAACTGTGAAAGGTAAATGCTTGACACTGTTGGACGTTTCTAAGTAATAAGGAAAATTTAGTGTCCCTCATAGTTGCAATACATTTATTAATCTAATCGGATAATAATACCTTGGACATAATGGCCTTTTGAGATAACCACCTATTGTGTTCAAATGAACTCTTATTGTTGATTTTGTCTGGATGGTTTGAGAAATCTGTAGTATGCTCATACATACAAATGCTTGTATTATGTATGGATGTGATTGGTTAACGGAAAAGAACTAGCTAATAAAGGAAGAAGGTGTGCATTTTTAGTGTTAACTGCTATGTGATACATGCAAGGTTGCAGTAAACTAATATTCACAGTAGATGCTAAATTTGAAGTATAGGCAAGTTGGATAGGTGAATGTTGGACTTGAGAGAAACTAGCTTGATAAATGGTTTAACTTTATGTTTGTGTTGGTGTGCTATTGTTATTTTTTCACCTTTGCTTTTGTATAATGAAGCAGACATCCGCAGCATCAGGATACAGATAAGTTTTGATCTTGTAAAAGGAAAAGATTCTTAGAATGGAACTATGGAAGTGCAAATCCTTTAATCTTTTGATTTGGATCTTCATTAAACCAAAAACGTACCTACACATTAAAGTTCTAAGTCAAGGCCCTAGCTCATTTCTAGCTTGGAATGAAACTTGACGTGATTAAGTGCCTGTGCTTCACTTAAAAAAACAAGAAATGACTCTTTCATCCGAAAAGAAAAATAATAACAAGGAATAACTCTTGATAAAGTCAGAAAACGAAAAGTTGTTCACTTCATCTATGTAGCACAAGCTGTCAGCCCTATTCTAGGATTTGAAGTTTATGGGTTCGTAATTCTTCTTTTTTTAGGTTACTGGGTTCTAAATTAATAATTTGTATATATTCAATAGATTTTTTTAGGACGAATACATGGTTTGGACCAAAGCTATTGGGTTAGGCAAACCCGTAGCCGAAGAGCTAGCTCCGCCCTTGGCGCTGCTTATGTTTTTCTATACTTGTGTCATCCTTGCTATGGTTGCACAGTTGTGATGTCACAAATGTGTTTTTCCGCCTCCTACGTTTGTATATGTGGGCTGGCTGTAACACCGAACACTTCCCTTTTATTTTGTGCACTTTTGAAAAATAAGAGGGATGGAAAAGAGAAGTGGGGAAATTTTTTTGGTGCTTCTGTCTGCTAGCACATGATGTCCACAGTTATTGCTTTGCCTCTGTGTTTGTAGCATTACAGTACTGATAAAATGTTAATGTCATTAGCAAGTATTAAAAAATATACAAGTTCTATTTCATCACTGAAATTTGTGTGTTTACATACCCGCTTACCTGAATATATCTTTTCTGTGTATTATGCTTGACATGTGTATACAACAACCAAAGTTTATCTGTATCAGGATTTATATCTCGGTAAAGGGTCAAAAATATTCCTCTACTATGCAAAAAGTATCATTTATACCCTCCATTATACTATTCGTCCACCATTACCCCCGATGTTATAGAAGTGGTGTAAAAATACCTCTCCTCCGTTAGGACCCTCCACCATGGCAATGTATTCTAAGTGCCCTGACATTTTGTTGAAGTGGATGCCATGTGGCACATCATCCCAGCCCCATTCCTAAGACCACCTTTATTTTTCATTCACCACCTTCATTGACAAACATCTTGAACACAGTCCATTCCCACTCAATATCTGTCAACTCATGTTCCCTTAAAAATTTCTTTTGAAATTGGCAGAATTTATATTTTCAAGACATTCTCAAAACTTAGTTAATATGTTTTCCGTAGGCCTAAAAAAAAGTGAATATGTTCTCCTAATGCCATCAAGAGTAAACAGAGTTAATTCTTGAACAACTAACGATATCCCGCTTAACTTTTCTTCCATAATTAATATAAACTAATCAGTAAGTTATTAGAAATAAATCGAAAATAGGCAGATCAACAGGATCTTTTTTTAAAACGGGAGAAGTAAAAGAAAAGGACTTTTGCTGGGAGAAATATCAAAAAAGCAAAATGAGGGACACCATGTCCGAACACCGGAGAATATTTGAAATTTTTGGAGGCCATACTGTCTTCAATCAACTTCACAAATGCTTTTAAAATTTTCTGTGATAGAGACGATCAATCGTAAACTCGCGTCCAACTTAATCAGTAGTAACATAATCATCGTCTACTATTATCTTATTAAGGTGGAAGTTTAGTTTCTGAGTCTTGAGGAACTTTACCATAGGTCAACAATGAGAAAGTGAGCTTGTGATTTTATTTATCCGAAAGCCTAAATAAACCAAGAAACCAAGAAGAATTTTTGGGACAAATTAGTAAAATGGGCATGCAAAATTAAATACCTCTAAAAATTAGCTAAAATTAGTAAATCGACAGATCTTACTTTCACATCTAGACATTTATTTTTGGGTGGTGATTGGATGGAGGGAGGAATGGTGGTAGAAGAACAAGAAGAGAGGGGAGGGGGTAAAATGGGGTTGGTCTGTGAGGTGGGATGCCACATAGCATCCACTTCAGAGAAATGCCAGTCCACATGGGATGGTAATTGCCATGGTGGATGGTTCTAACGGAGAATGGATATTTTTGCACCACTTTTATAGTGTCGGGGGTAATGGTGGACCAATATTATAACGGATGGTATAAATGATCCTTTTTGCATAGTAGAGGGGTATTTTTGACCCTTCACCGTTTATATCTTATTAGAAAGATACACCCAGATATTGTTGAAACATATTCCCTGAATAAATTTGTTGCTTCATTTGACAGCCTTGTTTAGCACCTAGAAGCTTTTTTGGTGTAGAAGATTTCCTTGATGATGACAATAGCCGGCCATACACTTACCAGAAGGGAAAAAAGTCCAAGAACCCAAACAAGCATGTTTCTTTCAAGCAACGGACCGTAGCTTACATGGAACCATTCACCCTTGATGTTTTCATATCGAAGCGCTTTGTTTCAGCCTCTATCACCCATAGAGTTACATGCAAACAGGTTGCAGTAGCTGGTACAAACTCCAAAGACATAAAGGCAGTGCTCAAATCACGAAGTGATATTCCTGCGTGCTTGTCTGTAGGACAGATTTTAGCTGACAGGGCCAGAGAGGCTGATGTATACACTGCTTCTTATACTCCTAGAGACAGAGACAAGTTTGAAGGAAAAATTAGAGCAGTTGTTCAGTCCCTCATTGATAATGGTATTGACATCAAAGTTTATCTTGACTGAAAATGGTGCTATGTCTACCCATTGTATCCACTTATATTCAACTGCCTCAAAGTTAAGAATGTTCAGTCTACTTAGTATTTCTTCTAGTGTTTGATTTTCACAGACGCCCCTCATTGTGGTGAAGACTTGCTCCCTAACTTTTATTTGATTGATTCAATCAACTTACACCATCTTTACTAGAGAAGACTATTAGACTAAGTATCCCAAAGTCTTAACCTGGATCCGATAAATGTATGCACTAACATAAAGTTGAGAAAGCTTTGAATGCTCCAATCTTGCTGGTTATACCCGGATAGCATTCTCATTGTACATTTTCATCTTTTTATTACCCGGTCATCAGCAGAAGCTCCAGGGCAAACGAGCTAGGAGCAACATCAGAGGCTTGCTAGTGCATCCCCATGCCAATGCCATGTAACTACCAATACAACTGTGCGGCTATGTCCATGACTATTGATTAAGCTTGATTTTGAAGGATGAAGTGTAGTTAGGTTTACACATTTGTGTGCCCCCCGTCTGTTTCTTTTATGACAAATTTATGTAAAAATAATAAAACTTATAACTAGCATGTAAAATTCAGAGGGGCTGTGAGGTACTTGGCATGTCAAACTTTTATCTATTTCCTTGTTTAGTGATTCTGCTGTCATTTAAATGACAGTAGTGGACTGAACTTGCTGTTAAGTGTTAGTTTGAAGCAAGTCATCTAACTTTGAAGGATCAGCAAGGAAACACCCCAGGTGAGCGCCAAAACTTGCATATGGACTATACGTGGAAAATTTAATATAATGTGGATGAGCAATATTTCATCTACTGTTCGGTCTTCATACAAAACATGGTGAAAAGTACTATTACCTCAAGTAATGTTCAATAGCCATGTAGATTCATGCCTTGTGGATCATAAAATGATTAACGGCTGAGATTCATTTATCTGTTATGCAAATAAAAGAAGAACTAAAATGGCGAAAGTTTGTCTAACTCCATCGTTAAAAATTAAAACAAGTTTATTACTTCTCTTTTTTCCTTTTCTTTTAATACATCAAAATATGTCTCTTACTTTTAGCAAAATACTTCATGAAATATTTGCAAGGTTGCACAAGTTCCAAATGACTTGTACTGATGCTAAAGAATGTTTACGAAACTGTATGTGGGAAAATAAGATAAAAATCCTCTATACTTCCAATCAAGTTTACAAAAAGCAGTACTTCACTTAATTTCATTTATAAAATATCCAGTATATCGAATAGCCAAAAACAAGTCAACATAAAATAAAAACTGGCATCGATCGTAATGTATTGTTATCTTGGAACTTTTGTGATCCTTGAGTCTCGAAAAGGTTTGCCCAAACAATTTTGAAATATTAATAGCTAATTTTTACATTAAAAATAAAAACTTCATCTAATAGGTACCTGATCATGAAAAAGTCAATAAGACTTTTGTGCATGGGCAAAAGTATTAAAACTAAAAAGTTCCTGCACAAATATAAATAATGAAGTTAATTGAAAGCGAAATTATAAGCTTAACTTAGATTATAATAACTTGTTATATTACCGTTAGCTTGAGTAAAACTAACGGTAAAAATAAAATGTGACATACCTTGAAACATTTTTCATCATCGACTCTCAGTTCATCCTGGTTATCAAAACTTGACTCGAGGGAAGTTTTAATCCTCTTTTTATGGGTTCAAATTTTTGGCTATTATTTTCTTCTGCTAAATCTCTTGGTGAACCAAATGATGTATTATCTAATTTAAATTTATTTTTTAATCAGTTGCTCATTTATTGTTCACAAACGATATACAGGTTTTGCCGTAGATTTGCGGCATTCACAACTCAATAGAAAGTACACGATTTCGCCAATTATTACTAAGCTCCAAAAAATAATTTTTTCTCTCGATCTTTTCTTCTGACTACTTATGAATTGAAAAAACGAAGATACCTCTACAAATATTCGTGCTCCCCCTTAATTTGCTGAAAAATTACCTTGATTTTTGTTTTCACCTATTTAAAATTTAATATTATAGTCTTGTCTCTTAAAATTGACAAGCATGCATGCTAGCCTAGAAAAAAACATTAAACACTTAATTAATATAAAATGTAGTTTCAATATAATCATTATATTTTTCTCTTAAATGTTTAGAAGTTGAACCCTATATCAAGCTAGCGCGTGGATATAGATTTAATTGAAATATAAAAAAAGAGATTTTGAAATTGTGTTGAAAAATAATTTTTGAAACTTGAAGTTGTGTTTGGACATGCATTTTATTTGAAGAAAAATTGAAATTTGTGAATGGAAGAAAAATTCATCCAAAACTGTCATAAACCAATTTATGAGAACTTGAAAATTTTGAAGTTTTTTTTTTTTCCAAAACATAATTATATTTTATAAACAAATAATGTTTTTGACAAATATTTAAAAAGATGAAGTCAAAATTTATGGCCAAACAGGAGCCAAGTAAGTGGAGTAGATGTGCAGTACATGTTTGGAAGATTTTCTTCTTTTTAACGTGCTATTCAAATTGTTTTGTATTGAAAATGAGTCTGTATAAGATTTTAGAGGACAATAAACTATTAATAAAATCTAAGTAGACCTAAATATTTCTTAGGTCAACGCCAAAGTAATGGACTTTCTTGACGAAGTAAAAATGTAAGGATTATGAATTGAATTATGTGAATGATCAAAAATTAAAGCTTGCATTACTTACATGATACCAATTTTGTTATTTATTTTATGTGTAAAAAATTCTTTTACGTATATAACGACAACAACACAATCCAGTAACATTTTATTAGTGGGGTCTAGAGAGGCCTTAGAAGGGTAGAGTATACGCAGATCTTACTCCTATCCTAAAAAAATAGAGAGGCTAAATTCTTTTACGTATGAATTAATCTGATTATTTTATTTTATTGAATTAATGTGAATACAAGTCCCCTATTTTTCTAAAATCCTATTAAACTACGTGAACTATACCTAATTTAATGTAACCAAAAACACAAAATTGCAAGATTCAGCCAAGAAATCACTTTGATTAATTTGCATCGATAACCTCAAAGAGCAAAGTGATATATCCTTAATGCTGTAACTGTTCAAATATAACCTTGTCATGTGTTCTAAGTTATCGTTCCTGCAAATAATTACTTCATCCTTAATCTTCTTGAATTTGCCGTGTAGTTTTTACTTTGTTTATTGTTTGCTATAGCAGTTGATATATATATAATACTAGATTTATGCTTACACTCCATATACATGCATGATTGATGCATCATCTCGTTATAGTTTATGTGCATTGTTGAAAACAAATAATATAATTTGTACCCTTCTCCTTATCACATGATTATATATCTATATATTTTTACTTTGATAATTTACTTAACGGATAACTTTTGTCTAATTAATTAAAAAGAAACCAAATATAAAGTAGTAAACATATTGTAGGAGGGGGGAAAGGGTCGATATGATAAAACGTTAAATTCAGAGATGTAATAATTCCTTTTACGTAAAAGACAAAAAGATATTAAGAGGTTTCTAGAGATTATAGCGTTGACAACAATAAAAATTTAATTAATTGACGAGCCATTACTGATACGTGAGAGTGAGAACATACATGTTTTTAAATTGCACAAGAATAGACATTAAACTCATGGAAATAATTGTTAGGAGTAAGAACTATTTTCCTACAAAAATTGTAAGTTATTCTTAAATTTGAGAACTCTCGTACTTCAAAATTTTCCATCAACAATTCAGTTTATAGTGGTTTCTAAGAGGTTAAATGATTGTCATAATAATTAAGAAACAGTCCAACGATTAAATAACTCATCTCTCTCTATGTTCATATTAGTATTTGGACGCATACACGTATATTCCATGTTAGTATAAGATTTTTAAAAGAAATGAAATTAATATTAAAATACATTTGTGATGAGTAATGTGAATTTTGAATGCAAAATTATTAGGTTCTATATGAAATTGCACTAAATTAAGTTAGGTAGGTACTGCTTGTAGTAAAATTAATTTTGATGTTACTATATATAAACATGTGATATGATCATGTATTGTTTAATACTTGTTTATAAATAATTTTCCTGGTGTACACTCTATAAAAAATCAAACTTCGTTAATAATTATATTGGTTCTTCTTAACTCCTTGAGGACTTCTCCTTTTATGCTCATTAAAAAAACATTCTTCCTTTAAAAAAAAAACGAACTTGCTAGGAAATAGTAAATAAACACACTGAAAATTAACAGCCAAAAAACAAATTCCAAACAAAATCTCCTCAATCTCTAAGATAAGTTCTTAACAATAAGGGAAACTGAAGAGTAAATTTTATGAGTGGTCATTCAACCTTGTATTCATTACTCAAAAGTTACTTTTCTTTCTTTTGTTACATAAACTCATTTAACTTTATATTTGTTACCCAAAAATCACTTTTTTTTTTATTACACAGAAATCATTTGACTATGCTCTATTTATCACAATAATCACTTTGACCAGATTTTACAAATTTTTCACCAAAAAAGTCTATTATGCCCTTGATATTATAAATCATCCCATTTATATAATACCCTCCATATTATATGCTATATAATATACTTTAAACCAGGTATTTTACTTATAATTAAAATAACGCGATATTATTTTATTTATTAGTTTTATAATATATTCGTACATTTAATTTTTTTCTTGACGTTAATTTTTACGATATATAAGTAGCATTATTAAATTTTTCAGTAATATTACTGTGAACAAATCTCAAGTCCATGTTCTTAACCGTGCTTAGTAAAATATTTTTAATGATCAACCAAGCTATACTCATTAATCCAATAAATAAAATACCCATGTCTAGCACAACATCAGATTAATACTTTTAAATAAATAATATTAACTGCTAAAACTTTAAAAATCTTAATATTAAACACAAATATATATCTTTGAAACTTTCTTTAAAATTTGTATTGACTATAAAAAAGAAAACTATCATTTGTTCAACAAATCTGTTTGTTATTATTCAAATAAATATTAAAAATAAATATTTTTATGGTTTTTATATTTAAAATATGTTCATTTTTAAACAAATTGAGTGTCGTGAAAAAATTGAATGTATGGATATATTATATAAATAATAAATAAAATAATTTAAAGTTATTTTTATTATAAGTAAAATATCTAATTAAAAATATATTATATAGTGTATAATATAGAAGGTATTACATAAATGAGAGGATATATAGGGCCAAGGACATAATAAAATTTTCAAGTAAAAATACTATAAGATATGGTCAAGGTGACTCTTATGATAAAGAGAGCAAAGTAAAATGATTTTAGTGCGACAAAAGAAAAAAAAAGTAACTTTTAGATAATAAACACAAAATTGAATAATTTTTATGTAACAAAAGAAAAAAGATGACTTTTGCTTAATGAACATAAAGTTACTTTTCCATCCATAAAATTTATTCGAAAAATGAACAATCAAATTTTTTTAACAATAAGGTAAAACTATTTCAACTTGTCATGATTTTGTTATATAAATCAAAAATAATTATTTCTAAGATAAGTTCTTAACAATAAGGGAAACTGAAGAGTAAATTTTATGAGTGGTCATTCAACCTTGTATTCATTACTCAAAAGTTACTTTTCTTTCTTTTGTTACATAAACTCATTTAACTTTATATTTGTTACCCAAAAATCACTTTTTTTTTTATTACACAGAAATCATTTGACT
>MCJB01017434.1:40175-68747 GCA_002018475.1 Nicotiana obtusifolia | reverse complement strand
ATATATAAGTAGCATTATTAAATTTTTCAGTAATATTACTGTGAACAAATCTCAAGTCCATGTTCTTAACCGTATTATAAGTAAAATATCTAATTAAAAATATATTATATAGTGTATAATATAGAAGGTATTACATAAATGAGAGGATATATAGGGCCAAGGACATAATAAAATTTTCAAGTAAAAATACTATAAGATATGGTCAAGGTGACTCTTATGATAAAGAGAGCAAAGTAAAATGATTTTAGTGCGACAAAAGAAAAAAAAAGTAACTTTTAGATAATAAACACAAAATTGAATAATTTTTATGTAACAAAAGAAAAAAGATGACTTTTGCTTAATGAACATAAAGTTAAATGACCATCCATAAAATTTATTCGAAAAATGAACAATCAAATTTTTTTAACAATAAGGTAAAACTATTTCAACTTGTCATGATTTTGTTATATAAATCAAAAATAATTATTTCTAAGATAAATAAGCTTGCCTTGAGAAAAATATCACGTTTTATGAATATATGATTAAATAAAGTATGACGCAACAAAGATATTCAGTTGACGCAAAAAGAAATCAATAATTATTGAAAATTTACTACCTACATATCCCGTTACGATTGATTAAGAAGCTGACAACTAAGTGACATTTTCTCAATCTAATTCCGTCTCATATTTGATAATCAGTACAGTCAATTATTATTATTATATCTCCAACAATTCGGTCCTAAAAATTTAGTTTGCCATTGATTTCTCGATCGATATACCAAAACGTTGTCCAAATTTGAAAATCACTACAATGAAACATTAATATAAATAAATGGTTGAAAAGGATGAAAGAAAAAGCTATAAAATTATCAAAGCATTCTTAAAAAGTAATAGGAAGAGAAAATAGACGTACCTATAGATGGTGACCACATGTCAAATTGATTAATTGAGTTTATTTTTCACTCATAATAATGAATGTATAAATACTGTTGGAAGATAAAAGAACAAATACTGAATACATATACTATTCGTTTGCATATCACCAATTTTAAGAAATTGAATAGGTTGCAATATAATAAATAGCATTAATTTTAGGAACATCTACTTATTCATGTTACGGTGATTTCTATCCAAACAGTTTCGAGAGGACACCTAAAAATAGCTTTAGAGGCAAATTAAAAAATATTTCTTTTGGCAAAAAAAAAAAATTGAAATATGAGAACATGCATGGTTTAAAAACTAAGCAAGAATTTAAATAGTTATTAGGAGTAAAAACAGAGATTACGAGATTTACATTTACATTAGTAAGTAAAACTATACTAATGGAATAAAAATTACTCCATTTAAAATAAATCCTTTAAACAAAAAATAGAAGCGTACTCTGATTTCTCTTTTTCAGAACCCCACCAACCAACCCACCCCCTTTTTCCTCAAGACTTAGAAAATTTCCAATGCATCTACACATATATATACTCTTTATTTCCAAGAAAATTCTTACACAAATACTAAAACTAAGAGTCCTCACCCAATATTTTCCTCCCCTTTACTAAATTTGTGTTTTTCCTTTAGGTCAACGCCAAAATAATGGGCTTTCTTTGAAGAATAAAAATGCTTGCATTATGATAATGAACAAATATTAAAGCTAGAATTGTTTTTGTATTTATTTTATGTGTAACAATTTCTTTTACTTTTGAGTCTGATTATTGTATTTGTTGAATTAAACAATATGTTACTATATGACCACTATTTTTTTCTAATATCATATTAAATCGTCCGAACTAATACGTAACTTAAGATTGTAACAGTTAGGGAGATCACACCAGAAACACACAATTGCAAGATTCTGTCTAGAAATACACCGTACTTCCATTTTGATATGCATCGGTAACATTAAAGTGCAAATTGACATCAATATCCCGAGGGGCATCAGGTGTGTTTCAAGATGGTTTTGGACCATTTTCCTTTGTTTTGTGATTGCTAGTTTCTGGTGTCTTGGTATGCATCGCGAATTCGGAAGAGAGAACACGATTGCGAAGAGTAAAGCGGATTGGTGGAGTGGTTGTTCTATGCGATCGTTGAAATGGTCTGGCGATCGCAAAGCTTGAGCAGGAGGTACTTCGCATTCGCGTGGGAGAAGTCGCGCACACATAGGGTTGCTGAGGCTAAGCTGTTGGGGGTGAGTTGTTCTACGCGATTGCGGGAGGTGTGTCGCGATCGCATAAGAGGAAGTGCTGGGCTGGGAATTTATACCTTCACGTTCGCGAAGGCTGGAATGCGATTGCGTGGTGGAGCTCGTGTCCACGAAGAAGATATTTTGAAGCAGGGCTGTTTGGCCTTCGCGATTTCGCGATCGTGAAGAGGAAGGACCTAGACGGCGAGTTTTTATTTCGGGACTTAACCCATTTCTCTCACATTTTCATTTGGTTGGGCAATTTTTGGAGCTCTTGGAGGGATTTCATCATCTATTGCAAGGTAAGTAATTCCCACATATTGTAAGTTAATTACATGGATTCTATAAGGATTTAACATGGAAATTTATGAAAAGTTGTGGGATTTTAAAGAAAAACCTAGAAATTATATTCTTGAATTTTTACCATGAAGTTGGACATGGAATTTGGACGAAATCATATGTTTGAGTTCGTAGCGTTATGGGTAAAGTTTATCATCAAAAATTTTCGAAATCCGGACACGTGGGCCCGAGGGTTGGCTTTAAATTATTATAAATTAATTAATTATGAGTATTAGAGTGTATTTTTATTGGTTTGCTCATTGTTTGACTAGTTTCGAAACGTTTGATTTTGAATCGAGCAGTTAGAGAGCATTGGAGCCGGTTATGGAACTTCGGATAGAGGTAAGTCTCCTGTCTAACCTTGTGAGGGGGAAACTACCGTCTAGATGATGTAATTGTTATGTGCCTAATTGTGGTTGCTACATATGCACAAGGTGACGTCCATACGCAGCTAAAGCATGCTTATCTCCGGGTAGACTTAGGACTTTATCATGTAATATTTGAATTGTTTGGACTCATTTTGTTAGCTTAATTAATTGATATTGATTTAAACACACACACACACACACACACACACATATATGTATATATATATATTAGGCGGAGCATTATCACTTTGAGTTGTTGTCAAGATATTTGATAAACGTAAAGGGGTGTCTTCACTATTATGCACATGTATCTATGTTGTAAGCACGTGACTCGTAATTCGATAACTTTCTTCCTTTCATGTGGAGCGGGCCGAATGCCTCGGCAGTATAATAGATGCATCTACGGTTCGTGCTGGTCGGCCCTCGGCAGTGTCCACGTTATTCTGGATCGGGTCGTACGACCTCGACATAATCATGTGTTATATCGCTAGCAGTCCGAATATTCACGAGCTTATCTTGCCATTGATGCATGGCATTTTATATGGTCCTTATTCATTTAATATTGGCACTTTATATTTTCCAAGCTGTTGAGATAGGATACGAGATTGAGAAGTTTATATCGTTAAAAGAAATTTTGAAAGATTATGTTGGTTACCGTTTTATCCTACTATTACTGTTGTATTTCATATCTGTTTAGGATTTAGCATACTGATTTATTGGACCTCTAGTAAGTGTCGATATCGACCCCTCGTCACTACTTCTCCGGGGTTAGGCTAGATACTTACTGGGTACGCGTTGCATGACGTACTCATGCTATACTTCTGCAATAAATGTGAAGGATCTGACAGGTTCATTTTGGTAGTCATCTGGCGCGCAGGCACAACTACTGAGGAGACTTTATGGTGATCTGTATTCCAGGCTACGTATCGTAGCCCACAGGGTCTCCGTCATACTATTTACTTTATCCTGTCTTATTTACATTCCAGACAGATTTTGAATTATTGTTGTACTCCTTAGTACATGCTCATGCACTTTTGGCACCGGATTTCAGGGATATTCTAGTTTATGCTTACGATTCATATTATTATCACCTTTTATTGTTATGTAATTCTAATTATGTATGTACCCATGACTTTAAAGGTGTAAATTTTCTTACTTAATAAAATGTATGATTTCGAAATTAATAAAATGAACAATTAACGTGATAGTTCGCAGTTGGCTTGCCTAACAGTGACGTTGGGCACCATCAGGGCCTTTAGTGGGTTTTGGGTCGTGACAACTTGGTATCAAAGCTCTAGGTTCATTTAGGTCTCACGAGTCATGAGCAAGTCTAGTAGAGTCTTGCGGATCGGTATAGAGATGCCAGTACTTATCTTTGAGAGGCTACAAGGCTATTAGGAGCACTTCCCTTCTTGATTCCTCATCGTGCAATTTGATTCCATTAAAGCTTATGCCTTCATTTTCTTCCTACTCAATCTTATGCGACGTGGAGCGCTTGTTATCAATTGGGCATCAGGAGTTGTAGTGGTACTGCAGATGTGGTGCAAGATGTTTCTCCCTGCATATTCGAGCGAGTTATTATTGTCATCTTGTGGAAGGGGGTTTTGTCGTTTCAGCCATGTATCAGTATTGCGTATGGTTTTGAGGTTATGCACAGATTGTTATGATGTTCGTATGTTGTTGTACTGTGTTGTTGTGAATGGTAGATTGCTCATTTACGGGTCGCGGCAGTGGATGACTTGAAAGGAGGATTTCTCAAAACACATACTTGTTTTGCTGTAGCGGTATTTTTTTGTCCATTTAATTGTAAAAACTTTTAGAGCATTTTCCCCATAAATTTCATTTAGAGCGCTAAATTTCAAGCATTCGAGCAAGTGTGGAATCAATGGGCCATAATTTTGGACATGTTCCAATGCACTATCATATGGTAAATTCCTCAAGCAATCGTACACATATATAGTTTTGGTTTTAAAGTGCATAATTCCAAGAAAGTAATGCATAGACAACTGTGCAACTCTAGGGTTTAGTCAAAATGGAAAGAATACTTTTTCGACTGTAACGACCCGGCTGGTCGATTTGAGAATTAGCGTCTCGTTCGGTGGCTTTAGGTCTCGAGCAAATTCGTATTATGTGTTATGGCTTGCACGTGTGGCCGAGTTTGATTTTCGGATGATTCAGGGTCAATTTGGAAGAAGGATTCTTGTTTTTTAAGCTTAAGCGGTAAGAATTGACCGGAATTTGACTTTTGTGTAGACGACTCCGAAATGGCCTTTTGATGATTCCAATAGCTTCATATGGTGCTTTTGGACTTAGGCGTGCGTCCGGATTTGGATTTGGAGGTCCGTAGGGTAATTTGAAGCATTTCAGCGAAAATTAAAAAATTGAAGTTTTAGAAGGTTGAGTGGTTTGACTGAGAGTTGACTTTGGTGCTATTGGAGTTGAAATGTGATTCAGAGAGTTAGATTAGCTCTGTTATGTCATTTGAAACTTGCATGTAAAATTTGGCATTATTCCGGGTTGATTTGATATGTTTCGGGGCGAGTTGTAGAAGTTAGAAGATTTGAAAATTTATAAGTTTGATTCATGGTATGATTTGTAGTTTCGACATTGTTTGATCTGATTTGAGGCCCTGAGCAGGTCCATTTTATGTTATGGAACTTGTTGGCATGTTTCGACTGGGTCCCGAGGTCCCCGGGTGTGTTTCGGATGGGCCACAGGCCATTTTCTTATATTTTGGAATGCTGAAGTTCTGGTGTCTGATGTCCTTTTATGCGATCGTGAAGGCACAGACGCGATCGCGTATGCTGTTTGGTAAGTGACCCATTTTCCTTCTTCTCGTTCGCAGTATAAGGTTCGCCGATCGCGAACGTGTACATTCTCCTTCATCGCGTTCGGGTAGCTCAGCTTCAGCAGGTAGTGTATTTTCTCTTTGCGATCGCACATTCTGGTTCCCGATCGCGTAGTACATTCTTGGGGCATCAGTTGTTCCCTTCTTAGCAATCGCATGCATTTGTTCGCAATCGCGTAGTACAATTTTTGGGCAGTAATCATTTTTTGGGATTGCGATGTGTAAATTGCTGGCAGCAGAATATATTTCCAAAATTGTGGGTTTTGTCCATTTTTCATCTTTTGAGCTAGAGACCTCAGATTTGAGCGATTTTTTAGGGGTTCTTCATGTGGTTGATTGGGGTAAGTGATTTTTACCCGGTTTTAATTTTATTTCATGGTTTTATCATTGTTTTCATCATTAAATTAGAGAATTAAGTTGGAAATTGGGAAAAATTTGTAAAATCTTTTAACAGTGTAAAATGATGAGTTGAACGATGAGTTGATATCGGAAGTTGATAAGTTTAGTATGGTTGAACTCGTATCAGAATGAGTATTCAGGTTTTGTAAATTTTATCGAGTTCCGAGGTGCGGGCCCGTGGTTGACTTTTTAGTTCTTGTTAAAGCTTGAAGCTTTATTATCCGGAATTATTTATGATTTGAAGTTATTGTGGCTAGATTTGAGCCGTCCGGAGGTTGTTTCACTCAAGAAGGTCATTTTAGAGTAACGGTCTAGCTTCCTTGAGGTAAGTATCTTGCCTAACTTTCCGTGGGGGAACTACCCCTTAGGATCTGAGTCTTTGGTGCTAATTGTGTCATGTGAAGGCCGTGTACACAAGGTGATGAATACGTGCTCTGGCTTATTTGTGAAAATTTGATTGTCTAGCTCTCTTAGGTTCTTATGTATATTAAATATGAAGTTGTTTTGTCATGTTAAATTCCTCATTTACTAAATTCGCCCTTACGTGTTTATTTGGAATTAATTGCTTCATGTTTACCCTTATTGCCGATTAAACTCTTATGTTCCTTAACTGAAGTTGTTGCCTCTTTTATTTCCATGCTATCTTTTCCGTAATTGTGTATCCTTGATTGAAGTTATTATTACCTTTTTCGTAATTGCCTATCATTAGTTGAAGTTATTATTATCTTTTCTATAATGTGTTTATCCTTAATTGAATTTGTTGTATCCCTTCCGTAATTGCTTAACCCTAAATGAAGTTTCCTTATCACTGTTGAATTATCTTTATTTGGAATCATTGATTCATATTATCCCTTTTATTGTTGAATTGTATTTTTGTGGATTCATTGCTACATATTATCTCTTCCTTGTTGAGCTATTTTTGTTGAGACCATTATTCCCTAGTGTGTCTTTCTTTGTGAGCTCGTTCTTTCGTTTCTTCATGTTTTGAAGTTCTTGAGTTGATTTACTTGCCGTATTCTCGTATTATTGTCATTGTTGCTATTGTACTCAGTGTTGTTGAGCCGAGATTATACGTGGTTGTGATATTGAAATTGTTTTGAAGAGATGTTATGGCATGTGGATACATATTCTGAAAGTCATTTACTTGAGTTGTTATGTTGTGGCATATGTGTTATTGTTGAGATAATTGTTATGTTGTTTGCACGAGGTTTCTACCGTGCTATTATTATTGTGTTTGCACGAGGCTTTTGTCATGCCGTTGTTATTGTGTTTGAACGAGGTTTCTGCCATGATGTTATTATTGTGTTGCACGAGGTTTCTGTCGTGCTATTGTTATTATTGATACGCATGCGGTGGTATAAAGTATGGGTGTTGAAACGCATGCAGTGTGATAAGGTGGGCTAAAACGCAAGATGCTATTTCGGGAAAAATGATTTTCAAAAACTAAATGTAAAGCCCCCGTAGTGATATAAGGAAAGTTTGTGATTTATTTTATGATTTGAGACTACGAGGCGGTACCTCGATAGGGCTATTGTTGTTATTTTCCCATTCTTTTGTACTTGTCTTTAATTGATGTCTTCTTAGAATACTATTAATTGTCTTCCTTCGTGTTGCACTATTTGCTTAGTTCTACGTAGCTAATGTTGTTGTGCTAGTCGTTGCTTCAACTTCATTGCTGCTTTTATTACACTGTACATTTCGTGGTGATAGTTTCTTATGTGTCATTCATTGTCTTTGCTCTTATTTGTTGACTTGAATTGTGGTAGAAAACTTGCACAAGAATACACGTAGTTAAATCACCCATATCTGTTTTAGAAGATAAATCCTGATATCATTGACCAGCATACATACTCTTGTCTACTTGCCTTCTATGTGAGGATTGTCTATTGGCACGTGAGTCCGTGCAGTTATGAGTTATAATGTGCGCACAAGATGCCAAGTGATTAGGGTTCATGATTTGGGACCCGTGAGCTGTGATTATGAGGTTCGGTACCTCATGGAAATGCTTGAATAGATCTGGTGTGAAAGCGGTTGTTCTTATTAAGTTGTTGCTTCTTTTCCTTTATTTGGTTTCACCAGACTTAGATTGTGATCAACTTAATCTACAACGTTATTACTTTGCTACTCCCTGTTAAATATTGATGTTACTAGTGTATCATTACAAGTATTGTTTTGTATTCCTTATTCAACTTAGCTTTATAGTAATATTATGTCTATGTTAGTTCACCTTCACGCTTGTTCAGGTTGTTTGGTCTGGTAGGTGTCTTGACTGTCCCTCGTCACTACTCCACCGAGGTTAGTCTTGATACTTACTGGGTACTGCGGTGGCGTACTCATCCTATGCTTCTGCACATTTTTATGCAGATCCAGGTGCCTCGGTTGTTGTGGATTATTCGCTGACTGGTCAAGCATTGCTGTGGAGACTCAAGGTAAACCTGTCGTCGCGTTCACAGGCTCAGAGTCACCTTCTGATATTTTACTTGTACTGTTTAATTCTATTCCGGACAGTTGTATTTGGAGATTTTCTAGCAAACTCAGTAGAGCTTATGACTTGTACTACCGGTTTTGGGATTGTAAGTTGTGCATAAAGATTTCTATTTTATATTTATTATTTGATGGTTGAATTCTTCTATTAATTCAGTAAGTGCTAAGCTTACCTAGTCATAGAGGCTAGGTGTTGTCACGACATCCTATGGAGGGAAATTGGGGTCATGACATCGACAGATGCCCATGAGATACTACATGAAAGGTCAATGTCTCTTACGTAGTTAAACATCTTTTCACCAGTTGATTCTTCAATAATCCAAGTAAATTCAGTTACTTCCTTAATCTCCACTTCTTCTTCAGATTCCACAACTTCCTCAATCACCTGTTTTTTGACAGCCTGCTTTCTCTTTGATTTACTTTCTCCTCCATTCTTCTTTTCTCCTTTATTCTCTTTTCCTTCCTTATTCTAATTTTCTCCTTCTGTTCATCTTTCAGATGAACACGAGCCAACTTAGTCATATACTAATCAAAAAGTAAATTTATTACTGCACATTTTGATTCTGGATAACTTGGAGGTGATAGCAATATTGCTTGCGCAAGAAATATAAGGACACTTCAATATGCTGCAAATAAACAACATATATTTAGGAAATAAACTAAAAAACTTCAGCATGATAAGTATGAAGTTTAGCAAAAAACTCATTACAAAACTACAGACTGCAGGAAAAAAAACTTAAAGCATGTTTAGTATGAAATGTTAGAAATTGAATTAAAAAACTTCAGCATATTTAGCATGAAGTTTAGAAAAAAAAACTCATTACAATACTACAGACTGCAGGAAAAAACTTATGCATGTTTAGTATGAAGTGTTACCGAATAAACTAAAAAAATTCAGCATGCATAAGTATGAAGTTTAGAAAAAACTCATTACAAAAGTACAGACTGCACGACAAAAATTTAAGCATGTTTAGTATGAAGTGTTAGAAAATAAACTAAAAAAACTTCAGCATGTATAAGTATGAAGTTTAGAAAAAAACTCATTACAAAACAAAAGAGCACAGGACAAAACTTAAGCATGTCTAGTATGAAGTATTAGCGAATAAACTAAAAAACTTCAGCATGCATAAGTATGAATCTTAGAAAAAAATTCATTACAAAACTATAAACTATAGGACAAAAACTTAAACATGTTTAGTATGAAGTGTTAAGAACTGAACTAAAAAACTTCAGCATGTTTAGTTTGAAGTTTAGAAAAAAACTCATTACAAAACTAGAGACTGCTAGACAAAAACTTCAGCATGTTTAGTATGAAGTGTTAGGGAATGAACTAAAAAACTTTAGCATCCATAAGTCTGAAATTTAGAAAAAACTCATTACAAATCTACAGACTGCAGGACAAAACTTCAGCATGTTTTAGTATGAAATTTTAGCAAGTGGACCAAAATACTTCAACATGCATAAGTCCGAAGTTTACCAAATTACGCTACAAAAACTTCAAAACAAACATAAGGCTGAAGCTCGATAATTCAAATATAAATTTAATAACTTACTTCATCCCCAAGATCAGAGTTAGGGCCCACAAGCTCGGTAAAGAATGACTTTGGAATATCAATTCCAGCTAACCCGAATGGCTTGAAATCATATTCCCCAACATCCGTCTTCAACCAATCTGTAAATTTCTGCATCAATCTGTTATCTTGCTTGACATAATGGAAGGGACATCTTCGTGTAGTCTTTCCTATTTCCAATCTTGTCCCCTTGCATTTTGTTTAGGAATGATGTAAGGAGATTACCAAATACTCGTTCATACGAATCATTTTCCCTACTTTAGCTGGTTTTCTTTTTGCTTGATGCTCCTGCTGCTCGGTCACAATTATCTGCTGCGATTCAGCAGCAGGGGCAAAATTCACATCTATAGGGACAGATACTTCTCCTACACCCTATTGTTCATGATGTTCTTGTCTCTCTTCACCAACAACAACAGCAACAGAATTACTTTTGAACTAGTCTCTTGTGTACTATCCAGTGAAAATGAACATAAATTGAAGTTGGGGATATCACAGGTGTTATGCAAAATGTTAGAGAATTGTACAGCTACCTTCTCTTAAGATTTGGAAGAAGTGGTGATGCATTAGATGAAATTTGAAAAACAAGGAAAATATATACATAAATACAATTGATACAAACACACATTAGTCAAAAAATGCCTTCTAATCGCATTGCAGCAAATAACTACTTGGCCTAAGTGTTGCGATACATATAGTGTTTGCATACCAACGAATCCGCTTGCATTACCCTCAGATATGATCTTCATGCAAAATAAAAAAGGCAAAAATATTAAATAATAATGACTAAAATTTTAAAATACTACAAACACACTTCACACCTGTCTGTGAGCCAACAAATGCGCAAAGATGTATTTCTCCTTTTTCATATAGCTGAATGAGCTCATCAATGCATCGAGTCTGTCTGAATAATCATAAAAAAAACACACACAAAAAAAGCATGTAAAATTTCAAACTGAAAATAAAAACTAGGATGGTGTATAGAATAAATGTAATAAATTCATGATGTATAAAATACCTTGACGTTTGCCTTCCACTACGCTATCTCTAGTCTACATACCTTTGTCAATCTCAGCGCCTCTAGCTTTATTCAATGGTACAGCATCACCAGCGAGCCTTGGAGTATTCTGCGGAAGGATTTTCTCTACTCTATCTTCATGCAATGCAGCATCATCAGAGAATCTTTTAGTCGTATTAATTGAAGCACCAGGATTTTCAACTTTCATTGCATATTCAAAGGGGAAAAAATCAACGACCTAAAGTGTGTGTGTGTATATATATATAGAAAGAGAGAGAGTGACGTAAAACATATTTATACCTATAGTGATAATTTCTGTGTGTCTCCACATAAAATTTCTTGGCAAATAACTAATGCTTCTGCAAACGCATTGCCTTTTCCAGTAGGAGTACCCACATCAAAACTCGGTACGTGTTCTTCAGTATCGATAGCTTCATCATCTGCACTTTTCTTGCTTCTTACATTCTCGGTTGATAACTGTTCATCATATCCAACAACTTTGCTCATTCTATCAACACTAGAACCTTCCGCTTGAACTTGCCCTTCAACAGCTTGAACTTGCTTGAATGTTTGAACTTGCCCTTCAACAGCTGCTTGCTCACCTTTTGCATTTTCAGTTGTGACTTTATGCAGTCCATCATGATATTGAGGTTCGAAGGACTCATTCATCCTATCATATTGTCGATAGTTCATGAATTCAAAATCTACATTGCCATCATCGCTTCCTTTTGACTTGTCAACAATCTAAACAACTTTTCAAACTTCATATAAAAATATTCCTATAAAAAGAGTAAAACCCACTTTACCCCCTTAATCTTTAAGGGATGAAAACAATACCTCCCCTCACGTTTTGAATAGGAAAGGAAACCCCCTTGTGCAATAGTTTACCGGTGAAACAATTTTCTTAGTAAATATTTTTTCTTTAATAAATAATTTTTAGAATAATCTAGTTCTTTTATCATACCCAAAAGCTCAAGATATGACTTTAAAATTATATAATTATGGAGTTCCCCTTTAATCTTCTTCCTGCATTGTTTAAGATATAATGTAATGCAAAAATATCTCCGTAATAAATTTTTAAATATGACATTATCAAGTATAATTTTTGTTCAATATAGATATTTTCAAAAATAAGTAAAGTTTAACAATTGCTTTAGTATAATAATTTTAATATACAAAGAAAACACATAAATAATTTTAATCCTCATAGCAACAATTCTTTATCTGATATATATGTTAGAGAATTGACTAATTCAGTATATTTTTTCCCTTCAAAATTGAAATGCTAAAGAATCTATGGTGAATGTGCGTTCATCATATTTCTTGAATTTTATATGTAATATTTTTTTCTAGAATGAAAATATTATACTTCTACTTTGAAATGATATAGAGAGAAAAAAATTTATTTAAAAAAAAAACTCTCACCCAAAAAAATATTGCATAAGGGGGTTCCCTTTCCCATTCCAAATGTGAGGGGGATATTATTTTCCAACCCTTACTAACAATGAATATTCTCAATAAAATAATATTATTAGCAGGAAAAAAGACTTCTCTGTAAATAAGCCTACCTTGATTTTTTTCACAACCTCGTCCATAATAACAGATCGCTCATCCTGTAAAAACGAAATGCTTGAACTTTCTTTTATTCGCGATCATTCGCCTTTCTTCCGTTGCATGGTTTTTAACCTCACTCATTACCCTCTAGTATAGAAATAGAAACAGCACAATAATTTCAGAAATAATATAGTATAAAACATCAGAAGAACGCTGAAGTTTATCAAATACAGAACAAAAACTTCAGACAAATTTATAGTTTTACAAAATACAGAAAAAAACTTCAGCTCTAAGAATGATGAAGTTCACCTAATACAGAACAAAAAACTTCAAACAAAACATGCTATAGTTTGACAAACACTGATACAACTTTAGCTCCAAGAATGCTGAAGTTCATCAAAACACAACAAAAGCTGCAGCCAAAACATGCTTTACTTTAACAAACATAAAACAAAACGTCAGCAAAACTTTAGACAAAATATGCTGGAGTGTTACAAACACATAACAAAACTTCAGCTCTAAGAATGCTGAAATTCAGCAAATACAGAACAAAAACTGCAAATAAAACATGCTGCAGTTTTACAAACACAGAACAAAAACTTCAGCTCAAAACAATGCTGAAGTTCAGCAAAATACAGAATAAAAACTTCACATAAAACATGCTATAGTTACAAAAAAAATAGTATGAAAAACTTCATAATAAATACAAAAAAAATAAAAAGCTTATATGGCATATTGTGTTAACTAAATCATCATCAAACGCCAATGTAGAACAGCGGTTAAGCCATTAGGTGTGGCGCTTTTCAGAGGTGGAATCTTCTAGTTCTTCTTATTTGACCCGAAACTGATCGATCTAGCCATGAGCAGGTTGAAGAGAGCTTTAACAGGCCTTGGAGGAGCGAACCCACGTATGTGGCAAAATACGGGGATGACTTTGTGGCTAGGAGTGAAAGGCCAACCAAGATAGGATTTAGAACGACTCCAGGTACGAGGTGATTCTCCAATTACAAGAGATCGATTCATTTCTTTTGATCCACTCTGACTACATGGTGATTCACCAGTTAAAGGAACCAAATTTACTATCTTCGAAAGACCGCATGGTAGTTGTCCGATTAAAGGCAGAATTCAATTCTCTTTGGTAGGAATTATTTCCAATATCCTAAATGTCCTATATTTCTGTTTAATAGAAAAAACAAATATTAGAAAAAAAATACTGATACATCAACATATTAACAAAACTACATAAAAGAAAAAAAGAAAAAGGAAATATAAAGAATATTTACTTACAATATGATTATTGAAGTAATCCGCATGAAATTCCTTAAATTTCGGCTCTCCCAAGCATGGATAACGTAACATCCTGGGAACTTGAGGAACATTGCTGTATTCGTCATCTTTTAAATACTTGTCTCGAATATATGGGAAGGGCTCATAGAACCAAACACATAATGGATATGGAAATCCACCTACACTATACTCAGTTGGATTGATTTTGTCCTTGCTGTCCAAAACATGTTTCATTGAAGCAATTAGGCTCTCATAACACGCATTACCCCAAGGATAATTAACACAAGCCTTATCATCTTCAATAATAGCTGCATATTCCTCCAACACAGTTGATTCATATTTTCTTCAGAACAAAATAGACTCTACAATAAGAATTTCCATAAGCTTCACAGCATCTTCATCACTCTTGCATATATGTTTGAAATTTACATCTTCTTTTTTAATTTGATTCTGTATCATATACTCTCAAATGTCCTTCAAGATCCCTTAGACTTCCCAAAATAGCTTCACAATATTACTATCTCGTTTAATTGGTTTTTCAATATTGTGTGATGTGATCCTCAAACCGCTCATAATATGAAAGTCTTCGATGCTGAATGACACATCACATCCAAAAATCTTGAAACTAATGGAATCTCAGTTATTGGTGAATATATGAGAAAAAATTAAAAAATGAACCAACTTCAAGCTGCAATAAAAATTCTCCATAGCCATGATATACCAAAATTTATCATTATTCAACTTTTCCTGTTGTGCAGGAGTCAAGAAAGTTGCTATTAAACCTTTCAAATCGTGGTTCCCCCTTCAGTAAGCACGACAGTTAAACAAATCTCGAAACTCATAATATCTTTCCCCTGATTTTGTAGGTACAACAACAGGGACCGAAGAAGCTTTACGTATTCTATGTGTTTTAGGTACTTTAGGATCTTTAGGTGCTTTGGATTTCGTAGATGTTATCTGTTGAAAAAAATTACTCGTGGAAAAAATAACTTCAGAACATTATGGTATAATTTATGTTTTATAGCTTTTATAATTTTAGACCAAATCAAAAGAATCATTAAAAAATTTCAGAATAATTTGGCTTAAGTTATATTTTAAAGCCTTCTAACTTCAAGCTTTACAGACTTAAGTTATGCTTGAAGTATTACAAACTTTAGACTTTAATATCATCATCTATTTGAGTCTCAAAATTTTTAAAATTTTCAACATCTCCAAAAATCACTGAAAAATATATAGCATTTTCATTAAAAACACAAACACAGTTTCAAAAAATCTAAAAACACTAATCGTAAAATTAAAACCTACAAAACTAATGCATTGATCAAATTAAAAACCTAGGAAACTATTTTAGCATAAATAAAAATGAAAAATGATTCAACTAAGATTACTATCAACAACAAAAAAAATTCAGAAATTAAATCATGAAACTGATCGTAAATTAAAACCCATACACAGTTAATGCATGCAAAAGCAACCATTAAAATTGTACCTGTGATTATACTTATTATTGTTGGGGAAGAAATAGTTGCAAAATCAAGCAGAATGCAATGCCGAAAACCGTTTGATTTCAGAGAAGAACAAATCAAAACAGCAAAGAAGGAGAGAGAGATAGACAAGAGACAATATGTCGTATACTTGGATAGAAAGTAGTCTTTTATTAAAGAAGGGCAAAATTATCTTTTTAAAATATTTTTAACAAAAACCCGAGTATATATGCAAACGGAAAAATAAAATGGGTACAGGTTAAAAAGGAACGACCCATACAATTTTTACATAATTTTTCATTTTGATATTTGGGCCATTATAGCCCATTTCTGTCTTACTTTTATTCTTGAAATCAAAAGCCCAAGAAGAGGTGAAGTCTCGCCTCTTCTCCTTCGCAATCATACAACCTTAGTCATCATCAAATTAATCAAACTCTTTGTTTTTTTGTATATTCTCTCTCTTCAGTTTAGCTCCACGCTTCACTCCCACATAAATCAAATCTTCATTTTCCTCTTTCCAATTTTCAGCCTTTGCCATTTGTCTCATAAAGAGCTGTAAAAAAGCAGCTTTAGATTAAAAAATAAAAAATGGTGAGGATAATACCAATGGCCTCTTCAATTAGGCCTTCACTTTCATCCATTAATAAATTTTCTGGGACCTCAAGATTCTGTGTTTCGCTTCTTTCTCATAATTCTCCACGAAAGTTCGGTTCTTTTCATCTGGGTAGTGGTAAATTCTCTATCTTTTTATTTTTCTTTTTTCGTTTCAGCCCTTAATACTATTAAATCTCTTTTTATTTCTGTGTTTAAACAATCAGATCAACTTATTATGTAAATATCTTGATAAATATTAGTAAATTGGTAGTAATATGTTAAAAATGGTAATTAACCTGTTATCGCAGTTAAAATTCAGACTGGTGGGAAATAATTTTACACTGTCAGTGTATATAAAATTCATTTTTTTTCAATATGGCCAATATAATTAATTGCTCGTGTTGAATCGTTGTTTGTTTGGTTTAATTATTTTTTTCAATTTATGACTAATTTTGTATGTACCCATTTGTTTTTGTTTTTGGGTAGAATAGAATGTGCACTAGAATACCAGTATACAGTTATGCTTATTTACAAACTAATGCACAAGGAAGTGTTGTCTGCTGCCTGGTGGATCTAGAATTTTTAAGTCGTGGGTGCACAACAGTCTTTAACTAGACTCTCTACCTTAAGATTGGGTGCTCAATCAATATTTTTTTATATAATTAGTACTTTCCAACATAGAAATTATAATGTTTGACTAAAAAACTATGGGTGCTTAAGCACCCATAAGGTTCAATGTAGATCCGCCATTGGTGGCGAAGCCAGGAATTTATACAAGGGATTCAAAAAAAATACTAGAATGTCATAGTTGGGATCTTTTTTTATGTTGAGGGGATTCACCAGTTTATATATAACTAAAAAGTTCCTTTTTGTCCTATTTGCGCGGTATAATTTTCCGACGGAAGTGATTCATTTGAATCCCTTTTTCTGCACCTAGTTCCGCTACTGCTGGATTGAGGTTAAAGAAAATGTTGTAATGCTACTGCATGTAGATTTTTAATCATTTGATGACACTGTCTCTTGAAAAATATATACGTGTATGTGGAACGTGGAAATGAGATTTTGGCATCTTGCTGATGTGTCTACACTAGGCTGTGATGGAATTGTCTGTATCTTTGATAGTAATTAGTAAGAAAACCTTTCTTGAAGGGGCCAGATTTACTCTTAAGAAATTGTTATTGACAAACGCCATCAATGAATATCGCCAAAAAGTGGTATGCCCCTAATGTAAAGTAGTAGTTTATCTCTGTCTTGGATATCGGATTTTCTTCTTCTTTACGATTTTTTTCGTTGGTCTAGAAGCAAAGATTTTATTATTTTCATAGAAAATTAGAGCGCTATTGTTATTTTTGTGCAGTCTGCTTTAGAAAACATAAAAGCTTGTACACATATCGTCTATGCTAGTCGTATGCTTTAAAATGTATAGCTAATGTGGTTTACTTCATTTTGTATTTTCCGTTGGCTTGGATCTAGTATCTAAGAGCCTCATCTTTTGTCCTTGGTTCTTATTTTTATAAAAGAGACACTTTGCTGGGGTTAGAGTCTTGATGGAGGGAATTACTCTCTTTGTTGTTGCTTTCATTTAAAAGTTTTCTGGTTCTACTTTTCTGACAGCATAATTTTCAACTGAATCATCGCACTTCTACCATCATTCTATATACCTCAATTTGCTTAACTGTGGCAGTTCTGTAGGTAGTTAAAGTGATTGCTCCTCTATGCATTAATATATCCATTACCCCGCATTTAACCATACGAGCACCACCCTTAGATGATGTCTAACATTGGAAACATGTGTTGCAGTAAATTAAAAAGGTTGTTGCTGGAGTATTTCTGTTTTAAGATGTCTTATTTTACTCTTTCTCTACAATTGTTTTTTGCATTGAGAGTAGTGTGAGTTTTGTCTTCAGGGGGATAAGAAGGATATAACTTACAATATTGAAACAGTGACAATCAGATAGTTTGCGTCCATTTTCTATAATGATTTGCTCACCAACTATGTCGCTCGGACTCTCCAAAAATATCGCGAAGTGCATGTCGGATCCTCCAAAAGTAGTGCATTTTGGAGGATCCGACACATGTGGTAGCATTTTGGATAGTCCAGGCAACATAACTCACCGACACGACAGTGAATGTCGTCGACTTGTATGCTATTGGTGGAAATTGTTGCTTGTGTCTGTTGACCTTCAGACTTTACTGTATACTAGAATTTTCATGTGTTCATCGGTTAGTAAGAGAAGTGCTTACTTGGTAATATTGATGGTTCTGCAGCGGTCCCACAGTTGCAATCTTTTGGCCTTAAAGCTTCTAATCTGTTAAAAGAAAAAGGAGGCAGTTTCTCGGTCAGTGCTGCGGGAAATATGGCGCATGCAAGCACTGCTACTACCCAAGAAAATGTCCTAGAGTGGGTCAAACAGGACAAAAGAAGAATGCTCCATGTTGTTTACCGTGTTGGGGACCTTGAAAAGACGATAAAGTACAAATATCTCGACACTCCATAATTTGCTAATCTTATTCTGTTCAAATGTCATGATTTTATTCTCTGTTACTCCCTCTTCTAACCTTCCGTAATTGTGTTCAGATTCTATACAGAGTGCCTAGGGATGAAATTACTGAGAAAGCGTGACATCCCTGAGGAAAGATACACAAATGCATTTCTAGGATATGGACCGGAGGACTCTCATTTTGTGATTGAACTCACGTACAGTAAGTTGCTTGCAAGCGTGCCATTTTCCTTATCTTTCTGCACACTACTCAAATGTTTACGTTTACAATTAAGTTTCTCTTTTACAAGCTCTACATTGTCAGAATCTAATGTTTTCATCTTATGACACCGTCAGATTATGGAGTTGACAAGTATGATATCGGATCTGGGTTTGGCCATTTCGGAATTGCTGTAGAGGATGTAAGTGTCTTTATAAACAGAGAATGAAAGGAACTTACATAGGACGTATAATCTTGCATATCTCGAAAGGCCCTTTCTTTGCTTAACTATTACTGCATTTTGTCTTTGGTCGCTAAATTGCGGTATATTATTTGCATATTTGCACAATTGTACGCTTACCTGGTTGGGGTGTGCATTAGGTTTCAAAGACAGTGGAACTTGTAAAGGCTAAGGGAGGGAAAGTAAGCAGGGAACCGGGTCCCGTTAAAGGAGGGAAGACAGTAATAGCATTTATTGAAGATCCTGATGGTTACAAGTTTGAACTGTTAGAGAGGGGTCCAACACCCGAGCCCTTATGCCAAGTAATGCTTCGAGTTGGAGATCTTGACCGTGCCATAAGTTTTTATGAGAAGGTAAGATTACTATGACTTCAAAAGTACTGTTGCTATTCTACTTACTGCTAGTCTTGATATGTGCTGAACGGCAAGGATCAGTTGTTTGCTGCAAATCCTTACTGTACATATTTTCATCTTCAGGCTTATGGTATGAAGCTTCTTCGCACACGCGACAACCCAGAATACAAGGTAAGTTGACAGTTTCTCGTAAATAGTCGGCATAAAAAATGAAATTATCAGGGATGTTTAACCAAGTGTTATATTTTTCTGTCAAACTAAGTTTTCAACCATTAAAGATTTTTCTTCCACTGTCACTACTATAAGTCAAATTAGCATCTTAAACTTCATCGTATGAAATGGAGCAGATGGCATGTTAGTATTTTTATATTTAAGGTTCTGAACATGTAACTTTTGTTATTAAGAAAACATAAGCTGAATTTGTCAAGCTTCTGGGATGGAGGAGATGCTAATTTGACTGAATATGTTGCCTTCTCTTTATCTCTGATTTATGGTTCCAGAGCATGCTGTGATGGGGGCAGTCCATACCTATTGTCCTAGCTGTTGTTGAAATATGAATTTCAAGTTTCCAATATGTCAGCATAGCTGAAACAATAATTGCTACCTAGTGTTCATCGAGGTGTGGCTTTCTGCACCCAATGGTGTGACCTAGTGGTCAATGTAGTGGGTTGAGAACCATGATGTAGGTTCAAATCTCAGCGGAGGCAAAAACATTAGGTGATTTTTTCTATTTGTCTAAGCCTTGGTGGAGAGAGTTACCCAATACCTATGCTAGTGGAGGATAGCATATACCCCGAGAAATTAGTCAAGGTACGCAAGCTGGCTGGACACCTGGTTATCAAAAATAAAATAGTGCTGCCTCCTTAACTAGCCACACTGAAAATGTTATGAGATGACAAATTTGTGACTTTATTCCAGTGACTTCTATCAAACTAAATAAGCATGCATATAGAAGACAACAATAACGACGTTTCAGTCCCGAACAAACTGGGTTCGGCTATATGAATCCACATGGACCATGTTACTCCATTAAACTCATCTTTGCATATAGAAGAAAATGGATGGAAATTTCATTGTATATTTATTGATACAAAATAGTCTTACCAAGCTGTTATTATTTGCAGTATACAATAGCAATGCTGGGATATGGTCCAGAGGACACGAGTGCTGTGATGGAGCTGACATATAATTATGGTGTCACTGAATATGACAAGGGAAATGCCTATGCACAGGTAGCACTCCATAGATTGATAGCAGTTTCCTTTACCTTCCATATGTTATATTGTTTGCATACCATCTGAACCGTTTAATTACCAATAACCCCCCAAAAAAAGGGGAAGGCAAAAGCCCATATTGACCATGATTTCAAATGCTTTTCAAAAACCATTTGCTTGCAACACCTTGAGTTGGCAGATCATTACGGCCATTGGATCTTTCATATTCTTTAGTACACATAAAACTCAACCAATCTTCCGCTCTTTTGGAGTAAGTCTTTTCTGTTTTGTTATCAATAAAACCAAAAGAAAGAAAAAAAAACCACTGCGTTTTGTGTTAGATCGAGAGACTTGTAGCTTGATTCTTTACTCATTCCATCCAAAGTTCACTTACACATCTGCCAGCAGATAGCTATAGGCACAGATGATGTGTACAAGACCGCAGAAGCAATAAGACTGTGTGGTGGAAAGATTACGAGGGAACCAGGACCACTACCTGGTATCAGCACCAAGATTGTAGCATGCCTAGACCCTGATGGTTGGAAATCGGTAATACTATTAACATTACAACTATGTGGCTTTTCCCCCTAGTTCGCTAGTTGTAAGTTCTACTGTTGTTGATATGCAAGTCTATAACATCGTTGGAAAACATGCAGGTTTTTGTTGACAATGTAGATTTTCTCAAGGAATTGGAGTAAGCTGTTTTTGGAGGAATTAGTAGGCGCACACGGAACATCTTGAGGACATTGATGCTTCATCGAAATTACTTCCTCGCCTTTGGCCAAAATGATACAAAGGGACTACCATGAAAAAGAGCCTAAAATTGTGCATTTGTGGATAAAATTACAGAAGTTGTTGCATCACCAGCTTCAGAAGAGTATAGAAGCATGAACTCGTAAATCTACGTGCTTTTTGTAATAAGTTTGCTTCCTTTTCTTATTAGAAAACTTTGCAAAGTAGGGAATCAATAGTTCAGAAAAACTTAGCAAAGTGTGGACTCAGTAGTTCTCTGTTTCCAATATGTACAATCCCTAATTTCAATTGTTCATTGAACTCTTTCCTTCTATTTTATTGTGGTAAACTATTTTGGTCTAATAAGAGAATTGTGTCAATATATAAGCCATATCTGATTTCTTTCTAGTTGGCTATGAATCAGAGTTTCAAGAGTGGAGGAAGCCATGAATAAACAGCTCAAGTTTAGTTTTCGTTCAAAAGTAAATAAAAGTTCTGATGGTGTAAAGGTGATTAAAGATAATCATTTGTAATTAGCTTGAATGGTAATCTGAAAAAAATGGCAACTTGCTATAGTAGGTTCATTTATGCCTTTCGTTGCACTTTTTCACTTATATTCTTGTTTTTAGGAAATCGTCTCATATTTTACATTGTCACTTGATTCCTCGTCTCATATTTGACGTAGTCACTTAGAAATTCCTAGCGTGAAATGGGTAGATTTTCATGTCCAATTTTTTTTAAGAAAAGATGTCCAAAGTGCATTAAGCTTCCGCTATGTACGGGGTTCGAAGAAGGATCGGACCACAAAGGTTTATTATACGCAGCGTAGCATTTTTGCAAAATGCTATTTCCACGGCTCGAACTTGTGACCTCCTGGTCACATGACAGCAACTTTATTAGTTGCGTCAAAACTTCCTTTCAATGCTTTAAAATTAACTCAGGAAACGGCCAAACCACAAGGGTCTATTGTACGCAGTCTTACCTTAAATTTCTCCAAGAGGCTGTTTTCACGACTCGGATCCTGGCCTTCTGGTCACATGTCAACAACTTTACCAGTTACGTCAAGGCTCCCTTTCAATGCTTAAAAATTAACCTCCGAGGAAGGATCGGACCACAAGGGTCTATTGTATGCAGCCTTACCCTGTATTTCTACAATAGGCTATTTCCACGGCTCGAAGCAACTTTACTAGTTACGCCAAAGCTCCCGTTCAATACTTTAAAATTAACCTCAGATTTGAGCTCAATTTCGAAGAGTAATGAGCAAATGTGACCCTTTCCAAAGAAGAAAGCTCTCAACTTGAGTACCAGATGATAATTGTAACTGCAAGTAAACTTGCATTGTAAATTTGAAACTCGCTTTTATACAGTCTCAACACATTCTAACAATATCCGTAAGTCACAAAGCACTCAGAAATCATGCAAAATATAAAACTAAGAGCTTCTATATAAATATTAGAAACTATTCCTATATATATTTACTTCCATCTTTCAACTGGGAAAATTCATCTGTCCTTTTTGTTAGTAAAGAACCAAACAAAATTCGAACTTCCCTACAGAAAAACATAATACTACTAATTCCACCTTCTAGATAATCACTAACTAATAACTAATCAAAATTAAAATACTCTAATGAATAATCAATTGTTAGACTAATATACTACTATATATTAATATAATTACTTTGAGACGACCGAGAAATTCATCTGGAGCCAACTTTAGGATCAAGTGGCAGCCTTCGAAACTCGGGATAATGGGCCCGTTCCTCTAAAATATAAAAATCGGACCGAGTTTTCGTTTTATTGCCTAAAACTGCCAAAAAATGAGGAACCGTCATCGAGGGTCGCTGTCACAAGTTCCTTAGGTCCTTTCTTAATGTACGGATAAATTTTAGGGGGTCCTGGTCCATATTCCCGGGGCCACTCAAAACGCGTTGGCTGTAGCACACGAAAATATAGAAATCGGGCCGAGTTCTCGTTTTATTGCCTAAAACTGCCAAAAAATGAGGAACATCATCGAGGGTCGCTGTCACACGTTCCTTAGGTCCTTTCCTAATGTTCGGATAAATTTTAGGGAGTCCAGGTCCGGATTCCCGGAACCAGGCGAAAGGCGTAGGCTATAGCACACGAAAATATAAAAATCGAGTCGAATTCTCGTTTTATTGCCTTAAAATGCCCAAAAATAAGGAAGCGTCATCGAGGGTTCGCTTCACTTAAATACCTCTTCAAGGTTATAGCAAAGCAAAGGCCATCACTTTCTCTATGTCTAAACATCCAAACAGTAACATAATCATTTTCTTTCAACTTATGATCTTTGACAAACTGTCTCCAACTTCCTAAAAGCACATAACTCCTGTAATTTCCCCAAGTCTTAAAAGTCATTTTATAAGAATTGCACAATTGATCAAAAGTTGTGACTTTTACACCATTAGCCAGATTTTAACCATTTTTACCATTCAATAATGGCAATAATTTCCTCCTCACATCCTCATTGTTTAATAATAGCCTCCCCTGATGTTCATCAACATCAGATTTTGTCAATTGCTTCTCAAAAGGATCACTACATATACCAATTAGTCCTCTCAAATCCTGAACTGGTGGCAATTTTGGTAAATTTGTCAATGTAGAGGGTGAAATTCGAATCTTTTTTGGAATTGGCTTTGAAATTTTTCTTCTTGATTTTTGCAATTTCTTGGACTCTTTTTTCTCATAAAAAATGGTGGCCATATTTTGGACATCTTGCTTACTATTAGCAGTGTATTTCAACCAAGAAAGAAGTAAAAGAGATTATAAATATATATATATATATATTCATGGAGAAATGGAAACCCGCGTCCCTAGCTGTATTTTGTATTTTTTGCGTTGGTACATAATAAAATTGTCCATATTTATCAAAAAATATATATATATTTTATACACTTTATGGTCCTAGCAAATACAATTAGTTTTGATTGACCGTAAATTTTATGTTTTGTCCAGTATTTTCTTACATATAACTTACAATGTGACCCAAATTTAGGAAGTCTTCGTTTATTCTGAAATTATATTAAAGTGCAAAAATATATTCAGTGTAATTTTCAATATGAAAGACAGTAGACATATTTAAACAATTAGGTAACTTATTAGGTAATAATAGATTTTTTAATGATAAATTAATCTTATAAAAATGAAGCTGGATCAAAGGTTAAACTACATAGATATAAATAATGATGATGCTGGATTCTTATGCCTATTATTCCTTTTTGAAGAACTGAATATTTCTTAATTCAAATAAACTCTGAAATCTTATTTCTAACTCCTAGTACCAAGCATGGAACCAAGAATAGGAGAAAATTTATTGATTTTCATTAAACTAATAAAAAGAGTAAAGCATAGCTAGTAAAATCCTTTTTTATTTTGATGTCTTACATAATATAATAATAAAGGAAATACTAAGACTTATAGCTTGTTTGATCGAGCTTGAAAAATCAGCTTATTTTGATAAGTGCTTTTTTTTAAAAGTATTTTTGGTGCAAAGTTGTTTGTATATGGCTAATTAATTTGAAAACACTTCTAAGCAGCAATTTGTATTTGACCAAGCTTTTAAAAAATATTTCTAAGTGTATTTTTCTCAAAAGTACTTCTAAAAAAATATTTATGGGAAGAAGCTATTTTTTTTCTGCTTCTCCAAAACTACTTCTACTTCTACTCGAAAGTACTTTCTTTTTCTTCTAAAAGCTTGACCAAACACTTTAACTTTAAAAAAAAAAAGTTTTCTTTTTAAAAAAGTACTTGTCAGCTTGCTATATGAAAAATGATCATATTCACTATATCAAAAATTAAAGACGATACTCAAATCACCCCAATAAGTATTTCAAGGTGACAACATCATGCACAGGTAACACTCACAAACAGGTTCATTCGAAGTGTTGTCCACCGCTTAATTATGAAAAAAAAGGGTATTTTGATATGTAAAAGAAAAAAGAAATGTATGAAGTATTCCGCATTCATGCATTGTTTAGAAAAGGTCGCATTTTAAAAGAGTATGATGCGGGCAGCCTACCGTAACGCAAGCGTCAATGATTGATTCCACGGATACCGAAACTTATAGCCCACATGAACAGAAAGGGGGTCGCACCTCAAGGAGTGCGATGTAGGCATCATATCCTGATGCAAGCGTCAATGATTGATTTCACAACTCAAACCCGTGACCTATGAATCACAAGGATACAATTTTACCGTTGCTCTAAGACTCCACTTTGGTATTTTGATACGTTCATTACATTATATTTCTGATATTGCAACAAGAATGAATTTCTGAAAATGGGACTAATTTCAACTGAAAAAAGGGCTCCAAGCTATTTATATAGGTATTTGTATACCATGAAAATATACCTTTAAGTTGTATACCTTATTTTTATGGATAAAGGGGAAGAAAGAACAGCAATTTGCCTATCCATAGTGCAAAAGTACACACATCTAATATTAACGCACAGTCGAACATCAATTCTTATACTAATAAAAGTACAATTCAGAAACTAGAAAACAATCAAGAACTTGTAAAAAGATTAAAAATGAATCCAAAAAAACTGCAGAAACGCATTATTTAAGACTATAGACTATTTTTACTTCAAAAATGTTAAAGAATACTATTTTTGATACTTCTTACTTCTATTCTTCCGTGTTATTTGCATACCTCTTCAAAATCAGAGCAAAACACAGCCCACCATTTTCTTTATGTCGAAACATCCAAACAGCAACATAACAATCTTCATTTTCCATCAATTTATGATCTTTCAACAGCTTTTTCCACCCATTGTAAAGCTTGTAAATACTATTACGATAACTCTCAAAAATCATTTCATAACAATTTCCCAACTGATCAAAACTGTTCACTGAAATTCCAGTACCAAGATTACCAATTTCATGCTCATTTGACAACGGGCAAATTGCCCTTTTCACATCATCTCTGTTCAATGAAAACTTATCTTGATCATAGTCTAAATCAGTTTTTGTCAATTTTTTCTCAAAAGGGTAACTGCACTTTCCAATAATTTGCTCTAAATTCTGAATAGGTGGAGATCTTGGTAACTTTGTTCCATCAATACTGTACCCAAATTCTGGTTTTGGTAGATACTTTTTAGACCTTGAGTTTGAACTTTCTCCAACTTGGGTTTCTCGGGTTTCTGATTTTTCTTCAAATTCAGTAACAAGATTTCTTCTTTTTGATACTGATACCATTTTCTTGGCCTCTTCTTCTCTTCTTTTTTCAGTGCGCTTAAATCCTGCAATAGTTAGAGCAGCAGCAATATCTTCTTTTGTCATTTTCACCATCTTTTCTTTCTTCTCTGACTTTTTCGCCATGATTATACCCTGTTGAAGCTGTGAAAAAATTCTGAGTTTTTTCCTTTTCTTATGACAGCACAATGATCTTTAGTACTGAAGAAAAAGAAACCAATTTCGTGAAGAGCTGAAATAAGGAAATGTGTAGTTTCTTGGAGAAGAATAGAAGAAACGGCTAAGTTAAAAGAATATGAACTCTGAACTCCTCTCTAAATTTTCCCAAAGACTGTTTAATAGACGGTTTTCTGCATACACTAGAGAGTTTTGATGATTTGCTTTAACCAACATAACTACCTATTGCCGCCACAACAGTATTTAAAAAGGCAAAGAAAAGAAAAGTATAATAACACCTAAATAAAGTACCAACAGAAATTACACTAATTCACCTTAAATTTGTTCTATACAAGTCACTATTGACGTTTAAAAATCTACATATCTACATAATTTTGGCCTTAGAGTGAGATATTTTTATTTTTTTCCCCCATTTTTTCTTTTTGCTTTTTGTATATAAAGATGCATTTTGGCTCTTGTGGAAAAGCAAAGACAGGAAAGAGTACAAATAATATGTTCTACTTATAGTTGCTGAATTTCTCTCTTAAATTCACATCAGGATGTTGATTTTAATTTAATTTCTCAATTATTTTGAGTAAGTTTAAAAAAATTTTCTCGTGCATAACTTACCCCTAACAAAATAGATGAAGATATTGTTAAAACTTCGATCAACAAAATTGAAAAAGGAATGATTAAAAGGTGAGTAACAATTTGGATTTATTAAGCAGAATATTGTTTTTTACTATTAATGTTTGCAACTATCAACATGACTTTATGCGTGAAGTATATCAATGTAATTATAATATGTCATACTGGGATGTTATAGACTGGTTATGTAAAGTTGGTTATATGAGACTCTTCGCGCTACTCGGAGAAAATATTTTTATTTTGATCGAATCAATTTATCGAATTAAGTTTGATTCATATATGAGAATTTATCTCTATTTCTACAACTAAATTTAGAGGAAAAACCATAATGTAAATTCACTAATTCTTTCACAACATAAAATGCAAACAAGTTAATTATAATAAAGCGATCCTTAAAGCATACCATATAAAAATGCAACTATAATTGTATAATAAATTTATTGCTTTTATAATATTAGACCATTTAGACAGTATTTCAAATAAAAGTTAAAAATTGGACGCATTCAAACTTGATGCAGGGTCGTTTAACTCTTATTCAAGCCGGGGAATCACTGCTTAACAGCCTCGCGGCCAACCATAACAGAATAATCTGGTAATCCAATAAAGAAAGATACTCAAAAAAATAAGAAATAAAGAAAAAAGAGACTGCCATTGGCGTTTGATTTTAAAAAAACGGGTGAAAGTTTTCTTTCAAAATACACATTTTCCATCTTGTAAAAAGTATATTTCAACCAAAATTTTACAACTATTTAAAACGTGTAAAAAAAAAAAAAGAAAGGATTTTCCGCAACTCTTGCCTCTACTAGCGTTGGATTAAACAAAATAAGATAATTTTGACCTTCACGGAAAACAAACATCACTGCAGAGACATCTCACCCACCATTTAACAGCGTGATCAGCTACTATTTTGGAGCATAGATCTCAATGTCCAAAGTGAACGCCAATCACAGACAAGTATAACACTGTCAGGTCTCCAAATTCAGAATACAGAAGTAGCTCTCTTTGGATAGCATAAGCGCTGTCAGAATTCCAACATCAAGCTGAATTATTGAGATCTTAATAGAATAGACAGCCAGGTGTATATGAATAGTAAGCAGGCAAGACTTTATCGAAAGCGAGTTCAGTGGCTCTGGTCAGTAGCACGATTGATATAACACAGTTGCCTCTTAAACCATTTCAAAACCGTGTATGCACTAAAAGGGAGTGAGAAAGGGAGGGGGG
>MCJB01017434.1:0-28178 GCA_002018475.1 Nicotiana obtusifolia | reverse complement strand
CCCCCCCCCCCCCCCCCCCCCCCCAAAAAAAAAAAAAAAAAAAACGAAATCGCTTTATATAACTTCTAAATTAATATAATTCTTGATGATTAATGATCATTTGTCACAAACTGAAGAAAGTTAGGTTTACTTATTTCTTTAATTTTCTTTTCTTGACTATGAATATTTTATATGAAACTGTTTTATTTTATGTTAATTTGAATTTTTTTCTCTTCATATTTATAGGATAATATTTGATGACACTATATTTACTCAAAATATAAAATAAGCCAATAAGCACCATAAATTATTTACAAAATTGGAGCCTCATATCAAGAAGTATAATGGTTGGCTTAAATTGTTACAAAATAAAAAGTAATGTTAAGTTGATTAATTATTTGAAGTGTCTATATATATATATATATATATATATATATATATATATATATACTATATTAAAAGTGGGAAGACCACAACTAAAAAGCTAAATTACTAAAATACTCTTAATAATATTTATTTTTATTTAATAATAATATTAAAGAAAGACCAGAACATTTTTAATTTATATCGTGTCTTTCCTAAATAGTTGCATTTTTTCATTAGTAACTAATTTTCCTAAATAGTTGCATTTTTAATTTATATCCTTCTACTAATGTTGAAGAATAATTTCATTCTTCTTTCTGAAATTATATAATCTGATTCTAAATTATTTTTTTGGGTTGAATATTGTGATAGAAAAATATTACGAGTACAACTTTAATTTCTTTAGTAGGCATTGTAACGCGGGTATCGAATTTTCATTTAAATCATTTGCATATAGTAGAAAGTTACTATCCTCAAGATAGTTTTCTTAAAACGCGTCACTTGCATTCTTTCCATATTTTTCATTAAATTTCTCTTTCATAATTTTACGTTTTTAGACTATTTTTTAAATTTTCTACGACATATTCAGCGACAATATTTATGCAAGTGGTGGTAAAATATAGGTATCGTTTAATAGCAACATATTAATAATATTATGCCACTAATTCACTACTATTTTAGTAATAAGGAGGCAATACAACTCAAGAAAGAACTATTCAATTTTTTTTTTTTTTTTTGAGGTAAGATACTTTTATTGACTTAATACATAATTTGAAGGTCTATGAAGAGTCAAGAAAGTATTTGTTCCAATTCGAGGGGAGAGCGTAGTAGTTTTGAAGAAATAATTGGAAAATAAAATAAGTACAAAAATGAGTAATAATCCTCAGTAGAGACTGATACGATTCAATTCAACATTTTATTCGTTCGGGTTTGATTGTAAAAGAGTCTTTCTTTGAATTGTAATTTATTTTTGACAATTTTTATGCATAATTTGATGAGTTTTTTTTTTTTTTTTTGGGGGGGGGGGGGTGTATTGTATGACACTGAAAATTTCATATTTATAAACTCAAGTTTTTTTCTTTCAAGGCTGGAGGATGGGCATGGAGTAATAATTTGCTCATAGTTATCAAATTTCAAAAAGCAAAGAAAAGAAAGGAAGATTGAGAAAAAAGAAAAAAGAAAAAAATGCGAAGTGAAATTTAGACCAACACCGATTGTGTCATCACTGAGGCAGTTCCCTGTTAGCCTTTTCTTTTATAAACAAAAAAAGCTCCTAATAATTTGGCAATACGTATATTAAAGGTTTGAAAGTATCTTTTAATATTTTAAAAATATATATATAATGTTAAACAACAAAAAAGAAATTCATTTTACAATTATTAACTGTAGATGTTGACTACTTATTCATTTTAAATGAGTCTGTTTGGAGAGTATTTGGTTGAAGTTTGAAAAAATAGTATTTTCAGTTAAATTTGAAGTTAAAATTGTGTTTGACATAAATTTTATTTAGAGAAGAAGTTAGAACTTTTGTGAGTGAAACATTACTTCCTTTGAGATACTTAAACAAAACGTTTAGGTTCAATTTTTTTTTAATTTAAAATTAAAATTAAAATTAAAATAATAGATAAAATAGTAAAGTAGACATTGAAATGCAAATAATAGGTGTCCAAATGCCCTTATAACTCGAAGAAAAATTCCTAAAGTATGCATATTGTTATGAAATTCATAATGTATGAATGTCCACTAATCAAAAATAACTTCCACTACTCTTCTTCAATATGTAGATAATCCCCACTTTTTCTCACCATTATAGTTGTAATTCCCATACCTCCTCCAAAAAATTGATTGAAAGATGACATTCAGATCAAAATATTATTTCCTTTTTGTCTGAAACCTTGACATATATCTAAACTGTACTCCTCCAGTGGAGAGCTAATGAAAAAGAAAAAACAAAAAGATGCCTCTCCATGATCTTTCACATATTCTCAATAGTTAATACCATGTTCATGACATCCCTTTGTATTATCTCAATGTCATCCTATAAATAGAGTTTGGGCATCATATTGTACACACTTGGAAAACACTTGAAGATATAAGAATCTCTCCTCTCTTTCTCTTGTCTATTTTCTTGGTTCATATTATTACTTTGAACTACATTTCTTAACACATTATCAGCACGAGAGCTCTAATTTTTTTGTTTTTATCATCATATCCGAAGAGAATCCATTCCTTTCCATTGAGCAGGCTCTAAAAGAATCGAGCTTTTAACACTCGAGTTCCATTGTTTTGTGTAATAATGTATAGCAGGAAAACATGTCAGAGTATTAAGAAAATAAGGTGCCTGTTTATATGCTTACACTATTTATACGTACACGAGCTTTTTGGCATGCATGAGTTTATATTTGTTGAAGCTAATAGGTGGCACTGGTTTAGTAATTTACACCATGAACACAAGTTGGTTGATATAGAATTAATAGTGTGAATAACATATATCAACGTCAGTCCCACACTTATATAATGATTATGCTCTTATTTTTATGGTTGTGATTGAAGTGTGAATGATTTTCAATTTCAGATTGTCGCCTAAACCAGAAAAAAAAGAAGAGAATATTAGAAGTTGCAAGTTTCTGTTTAATTATTTTGGTGCTATTATCTATTTGGAGCATTTATATTGATTGGTCTCAGTGCGTTGGCCTATTTCCCATTTGATTGAGGGTAAGACGATGGGTACAAGTTCCAGCACATCATAAGGATAAGATATCGAGTTTAAATCTTGATGCACCATGGTGATAGGAGTTGGGTTTGAGTCTCAAAGTAAAATAACTGGCCCTAGTGCTATTTTTAAATATTTTGCCGTGCCTTATTAAAGGTTATTAAAGGCATAGTTAAACCAAGAAATGATTTTGCTTATGATGATTTTGACTTTGATAATTATTATGATATAATTTTCTCCGTGAAGGAGACATTCACCATATGGATGGTGTGACAAAAAATCTTGTAGTATAAAATTAATTAAGAGCTCCGGAAGAACTAATTTGTTACTATCCAAATGAATGAAATTGCTCTTGACATTGATATTGTAGTAACTCTCAAAAGAATTTGAGTTTCAAATATATTAGCCAAAGTAGTTGGCATATTGAGACTATAAATGAAAGGAAGATTGATTATCTTCAAATTACTATAATCATACCTGGTAAATATGAAAGATTACCCGACTTTTCTTCTATTTGTAATACACAAGTATAAGCATAGCGATTGTATCACATGCCATAAGTAACTAGAGGTTTACTGAAATAAAGATTAGTTGGAATGGCCAGTTGGCCATCCCGGTTCTATTATGATGCGAAAATTACTTGAGAATTCGCATTATCATATATTGAGGAAATAGAGATTTTTCAAAAATTCTCTTGTGCTACTTATTCTCATGATATACCAGTTAAGGTTGAGATTGAATCCCTTGATATCTGGAACGAATAAATGTGATATATATGTATGGGCCCAATCACCTGCCATGTGGACCATTCACTATTATATGATTCTAATAGATGCATCTATTCTATGGTCACATGTGCGTTTGTTATCAACTTGCAGTTTGGCTTTTGCAAGGTTGCTTACTCAAATTATTAGAGCACAATCCCAAAATGTAAATTATGATAATTTATCTTGATAATACTGGTTTAAATTCAAGTTGGTTTAGCAGAAATTGCATGCATCCACTAATAGTTAAATCATTGGTTATGAGAACAAAACTCCCAAATAAAAATTTGGTATGAGATATATTATTTAATATACAGCAACACTTGTATGCATATAGCCGACAAGTTATTATAATTTCCCCCTATCACAAATGGTTCAGAGTCAGGAACCAAATAATTTTCATTTATAAATATGGATGTGATATATGATTTAATTATCCCACCACAATGCACAAAGATGAGTTCCCAAAGAAGGTCGAAAAATGTGTTGGTAATTCCAACATTAGGAGAAAAAAATGGACAGCTGAAAAAGTGATACGTGGAATGAATTATTATGAGTACATCTAGATCCTCGTACAAGAACATATGAACTTTAAGTTCAATTGATAATTCATTTGAAAAATATTGCCAGGGGCATTTGCTGAAATTTCAGCTCCTAATGCTCCAATTAAAATAAAGTCCATGATGGACATTTAGTCTATGACACGCATAAAGCATAATAGACTAATTGGTTCCAAAGATAAAACTCCTTAAAGAAGGAGTGGAGCAAATGATCAACATGGTCATAATAAGGAGGCAAGTGCTCTAGAAGAGCACCACGATATAACATTCTATAAGACCTCATGGAAGAGTCTCAAGCACCTGAAAATAATGAGATCTCGATAAGTTATGTCTTTATTGTGTGATGATGGAACCGATATAAAATGATCATTGACAATATTGTTGATATAATGTAACACTCAATATTATTAGTATTGACGAGGATCTTGAGCTCAAATCTATCATGAATGGACAGATAAATGATTGGCCAAATGAAAAATACATAATGAAAATTGACTTCACCTGAAAAATGTGAAGTTGGACGGATAGTCACAACACCTAAAAGTGAAATGAAAAATCAAATCAATAGACATAAAGACGACTTGTGGCACAAGATTTTTCGTTAATATCCTGTCATTAGTTATATGGAGATATGTTCTCCTGTGGTGGATGAAATCATTTTCAAGTTTTAATTTGGCAATACATGAAAATTTTGATATGCGTATAATGAAAATCCTTGAAGGATTTACATTGTTTTGAAGCATATTAAGGTTCCCAAGAAACTTATTAAATAAAGCTTCATCAAATCCTTATGTGAATTAGACCAATCATGGTGTACATGATTTGTTTTTGTGTCTACTGCAATTGGTGTTCTAATGTATCTTGCTAGAACCATAAGTATAACATTATTGTAGGCGAGATATAGTATTACTCCTATGTGGATATATTGAAATACGATTAGTGTTATATTGCAAAAGGAATCCTTGATATATATAGATCTGTTTATTCTAACAAATACTGTCAAGATTTTGTTGGTTATGCAAATGCAGGCATTTTCCTGAAGTTCGTTTTTCATTCAAACAATCTATTTTCATATGAGGATACTGCCATATTATTATTCTACAAGGCAGTTAATTATTGATACTTATTCAAGTCATGCCAAGATAAGCAACTGATAAAGCAAGTGACACAACACACAACAGATGTGTGACTTTTCTTTGAAGAGAAGATTCCAATAATAGTGAAGGCGATGATATTTGTTTATTTCAATTGAAAGAAGGATATATTGAAGAGACAAAATAAAGCATATATTTCATCAAAATTTTTTATCAGACATAATCTTCACTGAACGATGAAATAGATGTTCAAGAAATTTGTTCGCTTGATAATTTGGTATTCTGTTCAGTGAAGCATGAGCAACCTTAGCATTTGAAAAGTTGATATACAAGATCGGAACACGTCATCTCGGAGAAACAAATTGATGTTTTCATCAAGGGGAGGCAAATACGCGCTGTACTCGTTTTCCCTTAGCTAAGATTTTATTCGGTTGGGGTTTTCTAGCAAGATTTTTAATGAGGCAGCAAATAATGCGTAGTACAAGATATGTGTACTTTTTTTCCTTTACTAAGATTTTTTTCCCACAGGGTTTTTTCTTAATATGGTTTTAACGAGACACATTATCTGTGGACATCCAAGAGAGAGTGCTATGAAATACATATTATATGGATGTCCACTAATCAAATATAACTCCCACTACTCTTCTCCATTATGTAGATAATCCCCACTACTTCTCACCATTATAGTTATAACTCTCACACCTCCATAACCTCCTCATGATCTTCCTCCATGTTCTCAATAGTTAATATCATGTTCATGACATCCCTTTGTATTACCTCATTATCATCCTATAAATGGAGGGTTTGGGCATCATATTGTACACACTTGGAAAACACTTGAAGAAATACGAATCTCTCCTCTATTTCTCTCTACATTCTTGTCTATTTTCTTGATTCATATTATTAGTTTGAGCTACATTTCTTGACACATATGATAAAAGTTCAGTATTTTTCAATACAAACTTTATATTAATGACATGAGACGAACGTGCAACGCACGTTCAGAGAGACTAGTAAATTAAGAAGTGTAACTAGTGCTCCAAAATCGCCATAATGTAAACTTTCTCAAAAAATTATACATCTGTTAGGATCGTAAAATCGGGTAGTGCTGAATTTAGGCAGACAACGTTATAGTGACAATAACAAAGACAATACAAGTTGATAACAACGGCAATAAAAGAAGATAAAGAAGACATAAATTTAACGTGGTTCGGCCAAGGTGACCTACGTCCACAAGCGGAGAGGAGCAAATTTACTATACCAACAAGAGTAAAAAGAGAATACAAAATTAGAGTAAATACTTTAATTAATCCCAAATACCCCAAGAGAATAACCTCATAAGATCACTCCAAAGAAAGGGTTCACACATGTGTTTCCCAACACTCACTCTCTTACAAAATACTCTATAATGAAATAAAGGAGGAGAAAGAAAGACAAGCGTGAAGAGCTCTTGAATTTGTGTGTTCTCAAATGAGGAGAAGCTCCTCTATTTATAGCAAGAAATCCTTGACCTAATAGTGGATATTATGTCATGGCAAATATCATGAAAACTTGGTCCACAAATTATGTTATAGTGGATATTATGTCATGGCAAATGTCATGAAAATTTAGTCCATAAATTTTGTTATAGTGGATATTACGTCATGGCAAATATTCATGAAGACTTGATGCCCACTTGAAAATAAGCCAAATTAATGGTCATATTACAAATCTTCACGTTATTTGACTAAATTCTGCACTACCCGATTTTCCGATCCTAACACCATCATTGCCCTTAAATGCCTACTACTGTGTGTTTGTGTGTGTTTGTATCATAACTTTAGAAAGACAAAAAATTTCAATTGAAAACTTGAGATATTTATTAGTTTTGCGACATTGCGAAAATACTTTAGCGGATATAAGAAGTCTTAAAATTTAGATTATTAGAGTCTCCTTGGTATAATTTGCTTTCCACTGTTTTCTTTTAATTATAAGAAAATATAGTTATGGATGACTAATGGTAGATGGGATCTTTACGCGAATAGTGATCTATTCACTATATATTTTTTTAGCTGTTATACATAAATTATACATCGATAATATATGATTATACACATATTATACATGAAATATACATATATTATACATCTGCTTGCTATTTTTAATTTAAGCGATTATGTGAGCGACAATTTAGGCTAGTTCTTCATAGTAAATGATGATCCTTTCACAGAAAATGGACCTTGAGATCGAGCTTAATAAGAATGAGATACATAAATGAGATCAACACAGCAAGATCTTCTTGCGGAAAACAACCAAAGAAAGAATTGAGAACAGAAAATAACAAACATGAGAAGCAAAATAAGAAAATGGAACAAGTGCAGCTTTCACTTTGACGTCCTTCTCGATTCATGCGTCATCCTTGTGTACTGACAATGCTAATCTTTTCTGCATCGTTCCAATATTGACATCCTTCTAATTTTGTGGCAATGAACACTCAGTAGGCATAACTCCCTTGAATCGTGTAGTATCTTTGCAATAGTCATAAATCATGTATTTGCTCCTAATTGACTTCATTTGATTCACTTTAGGAGCACTCAATTTATTGTATAAAGGAGAATTCCACCAATTGGATTTTGTGGGAATTGCACATTGAACAATACTCAATGGTCCATTCCAATAACAAGCTCTTGGCCTAAACCTACGATATGTTGCAATAAATGGTGCATTTGTCCAATCAATTTTATCACGGCCACCTCTTGTTGCCCATTCATCAGCATTCCAAAGGCTAGTGTAGATTCTCATTCCTTGTTGGTTTGGAAATGGAATTCCTTTGAGTTGATAGTTTCTAAATACCCTAATTGGAATACCATCAACGTACCACCTGAAAATTATAAGCATTGCCACATCAAATTTCAACATTTTCTGGCTTTTTTACTATATTATATGTGCGCGCCGGTTTGGTGTAACAGAAGTCATTCTCCGAAAAATATTTTCGAAGAATGATTTATTTTGTAAAAGATGTTGCTATATTTGGCTAGAGGATGACAAATATATTTTGAAAATAAAATTATTTATTAAAGATTGATAATAATATTAGTAAACATAACAGTGGTTTGACGAAAACTTTGAATATTAAACATAATATCCAAGTGTTGATTAAGCTGATATAACATTAAGCGGTGAGATATTTGTGAAGGAAAATAACTCCCGACGTGAATGAGGGTAGTCACCCCCCCCCCTCTCCCCAGGACTGGCAACTAAATACCGGGAAAATAATTTATTTTCTGAAAATATTTTCTAAAAAGTATTTGGGGAAAGATGAAAAAATCGACTTACACGACAGAATTAGGATTCCAGTGAATGGTGTAGTTGTGAAAATCAGCAGTTGGATCAAACCATGGATAGAATTGCTGCTCCCTGTTTCCAACACCTTGTGTGTAAATGTTTGTGTGGATAATATAAGGTTGTCCGGATACATTTCCTAGAAACTCGAAGTCGATTTCATCATGTTTGGTACCAGTAGAAGATAGCTGCACGAATCATGAATAAACGGACAATGTCTTATTATACACTAGCAGTGTAAATAGGTTAAAACTCTACTGATTTTTTGTACAACTAGTTGAGTAATCTAACAACTTTTATATGTAGCAAGTTGAATTCCAAAAGGTTTATCAAGAAAATTCAAACTAGAATATTGTACAGGTGTACTTACGTAGTATGTTGTAACAGTTCCAGCGGAGTTGTTAGGTACCAACTTGATAAGCATTTCAAAGCTACCAAAGAGAAATGTTCTTTTTGATTGCGCACCAGAACCTGAAGTTAAAACCAGATCAGTAATACTGTCAACTGAAATTGATAAGCACAAATTATTTTGGCAGGCACTTTCCTCGAGCCAAAGGCGGATCTAAAGTAGGTTCTATGGTTTCAACTAAAATCATTATTTTTTTAATTAAACTATATATTTATACATATGTCAAAATAAATTAAAAATTCTTTTCAAATATATACATGTAATATGATCACACGCATTCTGAATGGATAGACTCTAAATTCTAGATTCTCGTACAGGAGCAGTCACAAGGGCAGGGTACGCAAATAAGCATTTTTTTAGCACATCATACATGAAAAGAAAACTAAACTTGCCTGCAGATTTATCAAGGACAAGTTGAAGATCATCCCCTAGCATTTTACAATGATGAGCACCCCAATTGACATACATGCTACTTGAGATCTTTCCATTGACTATAGCACAATGAAATGCAATTGTTGCAATGATCAAAACCAAGGAAAAAGTTATGAATTTGGCCATCTTTAATCTGCCACACAATTTTGCTCTTTGTGAGTCACTTGGAAATGGCACATTTTGCTCTTAGGATGTGCAGGCTCTTATATAGCTGAAAATTAAGACCCTTTCAATTACTCTGTAAACCTCTTTTATGTATTTTGCTGTCCACGTCTGAAATTGACATTCTAAGAGTTGAGTAGGTTATGGTTTTTATTGTTCAAATAAGGCAATTGGCAATTATTAAGAAATCTGGTTACATGTATGTTGCATCAGCTTATGTATGGTCAAGAAAAAGAAAAGAATGAATATTTGTGAAGATAATTTAAATTACAGCCAGACATGAGTCTAATAATATTAAAACCATTATAATTTGATCTCGCGCCCTTCATGATTAGTACTTGAATAAAGTGTAAACAATCTTTGCAAATATCGATATATTATATAATCGGTTATAAAAAAATTATTTACTGTATAACAGCGAGAATATTTAAAATATATTCTATACATAATTAAATTGAGAACATAATTGAGGTAATTGTTGGAAGATTATGAAAAGGTTGCAAAACAGAAGTAGCACAGCTGGGACACGGCTTGGGGTTATATGAAATTACGTGCATGCGACTAAACCATGGTTTTCCTTTCCATGCATAATTGCAGGAAAAATGAGTTCCGCGGCCCCGAATTCGGTTCGAACTTAGATCATTTCCTGATTTGCTTTATACAAGCCGATATTTTGTATACTTCGGGACGCTTCTCTTGAGAGCTTCAATGAATGCAGCTAGAGCTTCGCTTATAGGTTCTGCCATACTCAGCAGTTAGCTTTGGTCCAAACTTTATTTTTATTTTAATATATATTTATTAAATATATATAATTTTTTAGTAATAATTTAATTACTTACAAGGAATCGAATTCCGAACTTATAAACTTTAAAGACTAATTTCAAAATAAAATTATCTACACCTGAACACTTGGTGTATAGGTCAAATTAAATTAATTTAATTTCATATGATCCTTTGTCAAAAATTGAAGAGAGTTTAGATATTCGTTCTACAAAATTTAAAGTGTGTTATTTTATTAAAGTTTGTTTTTCTCACATTTTTAGAATAATTTCAGCCGAACATTCTACTAGTGCAATTCCTACAACTCTGCGGTGTACCTAGACCTTTAGCCAAGTTTCTTCGTTAACTGTTAACATTTATGTTTAATAATATCAAGTTACTTAAAGTCCAATTATAGTTAATTGTTTATAATAAATGTGGAATAATCTATAAATTAAGTTAATAATGTATTAAATTACACGAACAGTGTCATAAATATGTTTGTATAAATATATACTCCGCTCACTTTAATTTTTGAGGCGTATCAAAATGGAGGAGGTCGAGGGAGCTATGCGTAAGATGTGCAGGGGAAGAGCGATTGGGCCAGATAAAATTCAGGTAGAATTTTAGAAGAGCGTGGGTAAAGCTGGCTTGGAATGGCTCACGGGGTTGTTTAACACCATCTTTAGGATGAAGAAAATGCCTGAGCAATGAAGGTAGAGTATGATGATTCCGATGTATAAGAATAAGGGAGATATCCAAAACTATAATAACTATAGGGGTATCAAGCTGTTGAGCCACACTATGAAAGTCTGGGAGAGAGTGGTGGAAGCGAGGGTGAAGAAGAGCGTGTCTATTTCAGAAAACCATTTCGGATTCATGCAGGGACGTTCGACTACAGAAGCCATTCACCTTGTAAGGAGGTTGGCCGAGTAGTATAGGGAGAGGAAGAGAGACCTCCATATAGTGTTCATTGATCTAGAGAAAGCATATGACAAAGTCACGGGGGAGATTCTATGGAGGTGTTTGGAGGTTAGAGGTGTTCCAGTGGCTTACACTAGGGTGATTAAGGACATGTATGATGGAGCCAAGATACGAGTGAGGAACGTGGAGGGGGGGGGGGGGGGGGGGAGTGGAGGATTCAAACCACTTTCCAATTGTGATGGGGTTGCACCAGAGGCCGGCTCTTAGCCCATTCTTATTTGCCTTGGCGTTGGACACACTGGCACACCACATTCAAGGGAAGGTGCCATGGTGTATGTTATTTGCGGATGATATTGTTCTTATTGAAGAGACACGAGGCGGAGTTAACACGAGACTGGAGGTTTGGACGTGGACGTGAGGCTTGATACACAAGTCATCAATAACAAAGCTAGTTTCAAGTATCTTGGATCTATTATTCAAGGAAATGGGGAGATTGATGAGGATGTTCCTCATTGTATCGGAGCGGGGTGGATGAGATGGAGACTCGCATCCTGTGTTTATGTGATAAGAATGTGCCACCCAAACTTAAGGGTAAGTTTTACAAAGTGGTTGTCAGACATACCATGTTGTACGGAGCAGAATGTTGGCCAGTGAAGAACTCTCATGTCCAAAAGATGAATGTAGCGAAAATGAGGATGCTGAGATGAATGTGCGGACATACCAGGATTGATAAGATTAGAAATGAAGATATTCAGGATAGAGTAGGAGTAGCCTTGGTGGAGGACAAGATGCGAGAAACGAGGCTTAGGTGGTTTGGGCATGTGAAGAGGAGAAGCTCCGATGAGTAAGGAGGTGTGAGAGGTTGGCCTCGGGTGGTCTGAAGAGGGGTAGATGTAGGCCAAAAAAGTACTGGGGAGAGGTAATTAGACAGGACTTGGCGTTGCTTCAGCTCATTGAGGACATGACCCTTGATAGGAAGGTGAGGAAGTTGAAGATTAGGGTAGAAGGTTAGTTGGTAGTTGAGTGTATGTCTTCCCCATACCAGTAGTAGTAGTCAGCCTTGTATTCGGTTATGGAAAGTCTTGATTACTACACATTTTCTTATTATATTACTGTTGATTATGCTTGTTCTTTTATTTTCTTATTATTGTTACTACTTGTTTTCTTATTTTCTTGTTGTTACTGCTTGATCTATCGGAAACAATCTCTCTACCCCTCAATGTAGGAATAAGGTCTACATACACACTACACTCTCCAAATCCTATTCGTGGGATTATACTAGATTTATTGTTGTTGTTGTTGTCGTCACTTTAATTTATGTTGTACAGTTTGACTACAGTAGAAGAATTATAAAAAAATAAAGACTTTTGGTCTTCAGATGCCATCAGATTTTTGTAGCTATAAAACCATGTCTTTGAGGCTAAACTAGAAAGTTTAAAGTTAAGTTCTTTACAAATATATAAATACATTTCCCCCCTAAAACAGACTAATAAGAAAATAGTATTACAATATCTTTTTTAGATTTCATTCTTTATACTGGAGATGGGTAGTTATGGTTTCTTTTTAAATGGACAAATATTCATCTCGTTCAAAATTCATACTTTACAACTAACACGAAAATAATTTTTTCAAAGAGTTCTTTTTTTTTAAAATTTTTAAAACCACCACAAAGGCATTGCGCCATTGGTGTTGGGGGGTTAGGCTCGATCCCTTAAGAAAAACCATGTCTATTCACAAGAAACTAAAATTACAAAAAGGAAGGGAACATGGACCTAAACCTCCACGATTGAAAAGTCAATCTGCAAAGAATTGGAAGAGAGAGCCTATACAACTCTTCCTAAGCAAACTATGTATTCAACTTACAAAGAAATTACATTTGTCGTACCTTCTTCTAATACTAGGAAGTTTCAACTTATCTAGTTACAAGTGTCCCTTCGCCTCTTTTGGAAGATGTTGGAAAGAGTAGTAAAAGGTACCATTTTCACTAGCTGAGGCAAGCTTAGCTAGGAAAGCCACCACCTGATTGGCTTCTCTAAAGTAATATTTGAAGAGTACCTCTGTTCCATTAACTGCAGCAGTGATGTCTGTGATAGTCTTCTTGAATTTGAGGTTCTTCGTGTCTTTGTTGTTCAACATATCAGTCATAATCTTAGATTCTAATTCCAAGTCAAAGGTAGTACTTCCATTTTGAAGGCACTAGTCCACCTCATACTTTGCTGCATGTGCTTCTGCTTGTTTGTTGCTATTGCGTTAGATTGGAATTGAAAATGCCATTATTAAGTCACCTACTTCATTCCTGATTACTCCTCTCATCATGGTCTCGAGTTGTTCCCAAAAAAGCTACCATCTGTGTTAACTTTATACCTCCCCACCTCAGGTTTACTCCATGTCACCTTTCTTCAATTTACTACTGGCTTAAGCCTTTCAATAGTATGGCATTGTTGAGCCCAAGTACCAGTTGTTTTTAATTTTGGAAATGCTACCGAGACGGCTGCATTGATGGTCTATTGTATTTACACCTCCATTCTCGATTTGATAAATCTTTTCTAATCTCCATATTTACAAGAAGTTCATCTTCTCCAGGTTTCCCAAAATATATAATTTGGAATAATTCAAAGTAGCAATTTGTGAACTTCATTCTTAGGCTTGATGTCCCTCTATCTTTTCAATGTCATTTTTGGTGATAAATGCTGGTGTCTGATTCCCAGAGGTGCCCCAAAGAAGTTAAATATGTGGTTCACAGCCTCGCCTTCAATAAACGCATGCTGGATTGAGTCACACCTGGGGTTGGAGTAGCAAAAACATCTAGATGCTTACTGATTGCCAAAGTTGATAATTATTTTATCAAAAGGTAACCTGCGCAACATTGCGATTTTTTGGAACTGCCATTTAGAAATTAAAAAATTACTCATTGTTATAGCTAGATGTGAAAGATATTTATTGTTCAAAATGAATTCTTTTTACTACTATTTATTTTCGAGCTAATAGTGTCGTCCTAAAATAAACACATTATCGAGATACGCAAAAGATGTGTGAAAATTGCATAATACTGGAAAAAAAAAAGGTCAATATGTGTTTTTTCAAGTTTTTCTATTCCATAAAACATTCATAATTGTAAAAAAAGGTTCTCTATTGACTGGTATCTTTATTTCACATTATTTTTTATTCATAAAATCTATACCTATAGAATTTGCTAACCGGCTGTTCTGTAGAAAGGAAATTAGTTGAACTTAATAAAAATCAAAATAAAATAAAGAATTAAAAAAAAAAAATTATTTATGGTTCCACATTTCATTTACATGCAATAAAATACCTCGAAAGGTTTAAAGATAAGAACTGCGTTTTTACTTCATGAAATGAAAAACTTGAATTCCCGTTCGATTCACTGGTCAAACTTGGAGAAAAATAGGCCTATTTCAAAAGAGACTAGTAATTAATCCCTTTCATATCATTTGACCAATTGTAACTTCTTGATTTCAATAGTTGAAGTATTTAGCAAAGACTCAGAATAAGTAAGAATAGAAAATTCGATTTAAGTTTTAAATTAGTTTAAGTTAGTCCATATTTGGACTTTTTATTGACTCATTTCAGAAGAGGTAAGATCCGGTGAATCGGAAACAATTAATTAAGAATTCAAAACTCTTTTATGAAACAAATTATATGAATATGCGTGGATCATGCCTTTCATTCCACTTCCAGTCCCTATGTTAATAGGAGCGGGACTTATTCTTTTTCCAACGGCAACAAAAAGTTTTCGCCATATATGGGCTTTTCAGAGTGTTCTATTGTAAATCATAGTCATGGTTTTTTCAATCTACTAGTCTATTCAACAAATAAATAGCAGTTCTTTTTATCAATATGTATGGTCTTGGATCATCAATAATGATTTTTCTTTAGACTTCGGATACTTGATCGACCCACTTACTTCTATTATGTCAATATTAATCACTACTGTTGGAATTATGGTTCTTATTTATAGTGATAATTCTATGGCTCATGATCAAGGCTATTTCAGATTTTTTGCTTATATGAGTTTTTTCAGTACTTCCATGTTGGGATTAGTTACTAGTTCGAATTTGATACAAATTTATATTTTTTGGGAATTGGTTGGGCTGTGTTCCTATCTATTAATAGGATTTTGGTTTAGATGACCTGTTGCGGCAAATGCTTGTTAAAAAGCGTTCATAACTAATCGTGTAGGGGATTTTGGTTTATTATTAGGAATTTTAGGTATCTCCAAGTTAAAAAAGATATTTTAAAAGGAACACTTTTGTGCCATACCTGAGCAAGATTGCTATTTTTCTCCTTTGAGTGTCTGATCATATACCACGCGGATGTGTTGGAGAATTGCCCATCTTGAGTAGCATTTCATATAGCATAGTCAGGTTGATTATTGTGACCTATCTCAATGTTGCTAATCTGCTGAACCATGTGCTCTGGAAGAATTCTTCCGAGCTTGTTAAGTCCCAACCGCCATTTGCGATGTACTCCTTGACTTGGCCTTATGATTACTAACATCATCCGGGTACAGAGCTGCCAGGGCGCCTTTTTCACTCAAATTGTCCCACTACATACTACTTTCTCCATTGTTGACTTTCCAAATGATATTGGTTTCCGAAGTATCTTTAGAACTTAAAAGACACTTCCATGCTTGGGAATTACCAGGGTACCACTTTTTTGGTGAAGGATGAGATATACAACAGTACTTGGCCCTCAAGAATTCAGCCCACAAGGAACTTTGAATCCTAAACCTCCACCATCTTTTAACGGCTAGAGTATTAGAAATGTTCGTCAAATTCCTTATACCAATACCTCCTTCATCTTTAGGCAAACAAAGGTTCTTCCAAAACATCTAATGATATTTAGCTTTATCAGCATTAGAGCCCCAAAATAACCTAGCAAAATGCCTTTCCAATAGATTAATGAAAGTTTTAGGAGGGTTAATAGCAGTAAGAGTGTAGGTAGGCGTCGATTGAAGCACACTTTTGATAAGAACTATTTTTCAACCATAAGTGAGCATTTTACCTTGCCAACTATTGAATCTTTTCACCACTTTAGTGATCATATCATCAAAATAGCAAATCTTCTTCCTACCCACATAGATAGGACACCCAAGGTATGTAAAAGGAAAAGATTTATCCATAAAACAAGTACACTTTTTGACTAGAAGCCTTTTCATAATTGGAAATTTGCTTCATAATAAGCTTTACAGATCTACTATTACCACTACTAAAGATGACAATATCATCCGCATATGCAAGATGATTAGTCTAGGAACCTCTGCGGTTCATATTGAAAGGATTAAAACTATTGTTAGTATGAAGGTTGTTAAGAGTTTTGGAAAGTATCTCAGCAACCAATATAAAGAGTGAGGGGGATAGTGGGTCACCTTGTTTAAGGCCTTGTGAAGAGGAGAAAAATCTATTTTTGGAGCCATTAATAAGAATAAAATACCACACATTGGATATGAGTCTCCAAATGTTGTTGATGCAAGTCTCAGAGAAACCAAATCTATTCAAGACTGCCACAATAAAATCCTAAGACATTCTATCATGTGTTTTGAACCATATCTAACTTTAGAACAATATTACCCCCAATATTGGTCTTGGAGATGTTATGGACAATTTCTTGTGCGAGCATAACATTTTCAGTAATAAGCCAACCAAGTAGTGTATCGGGCCACTTGGATCATACAAGCTTTCAATTATTTAGTGACTTCTTCCTTGATCTTGTCACTGATATCTGTTTTGAACTTTCTTTGCTTTTGTTGGACGGATGGATAACCGGGATATATGGGCAACTTATGGACCACCAGATTAATGCTCAACCCTGGCATATCATCATAGGACCATGCAAACACGTCTTTGAACTGACATAAAAGTTGAATCAATGCATTTCTAGTCCTTTCCTGAGCATGAATACTTATCATGGTTTCTCGGATCTCTTCTGGGCTGCCTAAGTTGAATGGCTCGGTTTCATTTAAGTTTGGCTTAAGCTTATTCTCAAATTGTTCCAATCCTTGATTTATTTCCCTAAAAGCCTCATCCTCGTCATATTCTGGTTCTTGATTCATTATTTCACAGTTAGACGACATTTTAGGATCTGAGCGTGAAGTCCGCAAGCATGTCATGTTATTTAAATCCGCATTATTAGAACCGAAAAAGGAAAAGATAAGAAAAATAACAAGATCAGGACAAAAGGAAAAAGATGAATGAAATATTGATTCCATTTCATTGAATTGAAAATACGAGGGTTTACATCAAAACTAAATGACAATAAAGTAAAAAAAAACACTCGAGTTACACCCTGAAATAACTCGTAATGCAGAAGAGATAGCAAGACTAGACTATCGGGACTCCCGTCTGACAGGGAATGGGGTAGCTTTCCAATTCTAGAGTTTGGCATCCGGTCCTATCACTGCACTTCGACACTGTTCGTCCCATCCCCGGGCTGGACCATGTGCGACTCATATAACATTTGCTTCAGAGATTCACAAATGTCATCAATTCTTCGGCTGTGAAGGCATATTCTTCTTCTTCCACACTTTTTGGCCTGACAAAGGATTGGGCGAGGCGTGGAATAGGCTGGGACAGGACTCACTCTTTTCCTTTGCGCTTATCCGCCTTTTTTCTGTCGGCCTCTGTAGCTTGGAAACCCACACCGAAAAACTTTTCATTGGTGGTTGAAACAATGGGTTCAGTGATACCCTGCAAAGACAAACCAAGCCCCTTTCTGGGCTTATACCCCTGTCTAATCATTTGAGTGGCAACCATGACCGAAGCGTTAGATAAAGAAGGTTGAGGTAATGGGGACCCTTCTTCGCATTGATCGGCTACCACAATTTTGAAAGATTAGTATATGATATGTTCGCTACCTTTCTTAGCTTCCAGGCACGGGACTGAAGGGTCCCTGCAGATGGATTGCTCATCTTCTCCGTGGAAAACATTTTCTTGATCATCATATAACCATTTGATGGAGGGTGGAGGGAACAGCTCCTACAGCATGAATCCATGGTCTTCCTAGAAGGAAATTATATGAGGTTTCCATGTCCAAAACCTGGAAAGTTACCTCAAAATCCACGGGGCTAATGGTCAGAATTAGATCAATTTTCCCTATGGTGTCTCTTTTGACCCCATCAAAAGCCCGGACATAGACATTGTTTGCCCGGATTCTTTCAGTTCTGATTTCCATTCTCTTTAGTGTTGAGAGAGGACAAATGTCGACCCCAGATCTACCATCTAACTACTCTCTTCATGTAATAGCCCTCACATTTTGACTATCAAGTGGAGGGCCTTGTTGTGAGTGGCTCTCCCTGAGGGCAAATCATCACGGCTGAAGGAAATTCTGTTGACCTCGAAGAATCTTTGTGTCATTCTCTCCAATTGTTCGACGGAAGTATCAGTCGGGACATATGCTTCATTGAGTGTTTTCAGGAGCACCTCTCGGTGTTCATCCGAACTCAGCAACAAAGATAAGAGCGAAATCTGGGAAGGAGCCTTCCGGAGTTGGTCAACTATTGGGTATTCTGAAGCTTTCATCTTTTTTAAGAACTCTTCCGCTTCCTTATTGCTAACAGGATTCTTGGAAATCAACCTTTTATCCTTGTTCCATTTGAACCTTTTTAGCTCTTCTGAGTTATGGTATTCCCCAGACTTATTCATTTCATTCACCTCTTCGGTGACCTCTTTCCCTTGTAAGTAATTATGGTTCTGTTGTAGTTCCAGGGGACTGCGGTAAGGTCCTTCATAGGAATTTGTGGTGCGCGGCTGATAACCACGGGCTCAGTCAGCCTTGGTGAAATTACGGGTCCACACGCCACATAGGTCCCCTTTGGCACATACACTCTTGGCACACTCAGTGTGCCTTTCTCTTCCTTGAACTTCCAGAGAATATTCAAGGTGAGCAGTTCTTTCCACAGGGCCTTGGGAACATAGAGGACCTTGTTCTTAGCAGATTTTGCCCCAGTCTTTGATTCAACAACTTGATGAACCAGAATGAGTTTCTCCTTAGTTTTAGCCTTCTTTGGAGTCACTTTGGGCCTTGTCCCTGATTCGACGATGGCAATGATGGCTTTCAACGCTGGATCGAACTCCTTGTCGTTACAAATCATTCCAATGACCGGCCCATTATTGTGAGTTGGTAATGGATTGTTGGTCACATTAGGGATCTTTTCATCCCTTAGCACAATTCATTTCTCGTCTATCAAGCTTTTGACTTCCCTTTTGAGGGTCCAACAGTCCTCTGTATCATGGCCTTATGCTCCAAATGGTAAGCACACCTGGTACCGGCCCGGTATGATGAGAATTCGGGGTTTTGCCGATTGGGGTGTACCGGCTGCAATAAACACAGTTGGATCAACTTCTGGAGTAGGCTGGAGTGAGATTCACCAATAGGGGTAAAATTGGTTCTCCTGGGCGGTTCACGAGGGCGTTGATTATTTTTGGTGTGTGTTTTGTGGCGGACGGGGATTATATGGAGCTTGGTAGGGATGGTTATTTCTGGGAAGTGGAGCTCGGGTTTGATTATAATGTTGCTATGGTCGGGCGTAAGGTTGGGCATTCATCACCGCATAGTGGGGCGGTGCTATGGCATAAGCAGCATCTTGGTGTGGATAATAATGCCGTGAGGTTCTGGGAGGCATGTAAGAGCGGTCAAATGATTGACGAGGCCCTCGTGATCCTGAAGCCATTATAGCTCTCTCCTCCCTCTTTTTACGATTGGGAAGATTCTCTGAGCTGTTCTGGATGGTTTGGGAGGTGGCTTTCAAGGCAGCTTGACTTAAAATTCGGCTAATTTTCAAACCGTTTTCTACCATTTTCCCAATTTTGATCGCTTCAGCAAATGGTTTGCCCATAGCGGACATCATGTTTTGAAAATAATCGGCCTCTTGGGCTTGCAAGAAAACTGTAACCATTTTCTGTGTCATCCATGGGCGGTTTCACTCTGGCAGACTGCTCGCGCCATCTGATAGCATATTCACGGAAACTCTCTGCGGTTTTCTTCTTCAAATAAGACAAGGAATTTATATCTGGAGCGATTTCCACGTTATATTGGAACGGGCGAACAAAATCTTGGGCCAAATCGTCCCACACATGCCAATGGGTAATTTCTTGATCCATGTACCACTCCGAAGCAATTCCCGTCAAGCTCTCTCCGGAATATGCCATTAACAATTCTTCCTTTCCGCCAGCCCCTCGCAGTTGATTGCAGTATCTTTTTAAATGAGCAATGGGGTCTCTGTGCCCATCATACTTCTCAAACTTTGACATTTTGAAGCCTGCTGGTAAATGGACATGGGAAAACATACACAAGTCAGAGTATGAGACACTCTTTTGGCCACTCAGGCCCTGCATGTTTTTCAGGCTTTGTTCCAGGCTTTTCATCTTCCAAGCCATTTCCTCTTGTTCAAGGTTCCTTATTACCCTTTCTGGTTCAATGGGGGATTCATATTGCGGTGGTTAGGTGTATGAGTCTGGAGTAACATGATTTACGTCCGGCTGAAATTGCGGGCCCTGAAAAGTGAATGTCGAAGGCTCGAAAGCATGACCTAGGCATGGTTGGTGGTGTCATGGTAAAGACCGGGGGTGCAGAAACCACCATAGACGGTGCTCTAGAGAACGACACCTGGGGGCGGACCACAGAAGGCATACCGGCAAAAGATGACGTAGAGGGGTGCCCAAATGGGACAAATGGATTTACCATGCAGGGGGGCCCTGCATGTTTTTCAGGCTTTGTTCCAGGCTTTTCATCTTCCAAGCCATTTCCTCTTGTTCAAGGTTCCTTATTACCCTTTCTGGTTCAATGGGGGATTCATATTGCGGTGTTTAGGTGTATGAGTCTGGAGTAACATGAGTTACGTCCGGCTGAAATTGCGGGCCCTGAAAAGTGAATGTCGAAGGCTCGAAAGCATGACCTAGGCATGGTTGGTGGTGTCATGGTAAAGACCGGGGGTGCAGAAACCACCATAGACGGTGCTCTAGAGAACGGCACCTGGGGGCGGACCACAGAAGGCATACCGGCAAAAGATGACGTAGAGGGGTGCCCAAATGGGACAAATGGATTTACCATGGGGACGTTAGTGGTTCTAACTGTCCTTGGGACCAGTACAGGGAAACCAAGGATAGTGCTTGGCGGTTCTCTACCGTTGGACCAGGCGTCTCACATTTCCAACATGCGGAGCCATAACATCTTATTTTCTTCGGCAGTTGCCGTTTCTGATTGTGAAATAGCCGGCTCAGGGCTATCCTCGGTGTTAATGATGTGGAGATTGCCTTCCGAAGCCATTGGGACCTTTCCTTTTGATCTTGTAAAGTGGGGGTGAGAAGCCAGATTTCCGACAAAACCAACCACCTTATAAGACCTACTAAAGTTGTTGCACACAACACCCTTGTTAGTGTAAAACATTTAACAGATAGGAAATCACACAATGGGAATGCAATGCACCTGGATAGTTAAACGTTTCTAAAATATTTTTGCCTTGGCTGCGTATTTCATCCCGGCTTTCACTATCTCTTTTACTTTATAGCTCTTTTCTCACTTCATATCTTGATTTTCTCTCCTCTCTTTTTTTCGTGGTCTTTCTCTTTTTTGTTTTTGTTTTATTTTTAGATAGGGCTATGATTGCATTCGATGGGGATAGCCTACGTATCATGATACTGCATGAATCAGACCATTACGTAGTTCAGGAGAATAAATGCGAAATGAAAGAAAAGAAAATTTTGGGTTATCTCAAAAATTCCATTAATAATTTTTTTATTTTATTTATCTATTACAAGGACTCGGAAGTATTTATAACTAAAAGAGAAAAGTGACGCAGAAATAACAAGCAAACTTGGTACAGACGAAAGGACAAACAGACTCAAGAAAAGTAAAATACAGGCTAGAAACAAAATTGAAAATTCAAGAATACATCAGAGCTTCAAATGCTATTTCAGGGGCCCGTGGGACATCAGCTAGTCTCGACGCGGGCCGGCGTGCAATCTCTTTCTGGAGGAACTCTAGCTCAGCTATCACCTGGCGAGCGGAGACGACACTGAAGTAAAAAATATAGAACTGGTCATACCCTCACATTCGTGGCATTTCATGGCAGCGCAATCGCCTATTTCTTTGATTCTCATTCAAATGACACCTTTTTCTTGGAGCAAGCGTCTAATTTGTTGTGCACGAGCTTCCAGTACCTGCGTGGCTGTGTTGTTTTGGCCTTGCAACTTCTGCACGCTTCCTTTTAATTGGCAAATAAGTGTATAGCAACATTCTCTTTCCTTTTTGAAATCCTTTTTCTACCGAACCATTTCATTTTCGAGGGTGACTAGCTTTTCCCTCAAAGTCATGATTCCCTATCATATCTTTGTTTTAATTGGCAGGCTGACTTTGCTTATTCTTCTGCAACTCTTGCCAACTTTGCTCGAGCTTTTGTCAAGTCTTGCTCAGCCTTGGTCAAATCTTTTGCATAGTCGTGCACTTTTCGCCTCAGATTGCTTGTGATTTTTTTATCCCTCTCGCTTCTCATTGGCGTTTCGGTGGCTATTTTTATTTTTCGGATCTGAGCTTGGAGGCCTTCGTTTTCCTGGACCAATCTTTTCTTCTCTCCTTCATCCTCAGCAGCTTGCAGTCCACTATTAAATTTAATGGTTCTGATTTGATCCTCTAATTTTTCTTATGGTGGTCAGGTATTCTTTCTCTTTGGCCAGACAAGCCCTCTATTCTTGCGCCGCATAAATAAATTCTTGGATATGTGGCCTTTTAGCTGGCCATTCAGATTCGTCATTTGTTGCAACTCTCTTTCATACCAAGCGACATAACCTGGTAAAACCTCGCCTTTAGAAAAATTGTGTACTCGAGTGTCTGCCCTCAAGTATTGGCATTCTCTCCAAATTTGACGAACCACATCTTTAGAAAATTGGGCATCGGAGCGGATTTCAACCACATAAGGACTAAGATCTTCATCTCTAGGGACCGTTTGGCATCTTCCAAGTTGTCTTAAAACCCGATACGGAGCGTAAGGATGGATACTTCAGAGGCCTATCAGAAGGAAGTATGGACGAGTGGCAGGCATGTAAATAATTTCATCAACAGGGAGCGAACCCAATGTCCACTCTATCTCTGATCCGCAGTTATACAAAGAAGGCGGGTGATCCAATCTTTGACTGCTTCTGAAATTTTGAACCCCGTCACTCGTGTACCAAATTCTTCAATGCAATTTTATCCAGTACAACCATAATTCATGTATATGGGACGATGACAAAGTACTCGATCATTCGCATTTGTAGTAACAGATTGCATCCTTTGAAAAACCTAGTTGCGGGCTACAAGAGGTGAGGACTCGGAATATATCTGACACAATCATGGGTGCGAGAGTATTTTTGGCCTGGGTAGTCGAAACGTGGACAACTCCAGCCACGTGCAAATCAATATGCCCATCTTCTCTTGGAAACACCAGAAGGCCTAAAAATGCCACCATGAAAGAGAAGCATCTATGCGTCTCCCATTTCTCCTGGTTTCCTTTACTGCAGAGTCTATTTTCTGGGTCCTCGAATCCTCTTAAGCGCCTGTACCATTAGTATATGAAGTGAAAAGTGCAAACTCCAGTTGCTAGACCTTTTGCCTTTATTTTCCTGCTTATTTTTAGTAGGCCTACAATTTTGTGAGGAGTAACGGTCCTTGGAGACAACATGTACTTGTGTCTTAATCCTTCTGTACTCGCAGCATAACTCGCCATTTCTTCCAGAGTAGGTGTAAGCTCAAAATTTGAGAAACGTGTAGTACATTGTGAGCGGGGTCCCAGAATAATACCAGAGCCTCTATCAAATCACTTCTAGGTTGGACCTTTAATAATCCAGTGAATGCCCCCAGGTATTGATTGACCATGTCTCGTCCCTGTTTTCCCAAATCTTCCCACCACATGTGGAGTGCTAGCGGAATATGATCTATAACCTTTACCGGTAAGTTCTGAACAATGCTCATTTTGCACTTTTTTTTTAAAAAAAAAGAAAGAATTAGGGTGACCAGGTTAAAACATGTGAATTTTCTTTAAAACCTTTTTTTTATTCTATTTTTTTTACATTATTTTTTATTTTAAAAATAGATCACGACTACTTTTGCAAATACGACCCTTCAGCACTTCGGACAGGAAGATTTTAGGGTTGTGCTTGCTAAGTGGCCAAAATTTGGAAAAAAGGACTATAGGTGGCTATTTTTGCAAAAACGGCATCGCCTAACTTTATTTATGACAAAATGACAACATTTCAAATTTTTGATATGTTTTCTGCAAAAACGGGGCTGAACCTGATGGAGGTTGCCTACGTATCTCACATCCAATAAGAATCAAACCTGCATTGTTCGGTAAATTCTAAGGCAACAGGGAAATGTAACTTATTTTGAAATGATTTTTTCCTCTTTTTTGTTTTTCAAAATTTCGGCAGAGTTTCAGGATTTTTCAAATATCTGAATTTTCAGAACCGGGTAAATTTTCTCTCTCCTACCTCACTCTTGGTTTTTCTTGATTATTATTATTATTTTTTTAATTTTCTTATTCTAGAAGCCGGTCAGCATGCAAGCCAAAGCAAAAAAATTCACAAGTAGCACGTAAAAATGCATCAGGATGGTCTTTCAATTTGGGTACACCTGTCCTAGACGGACCCAACCCCTGTGTTGAGTCCCCAAAGTCAAATGCACGTGATGCAAATAAATGTTCCTACTAGGGATCCGGCATGAGGCTATGTTATTCTAGGTTTGAACCGTGGGGTGTATTGTTCTAGACCTGGCTTACCCGAGCGAACAACTCGAGCGGAGGGGGGCAACGTACCGAGAACCAAAAGGCCATTCGACTTTGTAACTGATCCGATCCTCATTCTAAATTTAGGGATATGACACTCTAACAGAAAAGAACCCATGCCAGCGTACGCTTCCCAGAAGATTTAGAAGACTCAGAAAGAAGAAGGGAGTTCGTGACAGTTTATATATACAGTTCACAGAATATCAAAGCGGCAAAAGCGACATTTAGCACGTTAGGTTCAAAACATGTAAAAAATCAGATAACAAACAAAAGCCAAATATAACAGTTATTCTAAGCTCGAATTTTGAACCCTGAACCAGAGATTCTATGTTCGTTCCCCAGCAGAGTCGCCAGAGCTGTCACACCTCCTTTTTCTTGAGGGATAGGGGAGTTTTTCCAATTGAAGTGACATTATTCGAAATGGAATTATTTATTTATTTAGAATCACCACTTGGAATAATAAATGTGGTGTCCCAAGTCACCGATTTATTTTAAAATCCCAAATCGAGGAAAGTTGACTCTATTTATGGTCTGCGAACACAGAAGACTTGGTAAGAAATTCTGTAACCCGGGAGAAGGTGTTAGGCATTCTCGGATTCCGTGATTTTAACACGGTCACTTAACAATTAATAATTGACTTAATTATGTGATTTATTACCTGTTTAAAACCTATTGTGTATTTTAACTTTATAACTGTTTTTAACGGAGTTTTAGTTACTTTTAGGATTTATGGAGTTTGTTTGAATAAGTCGCGATGTCAAGCACTTATCGGTTTTGTACATATTGCAAATCACGTCATGTAGAACGCACCCGCGATTTACAACATGTTTATAATTATTATCATTGGAAATTGTGGTCAAGTCACGTGAAACGCGCACTTGAATTGGGATTTACGTATCATTGACTATGCCACGGGAATCGTACCTATAGTCATGATGATTTATTTAAATGCGCCTAAAGCAAACTACGATATTTGAGAACTATATTTTCTAATTACTCGGTAATTCGCTGTGAGGGGCTACCATTAATGGAAGTTCTTTTTTGTAGGATTAATCTTGGATTCTTGATAGATTCATTTGCTCATTAAAATAGAAAGTTTGGTTACGTTGGGGCAGACTGTGTATGATGCACGTTTGGGCCAATTGTGAGGCACTTAGTGCATTTACCAGCCCAGTTCGCGAAGCAGACTGGGTATGAACTGGCTTAGACTAAATGCGAAGCCATGCCAGTCCATTTCTTAAAGCAGGCTGGGCGTGAGCAGGGCGCTAATGAGATCTGGACCAAAGCCCAAAATCGCCTATATTTCTACATACCACACTTGTGGTAAATTAACTAGGCCAGCTTTCTGTTGAGGCCCCATTTAGCTCAAAATCAGACAAAATGCATGTAAATATCACAAGTTCCAGCAAAATATATAGTGTTCATGAAACTGTATGCTTAACCATAATAACAGACAAATAATTCAAATTTGTTGGAATGGAAATTTAGCACATTATAGTGACTATTCGTATCAAATACTTCTTCCACAACATATGTTGTTCATACTGCTGTATACTTAACTACAATAATAGACAAAGAATTCAAATCATGCTGGAATTAGACTTAGTACATTCAGTAGCTATTCCTATTGAATTCAACATCAAAACAAACAAAAAAAACTATATGAATACACATATATCCATATTTCATATTCCTCTTCACTGCTTGGAGAAGAATGAAGTTAGCAGCCACACACTACAGCATTGCATGGAGTCTTTCAATCTTCAAGTTTGATCAACCAGTGATCAAACCTGAGGACTGACTGACTTTAGCTTAGACAAATCCCTCAAACATGATTGCTTAACTGGACAACTATCAAGCTAAAATTCCAGATTAAAGGACAAGTAACCTTCCCTCAATATAGCATTTAAACATAACCAAGCAGGGATTGACCAAGCAGTAGATCAGCAGATAGAATCTTTAAAATAGCAAGCAATTACAAGTTAAGTTTTAACTCAAGCAGAAGTTTCTTAACAACACAATATAAACAGGAATCACCGAGCAATTACAACTGAGATTTCAACTCAAACAGACAGTTTCATATAACACTACAACAGAACTTAAAGAGGATATTATAAACACATAAATGTAGCAGGGTCATGAATAAGGCCGGCTACTGGTCCGGTCCGGTCACGGACCGGATTTTTTTTCCGGTCCGGTCCGGTCCGGTACCATTACTGCGCCCAAAACCGGACCTAACCGGTCCCAATCGGTCCGGCCTTACCGGCTAAAAACCATTGGACCGGCTCGTGACCGGTACCGGTGGCCGGCCTACCGGTCCGATCCGGTCCGATCTCCGGTTTATTCTATTTTTTTTTGATTTTTTTTTTAATAATTAGTTAATTACCATTTGACTCATTTATTTAACTTTATAAATAATTGAAAATTATGTTTCAAATCCGAATTTTAGAATTAAAGAAGTTACTATATAATATTCTTATAAGTTTTTGGAAATATAACTTATAATTAGAAATATAACTTATTCAAAGTTAGTAAAATTATAAATTTTTTAGTAGTGTAGTAGAAGGAAATTATAAGTTTTTGAAAATATAACTTATAATTAGAATTAAAGAAGTTACTATATAATGTTCTTACAAAGTTTCAATTAGTTTCAAACTTTATAATATTTGATTCAAATTTCAAACCTTTAAATATATTCAAAGTTAGTAATATTATAATTTTTGTAGTAGTGTAGTAGAAGGAAATTATAAGTTTTGAAAAATATAACTTATAATTAGAATTAAAGAAGTTACTATATAATATTCTTACAAAGTTTCAATTAGTTTCAAACTTTATAATATTTGATTCAAATTTCAAACCTTTAAATATATTCAAAGTTAGTAATATTATAATTTTTGTAGTAGTGTAGTAGAAGGAAATTATAA
>MCJB01017423.1:84565-104022 GCA_002018475.1 Nicotiana obtusifolia | reverse complement strand
GCTTGCTTCTTGGCCTTCTTTTCTCGTTCCCTTCTCATGAATTTGTGGAACTTTTTGATGACCATGCCATATTCTTCATCATCACTACTAGAGTCCTTGGCCTCCTTGACCTCCTCCCTTGAGGTTGATGACTTGAGTGCCAAGCTCTTCTTCTTCTTGTCATCATCAAAGACCATGGTCTTGTTGAGGTGAGTAGTTTCATAAGTGATTAGGTTACCTCTAAGCCCATCATAAGTGACTTTGGTGGAGGTTGCGGCTTCTTGGATTGCGTCCACCTTAGATTGCCACTCCGGTTTGAGACTTCGGAGTATCTTCCTCACAAGCTCTTCTTCGGAGTAGATTTTCCCAAGAGCATCAAGATCATTGATGATGTTTGAAAACCGTTCAAAGGTTTTCTCAATCTTTTCATCATCCTTCATCCTAAAAAGTTCATACTCATAGGTTAGGAGATCAATCTTAGGCTTTCGGACTTGGGACGTTACCTTCGTAGGTGATTTCAAGTTATTCCCACATCTCCTTGGCGGTCTTGCACCTTGAGATTTTCCGGTAGTCATCCGGATTCACGGCACAATAAAGCATGTTGACAGCCCGTGCATAAGCTTCAACCTTCTTGATATCTTCATCGGAGTATTCTTTTTCCAGTTTAGGAACCGTCTCCTCGCCAACCTTCTTGGTGATTGGTTCCTCATTGTTTTCGATGATTAGCTATAATTTGAAGTCGGTGGCTCGTACATATATCCTCATACGTTCCTTCCAATAGGTGTAGTTAGTTCCATCGAAGAGAGGTGGTCCCAACGTGGATTGCCCTTCACCTATCCCTGCGTACAAATTTCTAGAAGAAGCCATTCTATCATTTTCTCAACCGGTTAAGGCTTGAAGAGAATTAGGCTCTGATACCAATTGTTAGAAAATACGCCCAACGCTAGAGGGGGGGTGAATAGCGTTGTAAGGAATGTTTAAAAATTTTTGCAAGATAAATGAAGAATTAAAAGCGTAAGTGCAAATTTAAAAGAGCGAAGGATAAAGTGAGGAATTAAAAGAAGAACGAACACACCGATATATAGTGGTTCACTACAACTTGTAGCTAGTCCACTCCTCGAGAGACTCTCTCGAGTATTCCACTACCTTCGTTAAGCTTCCAGGTGCCTAACAAACCGTTTACAACACGAACGCTTGAGTCACACAAGCTTCATCAACAACCAAGGAAGAATCTCTTCCTAACTACAAAAAGGGACAACCTCCCAAAGGTGTAAGACAACACACAAACCACTCAAAAAGTGTTCTCTCAAAAGAGTAGATAGAGTGAAATAGTTTACGCTCAAGAACACAACTCTTTTCTTCAAGAAATGGCTCAAAATAGCTTGGATGATTATGAAAACTTAAAACAATAAAATCTGATGATTATGAAGAAGTGTTGTGTTTAAAATAAGGCTTGAAGGGGTCTATTTAAAGCCCAAAAGCCTCAGGTATCCGTTGGGAACATTTGCTAGGCTGCCATTTCAACATCTAGGTTGAAAACAAGAGCTAGAGGACAAAAACTGTACTGTCCGCTGCCAAACAATCGATTGTTAACTACAGACAATCGATTGTCATAAAAAACTAGCCGTTGGGCTCCAACGGTAATATGACAATCGATTGTCTAAGGCAGGACAATCGATTGTTAAAGTCCACTGGAACAAAACAATCTATTGTCTATGCCAGACAATCGATTGTTGGCCAGTGTCCAACAATGATATCCCACAATCGATTGTCTTGGCTAGACAATCGATTGTTGGCCTGGCACCCAACAGGGATTAGGTCAAGTTTCGGTCTATTTTGAAAACCATGAGTTTGACTTAATTGTTTTAAAAATGTATCAATGTTTATTTTAATATTATGAAATCATTTTTAGACTTTGAGCCAAGTTCTTAAAAATGAGAGTCGGTTCGAGATCACATCGAGACTCAAGACAACGTCTTCGGTCTTCGATCTTTTGATCATCAATCTTTTTGCTCCAACGACTTGTTCCATTCATCGACTTGTATCAAATGTCTTGAAAGCTTGACTCATAGTCCCAACGAAGTCCATAGCAATCTCGGCGGTTTGTCGATGACGGTTTGTTGATTATCAAAACCTACAACAAAAAACGCAAAGTCATTACTGCTTCGGTTTCGTGGATGCGTTTTCCAACAAAAACAACACCAATCGTGGCCTCATAGGAAATATATTACCAGAAGAGGAAGACCCTTAACACCAATGGTACAAATGATACATAATTCCTAGAAGGTAACTCTTAGCATTTTCATAGAACACAACTTTATAAATACATGGCTATTCAAACAAATAAAGATACTTCTTCTTCATTTCTTCCTCGGCCTCCAGGTGGCCTCTTCAACCTGCTGATTTTGCCATAACACTTTCACGGAGGCAATTTCTTTATTTCTCAACTTTCGGACTTGCCGATCGGTAATAGACACTGTAATATCTTCATATGTCAATGCCTCATTAACCTCAATAGTATCAACTAGAACAATTCGAGTATCCAACTACTTTCTTCAACATAGACACATGAAACACTCGGTGCACTAATGACATCTCAGGTGGTGGCTCAAGCTTTTACGCCACTTCACCGATTCTCTGAATGATTCTGTACGGCCCGACATACCTCGAACTCAATTTTCCTTTTTCCCAAATCGCCCTTCGTAGGGGAAACCTTCAAGAATACCCGATCATTTTTTTGAACTCCAAATCCCTATGACGAACATCCGAATAGGACTTTTGACGACTCTGAGCAGTTTTCAACCGCTCCTTGATGATCTTAACTTATTCCTTAGCCTGATGCACGAGGTCTGGCCCTATTAAATCTTCTTCCCCAATCTCGAACCACCTAATGGGAGATCTACATCTCCAACGATATAAAGCCTCGAACGGTGCCATCTGAATGCTACCATGATAACTATTGTTGTAGGCAAATTCTATGAGTGGAAATTGATCATCCCAGCTACCTTTGAAGTCTAGAACACAAGTCCGCAATATAACCTCAAGCGTACAAATAGTCTGCTCTACCTGCCCGTCAGTCTACGGGTGAAAGGTTGTACTATGATTCACTTGAGTACCCAGACCTTGCTGAAATATCTTACAAAAATTAGTCGTGAACTGTGCCCCCCGATCAGAAATGATGGAAACTAGAGTGACATGAAACCTGACTATTTATTTGATATACAACTGAGCATATTGTTCCGCTATATCGGTAGCCTTAACCGGCAAGAAGTGGGCTGATTTCCTGAGTTGATTCACAATCACCCAAATCGAGTCAAACTTACAAGGAGTGTGAGGTAGTCCTACCACAAAGTCCATATTAATCATTTTTCACTTCCACATTGGAATTTCTATGTTCTGTGCCAACCTACTGGGCCTTTGATGTTTGGCTTTCACTTGCTGACAATTTTGACTTCTCGCCACAAAGTCCGCTACATTCCTCTTCATATCATTCCACCTATAGACTTCCTTAAGATCATGATACATTTTTGTAGAGCCCGGGTGCACGAAATACTTAGAAGTGTGAGCCTCGGTCATGATTCTCTCCCGTAGACCATCTACATTTGGAACACATAGATGCCCTTGTACCTTACTGTACCGTCACCCATGCCAAGAGAAAAGGCCATGGTCTTATGTTTATGAATCCCCTCTTTCAATTGTGCCAAAAATGGATCGTTGTATTTCTTTTCCTTGACTTCTACAACAAGTGATGATTCAGCCTTATTTTGCACAATCACCCCTCCTTCACTAGAGTCCGCAAGAAGAACTCCCAAACTAGCCAATGATTTTCCTTAGCCAATGGCCTTTAATATGCCTCCAAGCGTGCTAAGCTACACATAGATTTCCAGCTAAGAGCATCTACCACAATATTAGCCTTCCCCGGATGATATAGATTATCAATGTCGTAATCCTTCAGTAATTCAAGCCATCTTCTCTGCTTCGGATTCAATTCCTTTTGTTTGAAAATTTATTGAAGGCTCTTATGGTCCATGAATATATCCACATGGACCCCATATAAATAATGACACCAAATTTTCAATGCAAATACCACAGCCGCAAGTTCTAAATCATGTGTTTGATAGTTCTTTACATGGTTCTTGAGTCGCCTAGAAGTATAAGCTATCACCTTTCCATGTTGCATTAAAACACACCCCAAGCCCGATTCTTGAAGCATGACAATATACCAAAAATCCATCTGTACCCTTTGGTAGGGTTAACACCAGTACCGTAGTCAATCTTGCTTTCAACTCCTAGAAGCTCCTATCACAAGCATCTGATTGTTGGAACTTAATTGGCTTATGTGTCAATTTAGTCATCGAAGAAGCAAGAGTAGAGGACCCCTCCAAAAACCTTCTATAATACCCAGCTACGCCTAAGAACCTACGAATCTCCGTTGGAGTTGTAGGCCTCGGCCAATTCTTCACAGCTGCAATCTTCTAAGGATCAACCTTAATTCTTTCACTAGAGACGACATGACCCAAGAATGTGACAGATTCAAGCCAAAATTCACACTTTGAAAACTTTGCATATAACTTGTGCTGATATAGGGTTTGCAGAACTACCTCTAGATGATTGGTCTGGTCCTCTCGGTTGCGTGAATATACAAGGATATTGTCAATAAACACTATCACAAAAGAGTCAAGGAATGGCTTGAAAACTCGATTCATAAGATCCATGAAAGTTGTTGGGGCATTTATTAGCCCAAAAGACATTACCAGAAATTCAAAGTGCCCATACCGGGTTCTGAAAGCTATTTTCGGAATATCCTGCTCCTTGATCTATTGGTGATCTCCAGAGCTTAAATCAATCTTGGAGAAGTACCTAGCATCCTGCAACTAGTTAAACAAGTCATCTATCCTTGGCAGTGGGTACTTATTCTTGATGGTGACCTTGTTAAGCTGCTAATAGTCAATACACATTCTCAGTGAACCATCATTCTTCCTTACAAAAAGGACCGGTGCACCCCAAGGCAACACACTCGGCCGGATGAAACCCTTCTCTAACAATCTCTCAATTGTTCCTATAGCTTCTTCAATTCTGTCGATGCCATTATGAGGGCGGAATAGATATAGGTTGCATGTCTGGCATCACATCAATCCCAAAATCAATCTCTTTGTCTGGAGGGATCTCAGGAAGCTCATCCGGGAAGACTCCCGAAAATTCATTCACAACAGGCACGGACTCAAGTGTAGGTGCCTCAACATCGGCGTCCATTGTTGATACCCAATTTGCCCTCACATTTTTATAAATGTCATGTATACTTTCAAAACATCATTCTTGCTTTATTACCTAATTTACATGATTCACAAGAATTTTCTATGATTTTCTATAATTTTTAAAGCTTAAAATTGATTTTCTCGCATTAATTATTTAAATATTTATTAAATATCCCTTCAAATTATTTTGGGATCATTTAATCATTCAAATTTATTATTTATACCCACACACATGTTTTATAATATTTTATGTCATTTCATATAGTTACTTTTTCTACATTTTTTAGCTATTTACACATTTTTGGCAATAATAGTCTATACTTTATAATTAATTGCATTTTGTCATTTTTGTTAAAGTCAAAATAGTTTTTTAAATTTCATATATTATTTTAACATATTAATTCGTATAAATAGTATTTGTTTTTATTTATTTAGCTATTTTATTAAATTAGTTTTTCCTTAATTTCTTGTACTTAAAATCTAGCCTAATACAAGGCTAATTCCGGACCAAATCAGGCCCAAAACCTTTGTCCGACTCTACTTCACTCTTAAGCAGCCCGTTGCACTTAACTCGCCCCATTTTTCTTCAATCCTGGCCGCTGATCCTCAATGATCAACAGTCCATAATAATCCCCATCTCTCCTTATAACCCCTCGCTCAATCCCTAGAGATCCATTTTCCCCCGCAGCCACCTCTGCATTCTCTCATCTCTCCACTCTCATACTAACCCTAGCCGACCATGGATATTCTCTCTTATTTCTTCCTTGTACACATTCATACGGATTCTACTTGCCTTTTTTGCTACTATCACTCATTTATGGTAACTTTCCTTACCATTATACTTATGGGCAAGTTCGATTCTCACATATATGGCTTTGATTCTATGATTCTGGGCGCGATTGTGGTTCTATACACTTAAGAAGAGAAAATTTATTTTGTATATGGTATGTCCCTGGTGATTCTGTCGTGATTGGGGCTTGTGAATGATTCACCCTAAATTCGACTCCAACTATGGTTCAGAGTTTCTTACTTTCTCTATTATTTTGAGCATGAATGGAATATATTCTTTCTTTTTGGTGTTGATTGTTATATTTCCTTGTTTGTTCATCAAAGTTTGCTATTATATAAGCCCCGCTTCCCCTGGAGCTCAAAAAAAGGGACTACTGCAAGAACTACCATTTGACTACTGTTATTATCACTATAATTCTTTTACTCTTTCACTCTATATTGTTCCAAACATTGGCTCTTAGCTGGCTGAAAGCCAAGGCCACCAGAAATTGACTAATTGACCTTTCTTGGTGCGAGTACTGCCCAGGGTTCATCTGAAACCCTTGGGAACTCTGACGCACTGAGATTTTGGGTTCTACTACTCTTTGTTGACGTTTGGAGTACTGTTGAGATTAATATTCTTCTTTACCTGTTTATCAGATAACTGGTAAGTTCCTTGGCCTTCGTAGTTTCATTCTCCTTCGTTTGTGTTCGTATTCTGTACACTCATGTTACTGAAATTTGTGTGAGTCAATATGTTTCTATGCCATCTTTTTATGCAGCCTTATTGGCTCTGAAGTTGTCTTGTGACTCTTATCTTTTCTAGTATTTGAACTTGCCTAAAACTCCCCAACTCTAATATGTCTATTACCTGTGTTTAATATGAATGATTGTTGGCTCTGATAAGCATGTTTACCTTAATGTGTGTGTTTGAATGCTTATTACCTGCTATTCTCCCTGAATTTATCCCCTACTTTGTTCTGCATCCTTATGATAGACCAACTCATGTGTACTAATATATATGATACTCATACGACCAATTCTTAACTATGATGTCAGCCAATTGTGAGCTTTATTGTGTGTTCCATGCTTAGTTCAATCCCAGGTTGTTTAATAATACTTATATTATGTAAGGTGAAATGCAATATCCAGCCTTTATGTGACAATGTAGCTCTTAATGTGCCTTTGAATATTGAGAATTCTAGCTCTACTAAACCTGTTTAGTTTGCTATGTTATGCTGATGTTTGTCATCAATCTTGCTTTCCTACCCTGTCCTGGATTGTTATGTAACCATAGTCATGCTTAGGAAGTAATTTAGTCCATGCCTAACTAGTTACCCTTTTGGTCCTGCCGTTCATGAGGACCTATTATTTTGCATTTGTGATTCTCTTGTGTGTTTGCTGACTTGCCCAATCCTGCATTCCTTAGTACCAGTTCAGACCATAGGAATAAATCTTAAAGTTGACCTTCTTTCACCACATATGGCAAAATTGTATTTGATTTGATTCTTGCTTCTCTTACTGTTGAAGTTTGATATTGTCTCTTGTACTGTGATAAATTTCTCTCGTTAAGTAATTGCTTGACCACAAACCTATACTGTTAATTTCTATGTTGGACTTACTACATTGAGGTTGTTCTTTATTGCTCCCTTAGCTTTTCATTATCAGATCCCCTATTTGAAAATTGTCTTAAGCTGTTTGACCATGCTAATGTTTGAAACTTCATTCAAAAGAATCTGTTATTCCAGGATAATCAATCACGTCCCCTTAAAATGCAAGCATGAATCTTCCCTGCGAACTTGTCTGTCTTTCATGTATTCTTGTCTATGTGTTTTGGCTGAGTTGTTATTAGCTTTAGGAGTTAAGTATGAAAATTGTTTGAAATTCCATAAGTATTTTGTTACCTGTAACGATGAATTGGGCATTCCTTTGGTTAAGTAAGTTATTCATCTGGGCCTGGTATGTTGGGCCTGCTTCGGTACCGGAGGTCTGAATGCAATGTTCGCATTTGAAGCTTGGGCCCGCTGTCCGTGTGAAGTTCTGAGCGTATTGGAAGGCCCAAATATGTTACTGGGTTATTCTATATTTGTAATTGGTCCAGAGCTTCGTTTAATATGTTCTGCAATAACCTGTAAAACTGAATAATGGGGAATTAGTGGAACTGGGGGAAACGGGTACATTCTAATTGTTACAACCCATATTTGCATACGTTATATTACGCTGTAAGTTAGTCTACGTAGGTCCGAGAAGAGATTATCTTTGAGATGATAAGAATTTAATCCTATGGGTCTTAATGATACAAGGGTGTACCAGAATGGTTAACAAGTATTAGAAGTTAAACGAAACAAGGATGTTGTAACCCGTATTTTCGGGTAAATCTAGAGGTGATTAATATTAACAAGAGGTCGTGTTTTAAGGTTTTTGAATCATATAATATTTGTATCATAAGTCTTGAAGTCCAAGGAGTTATGAAACAAAAGTCAATAATAGTTGTCGCAACATACGTTCATAATTTTACTTAAAAATTAGGTCAAAATGTTATTAAACTTTTCTCCCAATTTACTTTAAATTTGGGGGTCACCATATTTAAAATCTATGAGTCTAGTTTCCAACGCATTAAACCATTTGTAGATACGATCTCAGAGTTAAGAAATACTCGCGTTTTTGTGAGACTGCGCCAAGCAGCTCTCTATGGGGCCCACATAGGCGGTTAAGACATATGGATATATATAACACGCCTCAACCCCGTTTTAAGTCATTAGTTTTCAGTATATTCAGACCTTGGAACCCTAAGACACTCTCTCAAGGTTCTCCCATGATCCAAGACCAAAACAAAAGGCAAACAACACATATCAAGTATCAGGAATCCCGTGGCGCTAGTAAGTTTCTTGTTTCTTCTTGTTGTTGCTGATTTTTGTGTCGTTGCAGCTTGTGCGGGAGGTTGTTTTAATTTGTTTTTGTTCTGTAAAAATACTCCCTCAAGTTTTAATATCAACCGTAGGTGATTTCAAGTCATCTAAAGTGATTTTAGTGCCGAAAAACTCTAATTGATTGCTAGCTTCGCTTCCTTGTTCTTGTGGCAGCATTGGAGGGATATTTCATGGTCAATTAAGGTCAAATTGGAGTTTTTCTTTCTTTTTAAAGGTAAGGAACCTCTTACCCTACATGTATTTAAGATTATCCAAGTTTCGGCTAAGTCGTTGAATCTAGGACTTGTCAGATATATACCGAAAGGCTTGTTAGTAATGTTGTTGGTTGGTGGACTGTTTTGGGAGGCTCATTATGATTATTAGATGTTGTTTGGGCTTTTTGGTGATTGTGTTAACTTCTGGTAAGTCATATTAATAAGGGAGGTGTTGTCCGTTTCATCGTAAAATAGGTTACGGTTGACACATAATAGTTACGACGCTTAAACGACAACGATAGTGTCATTTCTCTTATAGTAAACTAAGGAGTCGTGGCATTTTCATAGCATTAGGTTGGGTAGTATATACAAGGTATGTCAGGCTATCCCTTTCCTTCTTTTGCACGACTCCGATTGTACATAATGCAATGAACGAGCTTCCAAAGATACTCCACTCTTAGAAGCTAGCAGTAGTTACATTATTTCCCTTCTTATGGAATGATTGATGTTGATGTTACTTCTTTTATTCATATGTTATCAATGTCGTTGGTACTTCCTGGTTCTTACAACATTCTTGATGAAAAGTTAATCCTAATAATGTGAACAGAGGATACCGATGAGTCCAGCACGCATCATAAATATGTATCTATTTTACTCTACCGAGCCGCGCTATAGTCAGCCAGGTACGACACCTATTGTGCAATCACTAATCAGTTGGGTTTTACCGAGTTCCACGTGGCCGGGTACTATTCTACCGAGCCTTATGATGGCCAGTACATTTTTATCGAGCCTATTAGGGCCAGGTACGATATGATGATGATGGTGCCCACAGAGGCATATGTTTTAAGAGTTTATGTGTGTGTGTGTGTGTGTGTGTGTGTGTGTATATATATATATATATATATGTATGTATGTATGTATCATGCATTTCATGTTAGTAGCCCTCAGAGGCACCCATATGTTGCAGGTTGCGTATTCTCTATCCCTGTTTACATTACTATTCTTACTTATGCTTTCCTGCCTTACAAACTCAGTACTTTATTCGTACTAACGTCCTTTTTATTTGTGGACGCTACATGTCGTGCTGCAGATCCTGATAGACAGGTAGGCGAAGCTCCCTCACCATAGTAGCCTGCCCAGATCAGCGGTTATTGGCGAGATCCCTTCTCCGGACTTGCCGTGATCTTGGTATGCATTTTTGTTATTGACATTATGGGTAATGTCGGTGCCCTGTTCTGGCAATGATGCAGCACTTATATTCCTTTAGAGGCTCATAGATAGGTGTCGACTCATGTATAGTTTGGATTGTCTTGTCAACTGATTTTTGTTGTGTAGTCTCTCATGGGAGCTTGTCAGCACATACCTTATACATAGCTTCACGAGAGCTTTGTCGGCCCATGGTATATATGTTCACGCCATTATCTGTCATTGTTGGTTATTTAGGATTCATGTCTACCATTTATATTGATCTTGTCGGCCCTTATAGATAATAAGAAAAGTTAGATAAAATGTGCATTGGTGCTCGGCAGGTATGGCCCGGGTGCCAGTCATGGCCCTCCAGTTTGGGTCATGATAAACTTGGTATAAGAGCAAGTCTGTCCTAGGGGTTGTCTATGAGCCGTGTCTAGTAGATACTTGATTATAGATGTGTAGCGTGCAACATTTATAATCAGGAGGCTACATGACATTTAGGATTGTTACCTTCTTCCTGAATCTAAATCATGCGTAGAGTTGAGTCGTAAGTGTTCGTCTCTAATATTCACCATGTTTTCATTCAGCGATGCCTTCGACTAGGAAGCAAGAGATTAGTAGACGGCTTGATACAACTGCGGGAGAGGGTACCAGTCAGGTGCCTTCAGCCAGAGCAAGCCAAAGTGAGCCTTAGAGTGAGGTGCCGTCTCATACCTTATCTACTCTTTCTCCTCCAGAGGATGTTAGGAGGCACCCAGCACCTCTAGTTCCTTTGTCTGGCACTATAGACCAGGATATGCAGAGTGCGGTACAGTTGTTGACAAGCTTGGTAGCTGCTTAGGCTTAGAGGCAGAATACATGTGCTGTTGATAAACCGGTTAGTGCAGAGTTCGTGATTTTATTAATCTAGACCCTATAGTGTTTACCGGATCGGACCCCAAGGAGGACCCGCAGACCTTTATTTATCAGGTTCATCGTACGCCGCGGGTTATACATGCTAGTGATACAGAGGCAGTAGAGTTGGCTTCTTATTGGTTACGGGATTTAGCACTTTTCTAGTATAATAGTTGGGAAAGATGCAGGGGTCCGAACGCTCTTCCACCTGTGTGGAAGGAATTTTTTGAGGCCTTTCTTTGTCATTGCTTGCCAGTTGAGATACGACGAGCTAGAGCTGATAAGTTCTCGAACCTTCAACACGGTAATATGAGTGTGCGAGAGTATAGTATGCAGTTTGATTCTTTAGCAAGGTATGCTCCCTATATAATGGCCGAGATAAGTGATAGGGTGTACCTGTTCGTGAACGGGTTGGGACCACATCTGATAAATGAGTGCACGACAGCCTCGTTGGTAGAGGGCGTGGATATTTCCGATATTCAGGCTTATGCCCAGACACTGGAGGATCGTAAGCGCTAGCAAATGGCAAACAGGGAGCAGGATAGGGGCCAGCATAAGAGAGAGAGATTTGCAGGTTATTCTGGAGACTTCAGAGGTAGTATCAGGCCCCAGTTTGGTGCCACCTGTAGCTAGTGCTCCTCCACAGTTTCGGAGGCCTCGGTATGATTGATTTACCTAGTCTGGTTCAGGTCAGAGTTCGCGGGCATCGAGCTCACAATATCATAGGGATACTAGTCAAATGAGACCCCCAACACCTCGCTATGATCAATGCGGCAAGGCCCACTTTGGACTGTGTCGTCGAGGTTCTGATGCGTGCTATTTTTGCGGACAACCTAGACAAATGATGCAGGATTGTCCAAATAGAGGATGTGGTGGTATGGCACAACCAACAGGATGTGTGTCTGGTTCTTCCTTATCAGTTCGACCTCCAGCACAGGGTTTTCAGCAGTCGACAGGTCGTGGTAGAGGTAGAGGTGCAGTGCCGAGTTTGAGTCGTACTCAAAATCGAACATATGCTCTAGTAGGTCGACAGGATCTCGAGTCATCTCCGGATGTTGTTACAGGTATATTGTCTGTGTTTTCTTATAATGTATATGCGTTGATTGATCCATGATCTACATTATCATATGTTACACCCTTTGTGTCTAATAAGTTTGGCGTCAAACCTGAATTAATAAATAAACCACTTGCGGTATCTACTCGATAGGAGATTCTGTTATTTCTAGAAGGGTATATAGAGGTTGCACAATGATGATTTGTAGTCATCAAACCTCAACAAATTTATTTGAGTTAGAAATGGTTGATTCGATGTGATAATGGGAATGGACTAGTTTGCCTCATGCTATGCAAATGCTGATTGTCGTACGATGATGGTTAGGTTTCAGTTTCCTGGTGAACCCATCATCGAATGGAAGGGGAACATTGCTATGCCGAAAGGTAGGTTTATTTCCTATCTTAAGGCAAGGAAGATGATCTCAAAAGGTTACATTTATCATCTCGTTCGCATTAGGGATGTGAAGGCGAAGCCGCCTACTCTACAATCAATCCCCTTGGTCAATGAATTTCTAGATGTTTTCCTGGATGAACTCCCAGGTCTTCCTCCTGAAAATGAGATTGAGTTAACATTGATGTGTTTCATGACACTCAATCGATCTCTATCCCTCCATACAGGATGGCCCCAGCAAAGTTGCAAGAGTTGAAGGCGCAGTTGAAGGACTTGCTGGATAAGAGCTTTATTAGGCCTAGCACTTCACCTTGGGGTGCTGCAGTCTTGTTCGTGTAGAAGAAAGATGGGTCGTTAAGGATGTGTATCGATTATCGACAGTTTAATAAGTTTACTATAAAGAACCAATATCCAATTCCAAGAATTGACGACCTGTTTGACTAACTATAAGGTGCTAAGTATTTCTCCAAGATTGACTTATGTTCAGGGTTCAAGTGATGGTTAAGGAGAAGGATATTCCAAAGACGTCCTTCCGGACAAGATATAGCACTTTGAGTTCTTGGTGATGTCATTCGGGCTAACAAATTCCCCAGCTGCTTTTATAGATCTCATGAATAGTGCCCTATCTTGATGTGTTCGTGATTGTATTCATTGATGACATGTTGGTGTATTCTCGTTCAGAAACGGAACATACGGGCTACTTGTGGATAGTATTACAGACCCTTCAAGATTGTAAGTTATATGCTAAGCTCTCAAAATGTGAATTCTGGCTAAACTCAGTAGCATTCCTTGGCCATGTGATATCTGACGAGGGTATTAGTGTCGACAATCAGAAGATCGATGCAGTGAAGAATTGACCAAGACCTACAACACCGTCAGAAGTATGTAGCTTCCTGGGGCTAGCAAGATATTATAAGCAGTTCGTAGAAGGGTTTTCCTCTATGTCAGCACCATTGACCAAGTTAACACAGAAAGCTACCAAGTTCCAGTGGTCTGACACTTGTGAACGTAGTTTTCAGGAGCTAAAGAATCGACTGACATCCGCGCCAGTGCTCACTCCCCTAGAAGAAACAGCATGTTATGTGGTATATTGTGATGCCTCAAGTATAGGTTTGGGTTGCATATTGATGCAACGTTGAAAGGTAATTGCTTATGCATCAAGACAATTGAAGAAGCATTAAAATAATTACCCGACTTATGATTTGGAATTGGCTGCAATAATATATGCTTTGAAGATATGGCGGCACTAGTTATACGGTGTCCATGTTGACATATACACAAATCACAAAAGTTTACAATACATCTTCAAGTAGAAGGATTTAAATATGAGGCAGCGTAGGTGGCTTGAATTACCAAAAGATTACGATGTTGAGATATTGTACCAACCCGATAAAGCCAATGTTGTGGCAGACTCTCTCAGTAGTAAGTCAATGGGAAGCTTAGTACACATTGAGGCAGGTAGACAGGGGTTGCCTAAAGAGCTTCATCAGCTAGCCAATATGAGAATCAGATTGTTAGACTCTGATGACGGAGGTGTTACTATACAGAATACATCAGAATCATCTTTGGTAGCCGAGGTAAAAGCACGGCAATATAAAGATCCTACCTTATTATGATTGAGAGAGAGCATTCAGCAATGTAAAATTACGACTTTCAAGATCGGAGGAGATGGGGAACTGAGATACCAGGGCCGATTATGTGTGCCTAATGTGGCAGGGTTGCGAGAGAAGATTATGATTGAGATTCATCAGTCCTGATATTCCATCCATCCTGGCTCGACAAAGATGTATCAGATGTTAAGGAGCAGTATTTGTGGGATAACATGAAGAAGTCTATTGTAGAATTTGTAGCCCAGTGCCCTAATTGTCAACAAGTAATGATTAAGTATCAGAAACCCGGTGGATTGATTCATAATATAGAGATTCCGACTTGGAAATGGGAGGTGATTAATATGGACTTCATTATTAGATTACCTCGCTCTTATCATAAGTTTAACTCCATCTGGGTGATAGTTGATCGACTTACAAAATGTGCCCATTTTCTGCCAGTCAAGACAACTTACACAACTGAAGATTATGCGAAGTTATATATCGAGGATATTGTTAGGCTTCATGGTGTGCCATTATCCATTATATCAAACAGAGGAGCTCAATTTACAGCTAACTATTGGAGGTCTTTTAACAAGAGTATAGGCACACAAGTGAATCTCAGCACGGTATTCCATCCGCAGACTGACGGACAGGCTGAACGTACCATTCAGACACTTGGAGATATGCTACGAGCATGTGTTCTAGATTTCAAGGGGAACTGGGATGCCTATCTCGCACTCATAGAATTCGCCTACAATAATAGCTACCATTCTAGTATTAAAATGGCCCTATACGAGGCAGTGTATGGGATGAGATGTAGATCACCAGTTGAATGTTTTGAAGTCAGTGAGACAGAATTATATGGGCCATATTTGATTCACCAAGCCATTGAGAAGGTGAAAGTGATACAAGAGCGACTAAAGACGGCACAAAGAAAGCAAAAGTCTTATTCTGATGTCCGACGTTGTGACTTGGAATTTGAGGTTGGTGATTGGGTTTTCCTGAGGATCTCGCTGACGAAGGGTGTTATGCATTTTGGGAAGAAGGGTAAACTATCAGGCCGTACAAAATTCTTCGACGAATTGGACAAGTTGCTTATGAGTTAGAATTGCCATCCGAATTAGAATTTGTCCACCCGGTATTCCATGTATCTATGTTGAGGAAATGTATTGGAGACCCTTCTCGGGTTATCCCTATCAAAGATGTACAAGTTACAAAGGATCTATCATTTGAAGAAATGCCAGTGGCTATATTAGATCGACAAGTCTGCAAGCTGAGAACAAAGGATGTAGCTTTCGTTAAAGTATTGTGGAGGAACAATAATACGGAAGAAATGACATGGAAAGCAGAAGATGAGATGAAGTCTAAATACCCTTACCTGTTCCAGATTGAAGATAACGAGGATGTCGGGGAAACGCAGGACGCATTAAAAGGTGAAACGTCTCTATGAGGTAATCAATAACTTGAGAATATTCTTTCTTAATACAAAATGGTGATATGCAGATATTGTACATATCTATAATGCTTTGTATAGCCTTGTAAGGCCATAGGTTGGGTTTAACTGCTTGCAAGTTTGGCTAGTGTCTATTTTATAGGGGAAACTTAGCCAGAAATTTCCTTCAGAATCCACGATGAGTTAGACTCCCCGTAAACCCTTACATTTGAGGACGAATGTTCCTGGGGGGGGGGGGGGGTGTTACAACCCATATTTGCATATGCTAGATTACGCCGTAAGTTAATCTACGTTGGTCCGAGAAGAGATTATCTTTGAGATGTAAGAATTTAATCCTATTGGTATTAATGATACAAGGGTGTATAAGAGTGGTTAACAAGTATTAGAAGTGAAACGAATCAAGAATTTTGTAACCTGTATTTTTAGGTAAATCTAGAGGTGCTTAATATTACCAAGAGGTCGTGTTTTAAGGTAATTGAATCATATAATATCCGTATCATAAGTCTTTAAGTCAAACGAGTTATGACACAAAATTCGACAAAAGTTGTCGCAACTTACGTTACATAATTTTACTTAAAATTAGGTCAAATTTTATTAAAATTTTCTCCCAATTTACTTGGAATTCGCATTTTCGCGAGACTACGCCAAGCACCTCTCTATGGGGGCCACATTGGCGGTTAAGACATATGAATATATATATAAATATATAACATGCCTCAATCTCATTTTAAGTCATTTTTAAGCATATTCAGACCTTAGAACCTTAAGAACGCTTTCTCAAGGTTCTCGCATGATCTAAGACCAAAACAAAGGGAAAACAACACAAATCAAGTGTCGGGAGTCCCATGCCGCTAGTAAGTTTCTTGTTCTTCTTGTTGTTGCTGATTTTTGTGTCGTTCCAGCTCGTGTGGGAGGTTTTTTTAAGTTTTTTATGTTGTGTAGAAATGCTCCCTTAAGTTTTAATATCAACCCTAGGTGATTTCAAGTCTTCTAAAGTTATTGTGGTGCCGAAAAACTCTAATTGATTGCTAGCTTCGCTTCCTTGTTCTTGTGGCACCATTGGAGGGATATTTTCATGGTCAATTAAGGTCAAATTGGAGTTGTTCTTTATTTTTAAAGGTAAGGAAGCTCTTACCCTACATGTATTAAGATTATCAAGTTTCGGCTAAGTTGTTGAAGTTAGGACTTGTTAGATATATATCGAAAGGCTTGTTAGTAATGTTGTTGGTTGGTGGACTGTTTTGGGAGGCTCAATATGATTATTATTGATATTTTCTGGGCTGTTTGGTGATTGTATTAACTTGTGGGACGTCATATAAATAGGGGAGCTGCTGTCTGTTTCATCGTAAAATATGTTACGGTTGATACATAATAGTTATGACGCTTAAATGATAACGATAGTGTCATTTCTCTTGTTGTAGACTAAGGAGTCATGGCATTTTCATAGCTTGAGGTTGGGAAGTATATACAAGGTATATGAGGCTATCCCTTTCCTTCTTTTGCATGACTCCGATTGTACATAATGCAATGAACGAGCATCCAAATATACTCCACTTTTATAAGCTAGCAGTACTTACATTATTCCCCTTTTTATGGAAAGATTGATGTGGATGTTACTTCTCTTATTCTTATGTTATCAATGTCGTTGGTACTTCCTAGTTCTTACAAGATTCTTGATGAAAAGTTAATCCTAATAATGTGAACGGATGATACCGACCTTAAGTCACTCCGAAAGGTTCAAAATGTGATTCCAATAAGTCCAACATGCATCATAAATATGTATCTATTTTACTCTACCGAGCCACGCTATAGTCAGCCAGGTATGGCACCTTGTGCAATCACCGATCAGTTGGGTTTTACCGAGGTCCACGTGGCCTGGTACTATTCTACCGAACCTTATGATGGCCGGGTATGTTTTTATCGAGCCTATTAGGGCCGGGTATGATATGATGATGATGATGCCCATAGAGGCGTATGTTTTAAAAGTTTATATGTGTGTGTATATATATATCTATATATATATATGTATCATGCATTTCATGTTAGTAGCCCTCAGAGGCACCCAGATGTTGCAGGTTGTATATTCTCTATCCCTGTTTACATTACTTTTCTTTCTTATGCTTTCCTGCTTTACAAACTTAGTACTTTATTCGTACTGACGTCCTTTTTATTTGTGGATGCATCATGTTGTGCTGCAAGTCCTAATAGACAGGTATGCGAAGCTCCCCCACCGTAGTAGCCTGCTCAGATTAGCGGTTATTGGCGAGATCCCTTCTCCGGACTTACCTTGATCTTGGTATGCATTTTTGTTATAGACATTATGGGTATGTCGGTGCCCTGTTTGAGCAATATTGCAGCACTTATGTTCCTTTAGAGGCTCATAGAGAGGTGTCGACTCATGTATAATTTGGATTGCCTTGTCGACTGATTCTTGTTTTATAGTCTCTCATGGCAGCTTGTCAGCTTGTACCTTATACATTGCTTCATGACAGCCTTGTCGGCCCATGGTAGATATGTTCATGCCATTATCTGTCATTTTTGGTTGTTTAGGATTCATGTCTATCCTTTATATTGATCTCATCGTCCTTTATAGATAATAAGAAAGGCTAGATAAAATGTGCATTGGTGCTCGGCAAGTATGGCCTGGGTGCCAATCATCGCCCTCCAGTTTGGGTCGTGACACTAATTCTTGCATAAAAGGGTAGAAAATGTGCCTATAGGGTCAACGTGGTCTATTTGATATTTTGTTCGACATGCCCTATATGCTATTTAGTTTCATGTGTAGAAAGCATGAAGCACGCACACACTTTATTTCATTTGTCAAATATGCTACACTTGTTTCCATGTCTACTATCAACACTCTTAGATAACATGTTTATAGGATGCAAAAATGCAATACTTTTTCTTACCTAGATACCATGACTACAGGACCTTAACTAATTAATCAACTGCTTCATGCTGCTTTTGCACTGCCTCACTCAGGTAGCCTACCTATAGGGATAAAGTGTTATAAAATCAAGTCTAATTGTTAGAAATACTGCTTATAGGGTGTTTATCGATGCTACGAATACTGTGTTTTCAAGCGACTTCACTACCGAATCATGCGACTATTAGAGATCATGTCTATAGGGTACTGTCACCTACCTAAGATGATATCTATAAAATCAGCATTGGTAATTAAGAATTATGGGATTGTTTTCACCACCTTATTACGCAAACGATGAGATATCCTATCTATAAAACTTGTAACACTCTAATTTGCCTATACATCAGTCCAAAAATTACACCACTGCTTGTATAATTCTGGAATCATATAGAAATCATGCCTATAGGACTTAATGATTCTAATATGTCTTAATTTTGTCTACTGCCTAATCAAAAATCTGTTTACGTGCTTAGGTGTGGAGGTTAACTTGAGCCTTTTTATTGCTATTGTATGCAGTCCTATCTATTTTGAATGTCGCCTAGTTTATCATTTTTGAGCAACCTAAGTAAAGTCTAGAACCACTCGATAGTAGGTCAAAAGCCTCCTGGACCATAGGCATGGGACGGGTAGTGCACGCATAGGGTACGACTTAGAATTGAATTAGAACGCCTTTAAGTAATCAACTTCAACATAGTAATCGGGTAGCAGGAGATGATAGTATGTGCCTGTTGAATAATACGAGCAATCTCTACCTTAACAGAGTTGCGAAGTATTATTTATGTTGCACGGGGATAATCCTTTAGGCTAAGAAACATAGGACCCCCCCCCCCCCCC
>MCJB01017423.1:40909-84545 GCA_002018475.1 Nicotiana obtusifolia | reverse complement strand
CCCCCCCCCCCCTCCTCCTCCTTTTATGTGCGTGTTATTTAAACTTAGTCATTCAACATAGATCAATATAGTTCGAACCTTTATAGTTATTAAGACTTGTACTGATTCTTATATTTTTTAATAAGACTCTACAACTTCTGACTTTCTCTTCTATTTGTTTGATCACATAGCTTAATTATATAATCCACATAGTTTAAATTTCTGGCGGGACCCATAGTTGTGGACCTCAAGGAGTGCCAAACACCTTCTCTTTGATGTAATTTGAGCTTTTACCCGATCTATTGTGACACGGACTAGTCAAAGAGAGTTATTTGCAAATAGGTGCCCTAACACACCTTAAAATCGTTAGGTGGCGACTCTTTTCTTTTAATACACCTTTAAAGGAGTTGTCACGTGTCGAAGCCTGCTTTCAAAACGGGCGCGACATCCATAACTTGGACCAAATGGTAGATACACCCCTTGTTAATCATCTTCGTGGCTTTAAGGTAATAAATAAACCTACCTTTCGGCACCACATCATCCCCCTTACACTCAATAACTGGCTCATTTGGAAATTCGAACCTAACGGCCCTGGTTCGGCAATCAAGCTTGGTAAAACATGAATAAAGCCAGCCCATCCCCATTATTAAATCAAAATTGACCATCCCCAATTCAATGAGATCGGCCATGGTGTCCCGACCACGCAACATGACAACGCAATCGCTATTAACTCGCGCGGCCAAAATATATCCACCAACAGGAGTAGATACAGAGAACGCTCATGAAGTTGTTTCGGTTCTATCCGGGATCAATAAGAGCATACACATCATGAGATTGGACAGTCAATATACCTGTGACAACATATGGAGAAGCCCCTAAATTACGGCGACCCCTCATAGCATAGAAACGGCTAAATCCTCCCGAACTTTGTGCTCCACCCCTAGCTACACCACGCCCTGCGGGTGGTGGAGTGCCTCGAGCTGGAGGAGGAGTTGCGGATGTAATAGCTGCAGAACTGGTTGGCTGTGCCATCCCCTACTCGCACCCTGGTGGGACGAACAACAATCTCTTTAAATGTGACCCCTCAATCCGCACCCGTAGCATATGGGTAAGTCCATGTACAATATTCCTAATTGCATCTTCTCACACCTAGAGCATGGGGGCCTCCGCTGCTCCTGAGATACACCACCATGACAACCCTGCTGATAGGAGCCCCTATTGCCCTGACTGGGCCCGAAACGGCTCCACTGTTACTGACTGGGCCCTGATGGCGGTGCACTAGTCGAAGACTGAGCAAAGGACTTAGATGGCCCTGACGACCCTTCCCTGAATGTTGGCCTTCTGCCACCCGAAGAACCACCAAAGTTGCCTGCAGACCAGTCCTTATTGCTACCCTCTCGCTCCATTTTATTTTTCAATTATCGAGTCTCTATAGCTTTAGCGAATGCCACCATCTTCCCATGGTTCTTATCAGAATTCAAGGCAGATGTAGAAGCCTCATTAACTACCAAGGGACTAAGGCCCTACACAAACCGGCGCACTCTAGCCTCTATACTGGGAAACATGTAAATAGCATACTTGGACAGGCGCGCAAATCTCATATGGTACTCTCACGCACTTAGGATACCTTACCTCAGGCTCTCAAACTCAGCGGCACGGGCTGCCTTAGTCTCGGCAGGAAAGAAATAATCAATAAAGGCATCGGCAAACTCACCCCACCTCACTGGAAGGCTCCCATCTTCACGGGAATCCTCCCATAGCTTAAACCAAGAATATGCCACCTCTTTCAGGCGGTAGGAGGCCAATTCCACTGCCTGTGTCTCAGTAGCACGCATAACCCGGAGAGTCTTGTGCATCTTGTTAATGAAGTCTTGTGGGTCCTCCGCTGGGTTAGTACCCATAAATATTGGAGGATCCAACTGGAGAAACCTGTTCACCTTGGAACTAGCAGAATTTCCTGGTTGACTGGAAGGAGTAGGTTCAACATTTGATCTTTGGCCTTGGGAAGCCACTATTTGAGCAATCATTTGTATGGCGTCCCTAAGATGCCCATCAGAAACATCGGAATCAGAAGCTCGAGTTGGTGGTGGAACTGCAATATCAGTTGAAGGGCGCGTTGCACGCTCAATAGGTGTAGGAACAGATGCAATCTGATAAGTTGTTGTAGAATTAGGCTGTGTAGTAATTGGAGGGATATCCTCACCCCTCGGGTGCTCACTCGCATCATCAAATATAGGATCAACTACCACTCCTGGGGTGACATTGGCTCTTTGGCCAGTTCTTGCCTTCTTCTTAGGCACCAGGTACTGAAAGTTAGAGGAAAGCACGAGTTAAAGGAGGAACAATCTTACAATCGGCTCTATTGCACGATCGAGAACATGAAAGAAGGGTATTATTCCTAAATTCCCAAGTAGCATCCTCATTATAGATGTGATCGACAACACAATTATAAGAAGGACTCTACTAGACACGACTCTGAGACATCCTAGGACACTATAAAACCTTAGGCTCGGATACCAAGTTTGTCACGCCCCGAACTCGGGGAGCGCGACCGACGCTCAACCGAATTAACCCGATCATGCAAACCTGTTAATACTTTCTACCCAAACTCACTTACGAACACACAGAATACATAATTTCATTAATTAGACAATAAGGAGACCATGTATACAATGCCAATTCATTACCACATGCATCCACTGAAGATGCAGCACCCCCGGAAAAAGAGATGTTAGTACATATGGAATAGTACTAGCGTATTGTGTTTTGTTTGGTCCCTACTCAGAAAATTCCCCACTATCGCGGTGCGTGGGGCGCCACGCTTGTGCATTTCCCTATTTTCCTTCAGAACTTTGTTCTCTGGGTTTCTCCACTAGTTCCCCGTATGGCGCATCGCCCATGCGGCGCGCCTGTGTAATTTTTACAGTGTTAATTTCCTATTTCAGCAAGGAGAAGGTGATTTCGTCTGGGCCCGACCCTATTTGGTATAAATACATGGAAAATCATTTTTTCTAGACTTTTTACACATATTCAACCTAAGGAGGCTAACGAAGAGTTGGAAGAATACAAGAACAAGGATTTCATCATTCCTTCCTCCCTCAAGACCCGAGTTTGGATTGAATTTATGTTTTCCTATACTTTAACTTTATCTGTGATGAATTTCTCCATATTTATGGAGTAGTTCTCTTTAGGATTGATGTATTTGGTGTATTGATGATTGTTTGTGGATTATAGCTCTAGTTTTATGTATTGAAGCATTTTTGGATGACTTAACTGTTGCATCTATATTCACTTCTTCATGAAATCGAGAGAGGCATAACTTGTGATATCTTTGCATTATATTGTTGGTTGAGTTCAATAATTATTCTTAATAATCGAAAGAGGCTAGTTGAATCTCATTGATTAAAACTAGTTAGGTGAATAATTGAAAGAGGTTTTCCGAAAGACCAATCCACTATGCATTCTTGCATATCTTCACGTGCTTAAATTAGTTCATCTTGTGAGGTTAAGACTTAATCGAGAGAGGAGTTTTTACTGAACGTTGAACTAATAATTGAGTGAATTTGAAAGACTCACTTGAACATTAGAAGTGAATTATCTAGAGTTACATCCCAAACAATTATCCTGCACCTATCCTATGTCACACTCCGAACTAAGGGAGGGAAACCGACACTCAACCGAGTTAACCCGATCTAGCAAGCCTGTTAAATGCTTTCTACCCAAACTCACATATAAATACAGAGAATACATATTTTTGTTAATTAGACAATAAGGAGACCATGTATACAATGTCAGTTCATTACCATTACTTATTTTATTTTAATGTCTCAAATTACACACATTTTCCATGGTCTAAAGTGGAACAAGTAATTCAAACACAACATAACTTGTTTGACTTCCCCAGCACTAATATACAACCCACACTTTGTCTACGGACCCTCTGATAGATACAGAAGAGTACTATGATAATGTCGGATACAAGGCTGCGGTTATACCTCAAACACAAAACACAAGGAACAAAAGATACATGACCTCGAAATGAAGTGGGGCTCACCAAGTCAGCTGGGAAGAGGATGTACCACTATCACTGATCAATGTCTCCTGCTGTAGAATCACCCACATCCAATGAAGATGCAGCGCGCGCCAAAAGAGACGTTAGTACATATGAAATAGTACTAGTATAAATGACAAAACACCCTCTCAATAGAGTGATAATTAAAACAAGCAAGAACAATCATAATATCAGTGGAAGCCATAAACAACATCAAGCCTCAAATTAGGATCAAGATAGTGTTCAAATAAATTTCCATATCTTACGTTGGCAGATCTTTAGTACCAATATGCCCCCATTCACAATATCAATACCACTGCACTTTTAGCACAAAGTCTGACCACGACCCGATCGGCTAGGCCGTCTCATTCGTGACATCAACCACAATCACAATTTCAATTACAATTTCCATCGCAATCACCACCATGTGTAAGGCATGGCGTCCAATCACGACCCGATCAGCTAGGCCGTCTCATTCGAGACATCATTCCTTTATACCAATTATCTCTTTTCATACTTCTTTCACATCTTTTCATTTTATTGGCACTAGTGGCCACAATTATAAAATCATTCTTGGCACGTCGGCCATATTTAGTATTTCATACTCACCTTTTTCACTTTCAAACATCATCAGCATCATCATTACCAGCAAGGCGTTTCAAATCAAGGTTTTTAGTACACATGTGAGCAATTAACAGTCATAGGCACATAGAGATTTTTCACAAAATTTGGCATAATAGCCTTCGTTTGGACTTGATTTCAAGTCAAAACATTTTTAATGCTCAACCCATACTTTGAGAATATTCTCAAAGGATAACATAAAATGTTAAAATCATTTGGGATACATATTTAACATATATCTTTCCACACAAGCTTATTCGGAATAGCCAATTTTATAATGAACAACTTGGGACTTACATAAATTACATGAATACCGTGGGATTCATCTCTAAGAGATGAGATTCGCCAACATACCTCGAGTTGAGCTTTCCTTAAATTACTACAACGTTCTAAAAATACTAGCAATCCAAATCTATTTTGGGATATAACAAAATTGAACCCAAATTAGGAAGATATTCATGGTTTCAGCTCATTTGAGCATTCTAGGTGTGCAAATTTGATTTACAAGGTTCTTCTACAAGATTTCCTTTATTCCCCAACCCAATCTTTACTTATTTTAGCTCAACAATCTTCCCACAAACCTTATTATTACAAGCATGTATAATTAATACTCTTACACCCAAGAATCATACTCCCAATCACCCATATTCTACCCCAAACTCAAAATTTAATTGCAGAAAGAAATTCTTACCTCTTTGAAGCCCTAGCAAGATCCTTGTAAAATCTTCAAGCCTTGAGCAAGAATTGATGAACAAATGGCTAGGTCTTCTCTTTCTCTCTCTAAAATACTCTCACCTCTCTTAAAAAATATCAGATGAAATCCTTTAAAATGACCCCCAAAGGCTATTTATCAAAATGGAGTCGGGTTACAAAATTCAGAAAAATGAAGCTCTAAAACACAATCTGCGAATGCAGAGTGACTGCAGAATGGGTATGCAATCTGCAAACCGGCCGCACAATTTGGTTCCCCTGAACTAGAAAATACGGGTTGAGTCTGTGGCATTCTACGAAAGCCTAATTCGGCATCACGAAACCTTAAATTCCTTTGCGAAATTTTACGGGGCCTAAAATTCTTCCCCACTTAGGATCATTCTACCTTGAATAAGGGTCAAAATCTGTCATTAGCATTCAATGTGACTTAGCTACTATAACACACATCTGCAGTTCCAAATTTTTGACTAACTCCCTAAATTTCCAAAAATTGTGCCTGAGTCTCACATGTAACAGGGCCTATTCACCTATCAAAGAATCCCGTAAACCAATCCTAACAACATATACATAATCCAATGACGAAATATAACATAAAAACAACACCAATCGTGGCTTCATAAGCAGTATATTACCAGAAGAGGAACACCCTTAACACCAACGGTACAAATGATACATAATTCCTCGAAGGTAACTCTTCGCATTTTCATATAACACAACTTTATAAATACATGGCTATTCAAACAAATAAGGCTACTTCTTCTTCATTTCTTCCTTGGCCTCCCAGGTGGCCTCTTCAACCTGCTGATTTCTCCATAACATTTTCACGGAGGAAATTTCTTTATTTATCAACTTTCGGACCTTCCGATCGATAATAGACACTGGAATCTCTTCATAAGTCAATTCCTCATTAACCTCAATAGTTTCAACCAGAACAATGAGTGTCGGGTATCAAACTACTTTCTTCAACATAGAGACATGAAACATCGGATGCATTAATGACATCTCAGGTGGTAGCTCAAGCTTATACACCACCTCACCGATCCTCTGAATGATTCTGTAAGGTCCTACATACCTCGGACTCAATTTCACTTTCATAGCAAATCCCATTACATCCTTCGTGGGGAATACCCAATCATCTTCTTTGAACTCCAAATCCCTATGACGAACATCCGAATAGGACATTTGACGACTCTGAGCAGTCTTCAACCGCTCCTTGACGATCTTAACTTTTTCCATAGCCTGATGCACGAGGTTTGGCCCTATCAACTCTGCTTCCCCAATCTCAAACCACCCAATGGGAGATCTACATCTCCTACCACATAATTCCTCGAACAGTGCCATTTAAATGCTAGCGTGATAACTATTGTTGTAGGAAAATTCTATGAATGGCAAATGATCATCCCAGCTACCTTTGAAGTCTAGAACAGAGGCGTGCAACATATCCTCAAGCGTCTGAATAGTCCGCTCTTCCTGCCCATCAGTTTGCGGGTGAAAGGGTATACTAAGATTCACCTGAGTACCTAGACCTTGCTGAAATTTCTTCGAAAAATTAGCCGTTGACAGTGCCTCCTGATAAGAAATGATGGAAACTTGAGTTCCATGCAACCTGACTATTTCATTTATATACAACTGAGCATACTGCTCCGCTGTATCGGTAGCCTTAACAGGAAAAAAGTGGGCTGATTTCGTGAGTCGATCCACAATTACCGAAATCGAGTCAAACTTACGACGAGTGTGAGGTAGTCCTACCACAAAGTCCATATTAATTATTTCCTACTTCTACATTGGAATTTCTATGTTCTGTGCCAACCCACCGGGCCTTTGGTGTTCGATCTTCACTTATTGACAATTATGACATCTCGCCACAAAGTCCACTACATTCCTCTTTATATCATTCCACCAATAGACTTCCTTAATATCATAATACATTTTTGTAGAGCCCGAGTGCACGAAATACCTAGAAGTCTGAGCCTCAGTCATGCTTCTCTCCCGTAGACCATCTACATTTGGAACACATAGACGCCTTTGGTACCGTAGTGTACCATAACCAATGCCAGGAGAAAAGGCCATGGTCTTCTGTTTATGAATCGCCTCTTTCAATTGTGCCACCAATGGATCATTTTATTGCTTCTCCTTGACTTCTACAAGGAGTGATGATTCAGCCCTATTTTGCACAATCATCCCTCCTTGACTAGAGTCCGTAAGACAAACTCCCAAACTAGCCAATCGGTGAACTTCCTTGGCCAATGGCCTTTGATATGCCTCCAAGTGTGCTAAACTACCCACAGATTTCCGGCTAAGAGTATCCACCACAACATTAGCCTTCCCCCGATGATATAGAATATCAATGTCGTAATCCTTGAGTATTTCAAGCCATCTTCTCTGCCTCAGATTCAATTCCTTCTGTTTGAAAATATATTGAAGGCTCTTATGGTCCGTGAATATATCCACATGGACCCCATATGAATAATGACGCCAAATTTTCAATACAAATACCACCGCCGCAAGTTCTAGATCATGTGTTGGATAGTTCTTTTCATGGTTCTTGAGTTTCCTGGAAGCATACGCTATCACCTTGCCATGTTGCATTAATACACACCCAAGCCCGATTTTTGAAGCATGACAATATACCACAAAATCCATGTGTACCCTCTGGTAGGGTCACCACTGGTGCCGTAGTCAATCCTACTTTCAACTCCTGGAAGCTCCTTTCACAAGCATTTGATCATTGGAACTTAATTGGCTTCTGGGTCAATTTAGTCAACGGAGAGACAAGAGTAGAGAACCCCTCCACAAACTTTCTTTAATACCCACCTAAGCCTAAGAAACTGCGAATCTTCATTGGAGTTGTAGGCCTCGGCCAATTCTTCACAGCTGCAATCTTCTGAGGATCAACCTTAATTCCTTCAATAGAGACGACATGACCCAAGAATGTGACAAATTCAAGCCAAAATTCACACTTCTAAAACTTTGCATATAACTTGTGCTGATATAGGGTTTGCAGAACTACCTTGAGATGATCGGCATAGCATGGCTTATACCCTCCTTTTCAAAAGATTGTAGTGAAGGAAAGTAAATTTAAAGTGCCCATACTGGTTCTGAAAGTTGTTTTCGGTATATCCTACTCCCCGATCTTCAATTGGTGATATCCGGATGTTAAATCAATCTTTGAGAAGTACCTAGCACCCTGCAACTGGTCAAAGAAGTCATCTATCCTTGGCAATGGGTACTTATTCTTGATCGTGTCCTTGTTAAGCTGCCGATAGTCAATACGCATTCTTAGTGACCCATCTTTCTTCCTTACAAAAAGGACCGGTGCACCCCAAGGCGACACACTCGGCCGGATGAAACCCTTGTCTAACTATCTCTCTATTGTTCCTTTAGCTCCTTCAATTATGTCGGTGCCATTCTTTAGGGCGAAGTAGATATAGGTTGCGTGTCTAGTATCACATCAATCCCAAAATCAATATCCCTGTCTGGTGGGCTCCCAAGGAGGTCATCCGGAAAGACTCCCGGAAATTCATCCACAACAGGCACGGACTCAGGTATAGGTACCTCAGCATTGGTGTCCATAACCTGGAGCAAATGGTGGATACACCCTTTGTTAATCATCTTCGTGGCCTTAAAGTAAGAAATAAACCTACCCTTCGTCAACACATCATCCCCCTTCCACTCAATAACTAGCTCATTTTGAAATTCGAACCTAACGGTCCTAGTTCGGCAATCAAGCTTGGTAAAACATGAATAAAGTCAGTCCATGCCCATTATTACATCAAAATCGACCATCTCCAATTCAATGAGATCGGCCATAGTGTCCCGACCATGCAACATGACAATGCAATCCCTATAAACCCGCGCAGCCAAAATAGATTCACCAACCATAGTAGATACAAAGAATGGCTCATGAAGTTGTTCTGGTTCTATCCCAAATTCCGTAGCAACATAACGAGTGACATATGACAAACTTGAACTGGGATCAATAAGAGCATACACATAATGAGATTGGACAGTCAATATACCTGTGATAACATCTGGAGAAGCCTCTGAATTCTGGCAACCCCTCATAGAACAGAAAGGGCCGGATCTTCCCAAACTTTGTGCTCCACCCCTAGCTGCACCACGCCCTTTGGGTGGTTGAGTGCCTCGAGCTGGAAGAGGTCTTGTGGATGTAGTAGCTGCAGAATTGGATGTCTATGTCGTGCCCCTGCCCGCACCTTGGCGGGACGAACGACAATCTCTCTGAATGTGACCCTCAATCTGCACACGTAGCATATGGGTATGACTATGTAGCATATTCCTAAGTTCATCTTTCCACACCTAGGGCATAGGGGCCTCCGCTGCTACTGGAATCTACCACCATGACGAACCTGCTGATAGGAGCCCTTGTTGCCTTGACTGGGCCTGAAATGGCTCCACTGTTGCTAACTGGGCCCTAATGGCGGTGCACTAGCCGAAGACTGAGCAAAGGATTGAGATGGCCCTGACGACCCTTCCCTGAATGTTGACCTGCCGCCACCAGAAAAACCACCAAAGTTGCCCGCAGACCGCGCCTTATTGCGGGTCACTGTGGCTTGATCGAATGCCACCATCATCCCATAGATCATATCAGAATTCAAGGCTGCTGTAGCGGCCTCATTAATTACCAAGGGACTAAGGCCCTGCACAAACCGGCGTACTCTAGTCTCCATAGTGGGTAACATGTAAATAGCATACTTGGGTAGGTGCAAAAATGTCATATGATACTCCCGCACACTCAGGCTACCTTGCCTTAGGCTCTCAAACTCACGACACGGGTTGCCTTAGTCTCGGCAGGTAGGAAATGATCAATGAAGGCATCGGCAAACTCACCCCACCTCGCTAGAGTGCTCCCTTCCTCACGAAACTCCTCCCATAGCTCAAACCAAGAATATGCCACCTCTTTCAAGCGGTAGGAAGCCAATTACACTGCCTCTGTTTCAGTAGCATGCATAACTCGGAGAGTCTTGTGTATCTCATCAATGAAGTCCTAGGGGTCCTCGTCTGGGTTAGTACCCATGAACACAGGAGGATCCTACTAGGGAAACCAGCTCACCCTGGAACTAGCAGAATCCCCCAGTTGACTGGAAGTCTGGGTTAGTACCCATGAACACAGGAGGATCCTACTGGGGAAACCAGCTCACCCTGGAACTAGCAGAATCCCCCAGTTGACTGGAAGGAGTAGGTGCAACATTTGATCTCTAGGATTGGGAAGACACTATTTGAGCCAACATCCGTATGGCTCCCTTAAGATCCCCATCAGAAACACCGGTATCGGAAGCTGGAGTTGGAGGTTGAAATGGAATATCAAATTGGGACCGTTGCACCCTCAGTAGGTGTAGGGACAAGTGCAGTCTGATCAGTTGTTGTAGAATCAGGCAGTGTAGTAATTGGAGGAATATCCTCACCCTTGGGTGCTCATCTTTAAATATAGGATCAACTGCCACTCTTGGGGTGACATTGGCTCTTTGGCCAGTTCTTGCGTCCTTCTTAGGCGCCATGTACTGGAAGTTGGAACAAAGCACTAGTTAAAGGAGGAACAATTTTACATTCAGCTCTATTGCACGACGAGAACATGAAAGAAGGGTGTTATTCCTAAATGCCCAAGTAGCATCCTGATTATAGATGTGGTCGACAACACATCGATAAGAAGGACTCTACAGGACACGGCTCCGAGAATACAAATTCCTAAATGCCCAGCTCTATTGCTAAATGCCCAACTCTATTGAAAGCCTGTTAGATACTTTCTACCCAAACTCACTTATGAATACAGAGAATACATATTTTTGTTAATTAGACAATAGGAAGACCATGTATACAATGCCAACTCATTACCATTAGTTACTTCATTGTAATGTCTCAAATTACACACATTTTCCATGGTCTAAGGTGGAACACGTAATTCAAATGCAATATAACTTGTTTGACTTCCCCAACACTAATATACAACCCACACTATGTCTACAGAACCTCTAATTGATACAGAAGAGTACTATGATAATGCTGGCAACAACACCCCGTCTATACCTCAAACACAATACACAGGGAACAAAAGATACATGACCCCGAAATAAAGTGGGGCTCACCAAGTCAGCTGGGAAGAGGATGTACTGCTATTACTGATTAATGTCTCCTGCTGTGGAACCACCTGCATCCATTGAAGATGCAGCGGGCGGCAAAAGAGGCGTTAGTACATAGGGAATAGTACTAGTATGAATGAGAAAACACCCTCTCAATAGAATGATAATTAATACAAGCAAGAACAATCATAGTATTAGTGGAAGCCACAAACAACATCAACCCTCAAATTAAGATCAAGATAGTGTTCAAATAAATTTTTATATCTTACGATGGAAGATCATTAGTACCAATATGCCACCGTTCACAAGGCGAATACCACCATACTTTTAGCACGGACCGATCACGACCCAATCGGCTAGGCCGTCTCATTCGAGACATCAACCACAATCACAATTTCAATTATAATTTCCAGCACAATCACCACCATGTGTGCGGCATGGCGTCCGATCATGACCCGATCGGCTAGGCCGTCTCATTCGAGACGTCATTCTTTTATACCAATAATCTCTTTTCATACTTCTTTCACATCTTTTCATTTCACTAGCACTAGTGGCCACAATTATAAAATCATTCTTGGCACGTCGGACGTATTTAGTATTTCATACTCAACTTTTTCACTTTCAATCATTATCATCATCATCACCAACAAGGCGTTTCAAATCAAGGTTTATAGTACATAAGTGAGCAATTAAGAGTCTTAGGCACATAGAGATTTTTCACAAAATTTGGCATAATAGCCTTCGTTTGGACTTGACTTGAAGTCAAAACATTTTAATGCTCAACCCATACTTTTAGCACATTCTCAAAGTAATGATGCTAAAGATGTGACCATAGCGACGATGGAGTGTTGAGGATGCAGGGGCGGATTTGTGTACCCAATGTGGATGGGCTCCGAGAGTTGATTCTGGAGGAGGCCCATAGCTCACGGTATTCCATTCATCCGGGTGCCGCAAGGATGTACCAGGATTTGAAGAAACATTATTGGTGGAGAAGGATGAAGAAGGATATAGTGGGATTCGTAGCTCGGTGTCTCAACTGTCAACAAGTAAAATATGAACATCAGAGGCCGGGTGGTTTGCTTCAGCAGATAGCTATTCCCGAGTGGAAATGGGAGCGGATCACTATGGAACATAACATGATAAAATCAATTGGGATACATATTTAACATATATCTTTCCACACAAGCTTATTCGGAATAGTCAATTTTATAATGAACAACTTGGGACTTACATAAATTACATGAATACCGTGGGATTCATTTCTAGGAGATGACTTTCGCCAACATACCTCGAGTTGAGCTTTCATTAAATTACTACAACGTTCTGAAAATACTAGCAACCCCAATCTATTTTGAGATATAATAAAATTGAACCCAAATTAGGAAGATATTCATGGTTTCAGCTCATTTGAGCATTTTATCAAACACTAGGTGTGTAAATTTTGCTACAAGGTTCTTCTAAGAGATTTCCTTTATTCCACAACCCAATCTTTACTGATTTGCGCTCAACAATCTTTCTAATAACCTTATTGGTACAAACATGTATAATTAATACTCTTACACCCAAGAATCACGCTCTCAATCACCTATCTTCTACCCCAAACTCGAAATTGAAGAATTGGGGAAAGTAATTTCTACATCTTTGAAGCCCTAGCAAGATCCTTGTTAAATCTTCAAGCCTTGAGAAAGAATTGATGAACAAATGGCTAGGTCTTCTCTTTCTCTTTCTAAGATACTCTCACCTCTCTCTAAAAATATTAGATGAAACCCTTAAAAATGACCCCCGAAGGCTATTTATCAAAATGGGGTCAGGTTTCAAAAATCAAAAAAATAAAGCTCTAAACACAATCTACGGTTGTAGAGTGACCGCAGAATGGGTATGCGGTCCGCAAACCAGCCGCATAATTTGGTGCCCCGAACTGGAAAATACGGGTTGGGTTTGTGGCAGTTTTGCAGCAGTAGTCCTGTTCTGCGGTCGCATGATGCAACGCAGACCTAGTCTGCGGTCACATAATTCACCGCAAACCTTCCTTAAAACTTGCCCAATCACTGCTTCACTCTGTGGCAATTCTGCGGTCTGTAGAGTGATTCTGCAGCCGCAGAGTGGGCCGCAGAAATTTCTTTTTCTGCCAAAGATTTTTCTTTACTCCCCAGTGCATTGTTCAACCCCTATTTTCTCCCACTGATAACTTCCTTGCTTATATTTAATTCGATTGTCATTAGTCAATAGCTTTAGATTCTTAGTTAATTCTAGTTAGAAATCGTATAAATCTCAATTGTTGATCATCTTAGATAGCGATCAATCTAGAAACTACGGGAATACTGTTTAAATCCAATTCATGTGGATACGATATTATACTATACTATATTTGATTAGCGAGCATAATTTAAGTGTGTATTTTGCAGTCGTCAAATTTTGGCATCGTTGCCGGGAATTGGCAATCAATAGTGTTTGAAATAGTTTGTAGTGCTAATTCAGAAATTTTTCTTTTTATTTCTATTGTCTCTTTTTACGTTTGGTTTTCTTTGACTGTGCGCAGGTTACAGGTTAAGATTGGTGCACGACTCAAACTTCTACGAAGGAAGTGCAAAAATATGAGCCAGAAATAGAAAAACAACTGCAACAGTTGAGGAAGGAAAGAAATCTCACCGAGACATCAGAAAAGGTTGGGCAATCCTAAACCAAAGAAACTATGGCTGGAAACAGTGATGTTAGTGTGGATTTGGTTGCAAGAGAGTCAGCCCAACAATGAGAAAAAGTTAAACAGGATGTTGAGGAAGCAGCTATTAGAGATGCACGGATTATCTATGAAGAAGAGAAGGGTCAGGGAATTGTTCAAAATCAACCCTTGGGTGCAGACCAGTTCGGAAATATGGCTCCCATGCCTGGGAGACCACTTGGCGATTATGCTAGACCGGTTTATAATCAATGATTATCAAGTGTGAGACCACCTCTAATTGCAGCTAAAAATTTCGAGTTGAAGCAAGGATTTCTTCAAACCCTTCAGAATTGTTGTGTCTTCAGATGGAAGGTGAACGAAAATGCAAATACACATCTAATGGATTTCGAGGAGAATATGAAACCTTTCAATACAATAGTGTTTCACAAGATACAATGTACTTAAGATCATTCCGCTTCACACTCAATGATGATACAAAACAATGGCTTCGAAGCTTGCCCACGGGATCAATTAGAACTTGGGAGGAGATGACCAGAAAATTCCTTGATAAATATTTCTCCTCAGCTAAAACGGGCAAGTTTAGAAGAGAAATCCATAACTTCTGCCGAAAAGATACGGAAACTATTTTTCAAGCATGGGAGAGGTTTAAGGAGATTGTTCAAAAGTGTCAACATAGTGGAATTAAACTCTGGATGCAACTCCATGACTTTTGGGACTGATTGACACCGGTGCGTAGAACATTGAGCAATGCAGCTGGAGGCCCGATGAAGAAGACTCTAGAGGAGATAGTTACAATTCTTGATGAGTTATCAGAAGATGCAAATCAATGGCCCTCTAAGAGTGCTGAAAGAAGAAGATCGAATGGTGTTCATCAGGTTGATGTAAGATCGAATGGTGTTCATCAGGTTGATGCTAACACATCTGTGCAGGTACAGCTTGATGCTATGGCTAAAGAAATAAGGAAGCTGACCTTAGCCTCAATACAAAGTGAGCCTCATGCAGCTTGTGATATATGTGAAAGAGGATACCTACTCCTGAGTTTCAAGCCTCAACTGAGGAAGTAAATGATGTGGGAAACTATATTTTTAATGCAATAGGTCAGAGGTACCTCGATTTTTCATGGAGTTCACCTAGAAGTAGTATGAATGCTTGGGAACAAAATAACTCTAGACCCCAGTGACAAGGAACTCCAGCATACCAAAAGCAACAGAGGCAGCAATTTTAGCCTCAACAGCCCATTTAGCCTGGTCTAAAAGATCTAATGAAGTCCTTCATTGTGAAGATAGATGAGAGGCTGGACGTCCATGAAGCTGCTATCAAAGAGTTAGGCACATCTTTTCGAAACCTGGGTGGGACAAATTGCAACAATATTATCTAAGAGAGATCCAGGAACTCTCCCCGCTGATACTGAGAGAAATCCAAAAGATACAGTGAATGTTGTAACTCTGAGAAGTGGGCAAGTGCTCAAAGATCCCACCCCGGTCCAAAAAGAGGTAAAACTTGAAAAAGAAAGTGGGGAGCAGCTAAAAAGTGATGATGACAAGAAGAAGAAGGTCCAGATAAAAGCTGAGAAAAAGAAGAAGGGAGAAACTTTGAGAAGGAAGGAACATGATGAGAGTGAGCATATGCCTACTCTACTTTTCCCTCAAAAGCTATGTAGAGAAACGCTGGACAAGCAGTTTGCGAGATTTCTTGATGTATTAAAACAGGTTCAGGTAAATTTGCCATTCACAGAAATACTCTTACAAATGCCTGCTTATGCCAAATTCTTGAAGGAGATCCTTACAAAGAAGAGGAAAATAGAGGAGACCTTCGTGGTTAAGCTCATAGAGCATTGTAGTGTGATCTTACAAAACAAACTCCCACAAAAGTGTGGAGATCCGAGGAGTTTTACTATACCTTGCTCTGTAGGAACTATTCATTTTGATAAATCTTATGCGATTTTAGTGCCCCAATTAATTTAATGCCTCTATCTATTTATAGGAAATTGGATATGAAGATTGGAGAGATAAAGTCTGCACCAATATCGCTGCAGTTGGCAGACCAAACGACTTTAATACCCGAGGGGGTAGTCGAAGATGTGTTAGTTCGGGTGGATAAGTTTTATTTCCTGTGGATTTTATAGTGGTGAAAATGGAGGAAAATAAGGAGGTCCCCCTTATCCTAGGAAGACCATTCTTAGCAACGGATAGAGCAATTTTGGATATACTAGAGAGAAAACTCATGCTTAGAGTGGGTGAGGAGACTGTGACTTTCAATATGAATGTAGAAAAGGGGGCACAAAAGGAAAAACCAGCTGCGAGTGTTGAGTGGAAAGTGAAGGGCTCAAAAGAGAAGGCTGCGGTGAGCGAGAAAAATAAGTGTGGGGTGTACCCCAGAAAGGCTGAGAAGAAGTTGTCTGCATGGATGTGTGAATTAGTTCGAAGGCGAGGAATGGAGCCCGACTTCGACTTCTTGGTAGCTTTATATTTATAAATTTGTTTATGTACATTTTGAACAGATGATGTATTTATTTCATACTAGCTTTGTTATCTCTAAGTCTTAGAAGCTCATGATTTGTACTATCAGTCCTTGGGGAGTTGTATAAAGATTTAGTTATTTCACTCTTGATTCTTAATTCTGTTACTAAATTATATTTACTGTTATTTGGCTTACTTAGCAGCTTGGGTTAGGTGCTATCACGATTAGTTAGATTTGAGATCGTGACAGTACTAGGCTTATTACTATTAGCATGTGGATATTGAACTAAATATAAAGTAAAAAAATTTCAAATTTTCAGATATCCACAAACTTGAATATAACGACACAACTGGTCATTTTGAGTATTTGCATTTCGTTCAGGTGTTTGAAGTCTTGAGTAGCTTCCTATGATGTATTATGACATGTGTGAATCGTCGGTTTTGGTTTTCAGGTGATTCGGGATTAATTTGGAAGAATAATTCTCAACTAGGAAGCTTTAAGTTGGAAGAGTTGACCAACTTTGACTTTTGTGTACTTTACCCCCCATCGGAGTTTTGATGGTTTTGTTAGGTCCGGATAATGATATTGGACTTGGGCTTATGCTCAGATTTGCATTTAGATGTTTCTTGAAGGTTTTGGTGTTAATTGGCGAAAGTTGACAATTTGAAGGTTCGGAAAGTTCATAGATTTGACCGGAAGTTGACTTTGATGATATCGAATTCGAATTGTGGTTTCAGAAATTTGAATAGCTTTGTTATGTTATTTGGGACTTGTACGTAAAATTTGAAGTCATTTCAGGTTGATTTGATATGGTTCAGCACGAGTTTTGGAATTTGAAAGCTCAAGAAGTTCTTCAATTTGATTTGAGGTATGATTCCTCGTTTCGATGTTGTAGTTTATAAGTTGTAGTTTATTTTATCTTGTGCAAAATAGGGTGCAACAATATGGAGACTCTTCTGGGGATACTTCAGGTTCTAACCATAGCAGATTTGATCAATTACTTGAGGGATTACAGGTTCTCCAATACTCTAACTTCTATTTATTCTGTCGCATGCTTCAAGTCGTATATTCTCTACTTCAAGTTGGATATTCTTTGGTGCAACTTGTATATTCTTTGCTTTGAATTGTATATTCTTTGCTACAAGTCGTATACTCTTCGTCGCATGCTTCAGTGTGGTCTATTTTTTTTGTCATGCGCTTCAAGCAGTATATTCTTTGTCATTTGCCTCGAGTTGTATATTCTTTATCGTGTGCTTCAGGCTGCATATTCTCTGTTTCATGCTTCAAGTTATGTATTCCCTATTGCGTGCTTCAGGCTTTATGTTCTTTGCCATTTCTATGTTGTACATTCTTTACATGTATCTATGTTGTATATGCCTATGGTGTGTATTCTTTTAGACATGCCTATGCTATATATGCTTTCACATATGCTCATATTGTATATTCTTTGTCAAATGCTTATGGTACTGTCTTATTGAACTATCATCACTTTTCTATCGACTCTTGGTCGTACACAATCACACACAAGTCACGCGAGGGTTGTATTTTCACCCCTTTGAACCTTCTTTCAAAACTCTCTAGTTTCAGAGATTGGCATACGAGGTTAAATACGTACCATCTCGCAGACCTTAACTCATGCTCGAATCTAGGTAAATCAACTCTAGAATCCCTAGGTCACTATACATATGATCTTACAGCTTGCTTTGGCTGGATTAATTGTTACATATCCTTACTTGTTACATATTCTTTGTATGTTATCCATTCACTATTTGTCATATATTCTTTATCTCCCATCGCTCTGTATACTTTATCTGCTACATATGCTTTCTACTTGTTGTCCACCACTAGAGTTCTCTATCTCACTATTTTGGTTTACTTGTGTTGAATCTTGGACCTTTCAAATACACATACCCATTCTGGTTTTCATGACCCTCTACCATAATCATACCATCATTTGTGTTCTACCATCCTTTCAAAGACATGTCAATATGGCTTGGTACATCCTCCTTGAATTGACGTATTCTTCCCAATCATACCTCACACTTTCATTAACTCCCATCATTTGAGATAGATCCATGCGTTGTGCTACCATCTATCTTCTATTCGAGAGTTACCATTCTCCACCCACCCACCCGAGAATTCTCTTTCACAATCACTCATTCTCAAAGAACAATTACCCATTCATGATAACCAAAGAGATTCCACATAATTCCGTTAATTGGCCCGAACTATGTTTTGGCCTGATTCTTGCCCTGGCAAGGTACGTAGGCAACCCTACATAAGGTTTCGGTCTCTCCACTAATTCAAATTAATTTCCTCAGTATGGAATACCGGGGTAGTTCTTTTGGAACAGTGCAATGATGCTTTCAACCTAGAAATCTCCAAGAGGGTCAACAAAATTTCACCCAAAATCCAAACATCAAAATACCATCCCAACCTTACTCTAACCCTCACTCGACCAAAATCCCAACATATGGGATGGAAGTCCTTTCTTCCAACATCTGGCTATGGAGTCATGGTGTTCAATCCCACCCCCAAAATTCATGATTTAATACAAGTTAGCCCTTTTGTTACAGGGGCAAGTTGTTATTCAGCCTTCGAGAAGTGTCATGTTCGCACGACTCAGACAAATAAAGAAGTACGAGCGAAGCCTCAAGTCAACGGATGAATTTTCCTCCCACGAACTAACAATTTTTCTTTTAACGCAGGTAGGACAACACAATTTCCGGAACCATCATGGAATGCCGACATCACGTTTCCAATCACAACCGGATACACCACTGGCTCCATGGCCTATATCTGCACCCTCTTAATTTTATAACTTCACCTGGGAGGGACTCTAAAGTCTTCTCCTTTGAGTTCTGCAGATAACTCATCCCAGACACTTCACGAGAGATAATATCTGGGCATCGACTTGGTGGAACATCAGTCATATCATAACATCGCTCCCAGTTGTCAACCGGGGACGATCATCAAATGGTTCATGTGGACGGGCGAAAGGCGCATCATCCTAAGACTGCACGGGAAATAGCATCCAACATCGAACATTGTGGAATATCAACCGAACAATCAGGGGAGTGTTGGTTATAATCTTGATTCCATCATTTTATGATGGCACTACTCTCACAATAATTTTATATCTTGATCAGATTATCGCGTGGGCTAATAGCCGGGGACGATTACCAAAAAGTTCCTGTGGATAGCTGGAAGGTCGCAACAAAACATCCCTGCAGTCAATTGGGAGACAACCACTGCAACTGTTCCGCAAACAGTCAGAGGCATCGAGGCAACTGTTCGAAGGAGCAGCTGGGGCACGTCTTCTGGAGGGAGACACTCTTCAACTTCAGAGATACCACACCCAATCAAGGGTACAACGAGACATCGCTCGAGCTTGTCTATATCCTTGCATTTCATACATATCTTTGATGCAATTAATATAGTTAGTTGCAATGCCTTGAAATAGGAGAGTAAAAGAAGTGTTGAAACCCATACATCTCATGCTCTCCAACATTCACAAACTACGCGTACCTGATTCTTGACCTTGTGTTAAGATACATAGGCAACCCATCATGCGTCCGGTCTTTCTCGTCCTTAGCTGGACGAGTCGGTCAAGTCTGGCCACTTGGGTCACATTTGTCCAAAGATCCTTATGAAAGGGTCATCTTTGGAAAAAGAATGTAAAAATGTATATATCTTCCCCTGGCGCTTCGAAGTCCTTCTGTAGACATCAAAGGAAAATTAAAATCCAAAACATATTCCTGCATAATTCCTCCTTCAAGAAATTCAAAAAAAAATCCAAAACATCCTCCTCTATCCTAATCTTCCCAAACTACGCGTACCTGATTCTTGACCTCGTATCAAGATACGTAGGCATCTGGTTTTCCTCATCCTTAGTTGGATAAGTCGGTCAAGTCTGGCCACTTGGGTCACAGTTGACCGGAGATCATTGCGAAAAGATCATTTCCAAAAAGTCAAAAAAAATAAATCAAAATTAAACATATACACATCTCCCTCTGTTGCTTCTCTAAAAGTCTCTCCGTGAGACATCAACATCAAAATCCATAATAACATCCTCTTTCCTTGAGGAACTTCAGAAAAATCCAAAACATCTCTCCTCTTTATCTCTAATCTTCCCGAACTACGCCTGACCTAATTCTCGTTCGACGAGATACGTAGGCTCCTTTTTACGGGTTCGGTCACATTTTTCAAACAAATCGAAAAATCAATCAAGGACTCTTTCCGAGTTGGATCTTATTCTTCAAAAGTCAATAAAATCATCAGTAAAGGACCCTCCCAGGGTTCGATCTCATTTTTCTAAAAAAAAAAAAAATGCTCCCATCGCGCGAAGATTTTAATTCATGTCGCTCCCATCGTGCGGAGACTTACATTTCAGTCACTCCCTTCGTTCGGAGATTTACTTTCTTGTCCCTCCCATCGCGTGGAGATTTTACCTTCCTATCAGCACTCCTATACGGAACAGTACCCAACCCCGTCTAACAATTAATGCTCCTATATGGAACGGTACACAGCCCGTCATTTTACTTTCCTGTCAACTCTCCTTTACAGAATGGTACACAGCCCGTCATTATACTTTCCTGTTCAACGCTCCTATACGGAACGGTACCCAGTCCCGTCTAACAATCAATTCTCCTATACAGAATGGTACACAGCCCGTCATTTTATTTTCCTGTTCAGAGCTCCTATACAGCACGGTATACAGCCCATCATTTTACTTTTCTGTCAGTGCTCCTATATGGAATGGTACCCAGCCCCATCTAACAATCAATGCTCTTATACGGAACGGTACACAACCCATCATTTTACTTTCCTGTCAATGCTCCTATATGGAATGGTAACCAGCCCCGTATAACAATCAATGCTCCTATACGGAACGGTACAAAGCCCGTCATTTTACATTCCTATTCAATGCTCCTATACGGAACGGTACATAGTCCATCATTTAACTTTCCCATCCATGCTCCGATATCGCTTTGGAACGGTAACCACAAGCCTGTCTAACTCTCAATGCTCCGATATCGCTTCAAAACGGTAACTACAAAGCCCGTCTAACATTCAATGCTCCGATATCGCATCGAAATAGCAACAAAGCCCGTCTAACATTCATTGCTCCGATAGCGCTTCATAACGGTAACCACAAAGCCCCTTTTACATTCAATTCTCTTTATCAATAACCACAAAAATTGATTAAGTCAAAAATTAAAAAAAATGAAATGAAAATCTAAAATATTTACTTTCCACCCTTCCTGGACTATGCTTGACCTGATTCTCCTTTCAACAAGATACGTAGGCAACCTTCCGGTTCGGTCTTATTTTTTCAAAAAATCAAAAAAAAATTATTGAGTCAGAATTCAAAATCCAAAAACAAAAAAACCCCTTCCTCGAGTTTGGTCCCATTTATCAAATAATAATAATAATAATAATAATAATAACAACAACAACAACAACAACAACAACAACAACAACAACAATAATAATAATAATAATAATAATAATAATAATAATAATAATAATAATAATAAACACATTGACTTGGTTGGTACCAATATAGTTAGGAGTGCGCATGGGAAAGACCATGTTAATTGGTATGCTGGAGAGGATCAACTTCAGGTAAACCATAAACCCTTGTGGTATCTCTCAATTATACCTTTGTGACACTTGAAAAAATCTCTTGCTTACAGTTAGGGTAAAAACAAAGCCGACCTCACGTTTCATGTGCATTGTGTGGCGAGCCTTAGATTAAAATTCATTGCATTGCATTGTTGATCTAGAACATGGCCCTAATGTCTGTTGAGGCGAAATCCTGAGTAATGCTTGGTTTGGGAAAGGATCGTAGGCCTTCTTTGACTCGTTTGAGCCTTTCAAGCCTACCAAATGACATCTATCCCTAGTTTTCCCCCTTTGAGCTTTAAGCTTTTTTCTTGGACAACCACATCTTAACCCATAATCTTTCTTGTACTAAATGCACAATCCCTCTCTTGGCCCAACCTCCTCGAGCGCATTGAAAATGTGTAACTTCGGATGAAGACCAAAATAGAGGCAACAAGAATGAAAAAGTGAAAGATGCGAAGACCAAGACAACCAAAGACATGACTTCAAGAAAAGAAAAAGAAAACTCCGCAAATTCAAAAAGAGGATCCAACAAGAAGGAGAAAACTTCCGCAAATTCAATGAAAATCCAACAAAAAGGAGAAAACTCCGCAACTCAAAGAGAAGGAACTCCAACAAAAGAAGGGAAAACTCCTGCAAAGCAGGAGAAATTTCAAAAAGAAAAAAATAGAAGAAAAAGATAAACCTCCAAAAACGGAAGAAGACCTCCAACAAGTTCAAAAGAAGTCAAAACAAAATAAAGGGACATTGAACCGAACAAGATCAAGTGCCGAAGAATGGTTTGAATGCCGAAGACACTGATACAGTGCAGTGCTCAAGGAGGGATTAACTACTTTTATCCAAAATGAATATCCTACCTATACCCAAGCCTACATTACAAGCCAACGATAAAGTCCTACGTGATCCTATTCCAAGTGTTCTCACATTAGTGGATACTCATATAAAGGTTAAGCATATGGTATCTCAGTCGCATGCATTGAATGTCATTCGGAGTGAGAGTGTGCTTCACAAAAAATATCCTAAAGTCAAAATTCAAAAATACTTCAAACATGTGTGCAATTAGGACTTTCTTTTGGTGAGGGCACTTGAAACATGAGTTAGGCAGAATTCAAAACCGTTGATTGAAGTAAGACGAACAAATCTTGTTGAACCTTGGTATATCTGAAGTACAGCTCGAAGCTATAGGAATTACCCATAAGCTTATCATGGTTTGCTGGAACGTATATGGTGGAAATTCTTATGCACAATACTAATCGTTGGTATCAACCAAAGTAAAAAAAAAATAGAAAAGATGATCGATGAACATATCATAGTCTTTCTTTACAATATTCTCTACAAAAAGCTAAAAACAACAAAAAATATAGAAAAACAAAAGAGTCAATATTTGTTGACAGTGGGGTTAGGTTTTGTTGTAACAGAACTATGCCGCGACTTGATTTTCTTTATCAGGAATGCGTAGGCAATCCACATCTGATTCAGTTATCTTTTACAATCAAACTACATTTTTTCCTGATTCCATTGGGATGCGTAGACAGTCTATGTCAGACCCCGTCATATCGTTTGAAAATCTATCGTTTTGCATCTATCGCCTGCCTGCGTCATTAATAAGCATAACTTTTTTCATCAATTTTCTTGAATAAGAAAAAATACCTTCTTGTTTTTCCAGGCGCCCTCCTGAACAATGGGCATTTTATTTCATGTTCGATTTTATAGGCGCCCACCTTCCAATATGGGTATTTTAGCTTTACATGCTCTGATCACTTCAGACCGATACACAACCCAAATTTCTTTTTTTTCATCCAAGTGCTCCGATCACTTCGGACTGGTATACAGTCCGGATTTTCTTCAAAAATCAAAGTGCTCTGATCATAGAAATCACATCATTCTCGCATCTCATACACGAGCATTATTCAAGCCACTACAATCCATTTTCTCAAGTTAAACGGAAGCATAGTCCACATCTCGTCAACTCTACTGATAAAAGACGCGACACCTTGTGGAATTATCTTCTGGCAAAAAACTGGGGCAGATTTTGAGGACCGACGTCAAGCTTTCTAACAGCAATCGGCGACATGTCCCAAGTATCATCTTACGTCCCATTAACATGGGATATGTAGGCAATCCGAACCTCCATAGTCAAATAAAACACCTAGTGTTATCACAGCCTAATACTGGGGCAATTTTCAAATAAAAAAATCAAATCAAATCATCCATCACTTCTCGAACTACATCCAGCCTGATTCTCGTTACATCTGAGATATGTAGGAAAAATCAACACAGAGCTCGGTCGCATCCACATCAAAATCAACCCAATCAATCTGTCCACTATCTAACATCCACGTCCCAGTGTTACCACTTTTCGACACTGGTGCAATCTTGGAAATAATTTCGAGATCACACGAACCTTTATGTCCTCCAACATTTTCCTTCCACTCCCTGAGGCTACGATTCACATGTTGTACTCAATCTTCCAGAACTACACGCGACCTGATTCTCGTGCAACCCCAGATATGTAGGCAACTCAGAAACCAGAGTTCGGTCACAATCTTCAAAAATCTTCCATTCCCCACTCTGTCATGTCGGGTCAAAATTGAATATGGTGTCGATTTCCTTAGCCGAATACTCTTACATCATCTCTGGTCAAAGAGGAGCAGTTGTTGATACCCAATTTTGACCCTCCATATTTAAAATCAACTTCTACAAGCTTCCTAGTCGCACATTATTTAGCTTTAATACAATTTATTGGTAGTTATTCCTATTTTTACAAAATACAGGAATTTTTATCATTTTATTGCAATTAGTTAAATATTGCTATTTTGTGCATCATTTTCAAATTTTTAAAATTTATTGATAATTGTCCTATTCTTCAAATATTAGGATATTCTATCAATTACTTGTCCTTTAAAAAATAAAATAACAATTACTACATCACCGTACTAGTTACAGTTTTAAATAAATACTACTAGATTTCTTGATTTAAATAAATATTTTTCTTATATAGCATAGTCTATTAACGACACGGAAGCTAGTAAAATTTAATTCAAAAATACAGATAAAATTTAGTCAAACCCGATGTCTTATCAAATATTGGATGTGACAAGATATTTGATGTGACTAGACATTGACGCGATATGAATTGACGTGACAATCGATGTGACTTGACCTTCTTTCATCTTTGACCATATTTTCTTTTATATTTTTACTTTTTCTTTACTTAAAACTTGGTTATCCTATACATTCTATACACACCCCACTTAACATTTTCAGATTTTAAAAAGGGGTCCACACCCTAAATAATCTCAACCCTCGCATTCTCAAAACTCCCAGCCACCTCCTCACTTTGGTCTCCTCTCATATTTTAGAGACCAAGGGCAGCCGTCTCCCCATTTTCTCTCAATCCTCTCTCCTATGGGTCTACCCGCCGCTGCAGCAAGCATGGCTGGCTGGCGGACCACCACTGTTCTTTATCCCTCACCTACTCTCTCGTCTCTATCTCACACCCAGATTGGTAAGGGAGATGGTTGAATTTAGCCGAGAAAAGAACTTCTCCGGCTACCTCCGAGAAAAAACGGACGGCAATTTCGAGTTGAGAGGATCTGTGTAGATCTAGCCGGACCTATGTTTACCATTGATCCTTGTGCATATTTTGACAGCGGTTCCGATGACATTCACTGTCGAAGCACGCATCTCCCTCAAGCAGTTTTAAGGCTTTGAGTACCATCTCTTTTGAGACCATTTTTGAACCTTTTTGCTCATTGCTGCTACTCCGTTTGGTTGTTGCCATCGCTTCGCTGGAATCTCGCTGCCTGGCCGGACCTTATCTCTCTAGCGACCCCTCTATATTATAGCTATAGTCGCTAATAATGTTTGATGTTTTGTTCTTCTTTGGTTGTTGTCACTTGCGTTATGCTGATTAAATCATCTCCTAAATCTCACACAAATTAGCTAGTGTTGTGGTTGTTTGGTGTCACTTCCGTTGTTGCTTACGATCTTTGAGTGCTCTTAACTTGTTTAGATTCTTGACTGGATATTGGCTTGACTGGAGGTTAAATGATATTTTTCCTGAAAATGGATTGGTTAAATTAGACAATAACGTTTTTGATACTTTGATTTGATTATTGATGCTGGAAACATATGTTGCCTTTTGCATTAGTGTTTATCAATATTTGCTCTTTTGGGAATCACATTAGTTCTGGATTTTGTGCAATCTTTGATATGATGGACATTGTGCATTTTTGTGGTATCTCAACTTGGTTATTCAACTTTGAGCAAACTATGAAACCTGTGGCATTTACTGATTTTTAGGAAATACTATGCTACGACCGATGAGAATAAAAATTTTGAGACCTTGTGATGATCTTTTGCTGATAAAGAGCAAGATACTATACCGTCCCTCGGATCCGGAACAAAATATATTTATGAGGCAATGATGAAAGCCAAATAAAAAATAAAAGATGAGAATGTGACGATCCGCACTTTGGAAGGCAACACGGTTGGCCATCAGAATAGCTACCAAGTCGGCGTTCGCGTTCTAGTGGCTTATTACTATTTGCATACACCATCCAAGGCTCAAAAAATATTTTTCTAAATCATTTTCAAAAGATTATTTTCCTATATTATTTTAAAACTATTTTTCCAAAAAAACTTTTTTCCAAAGAAATATTTTAAAACCATTTTCAAAAAACAATCTTCCAAAAATATTTTCAGATAATCTTTCAAAAAATAAAAAAAATTACTTTCATTCTTCATATATTATAGTTATGTTATTTACTAATATTTCATTGTTTTTTTTTTTGCAAGGTACCCTACTCAGGAGTTATCTTTCAAAGATGACGTTTGAAGAAAAAATCAAAGATGAATTCTCGTCATACTTTCCCGCTTCGTACTTCCCGTTCCCGGAATAGTAAAAATCATAGATAGATATCATATCTAATTATTTATTTATGCTTGCTTGCTTGATATTTTTTTATATGTGACTACACTTAGGACAAAATATATCTAGTTAAATAATCAACACTAAACTTGTGTGCCAAATAAGTGTGTAGCTTGCATCCATAATTAGAATATTGGATACGCATTTGCAATTTGATTAATTGACTATGATCAATACGAACCTAATTAATTAAACTAATTGTTCGCTACATAAGCATGACATTTTTTATGAGATAATTTGGATATCTTACATCTTTGCCATGATGTTTAGTTACACTTTCAGATCACTCCATCTATAATTTACTTACTTTAGTCACTTCACTTTAAATAAACACGTTTTTGTAATAGATCCATGATAATTAACCCCTTTCTATGGATAATACTAAATATAATTAGCCTACTTATAATTTGCACAGTTAATTGTCTTATGTAACGACCCGACCGATTGTTTTGAGAATTAGTGTCCCGTTCGATGGCTTAAGGTCTCGAGCAGCTTTGTATCATGTATTATGAGTTGCGTGTATGGTCGAGTTCGAATTTCGGATGATTCGGGATTGATTTGGAAGGATGATTCTTGTTTTAGAAGCTTAAGGGAAAAGAGTTTACCGGAGTTTGACTTTTATGTAGACGACTCCAGAAGTGCATTTTGATTGTTCAAATAGCTTCATATGGACTCAGGTGTATGTTCGAATTTGGATTTGGAGGTCCGTAAGTTAATTTGATGCATTGTGGCGAAAATTGAAAACTTGAAGGCTTGGAAGGTTAAGAGGTTTGATCGGTAGTTGACTTTGTTGATATCGGGTTCGCATTTCAATTTCGGGAGTTGGTATAGCTTCATTGTGTCATTTGGAACTTGCATGCAAAATTTTATGTCATTCCGGGTTGATTTGATATGGTTAGGCGCGAGTTGTAGAAGTTGAAAGTTCATAAGTTCATTAAGTTCGATTTGAGGCACGATTCGTTGTTTTAATGTTTTGATGTGATTTGAGTCCTCGAGCAAGTCCGCATTATGTTATGAAACTTGTTGGTATGTTTCCAGAGGGTCCCGAGGTCCCAGAGTGTGTTTCGGATGGGCTACGGGCATTTCTCCATGTTATTGGACTGCTGACTTACTGGTGCCTGATGTCCTTATTGGCGATCGCGAAGGTCCAGCCGCGATCGCGTAGGTTGTTTGGTGGGTAAGCCCTTTATCCTTATTCGCGTTCGCAGTGAATGGTTCGTGATCGCATGCGTGTGAGTTCTACTTCATCGCATTCACAGCAGTTGTTTCGCGATCGCATAGTGGGCGACCATGCTGGGGAGGCCGGTACTTTGTTCTTTGCGTTCACATATATATGTTTACGATCGCGCAAACTGAGGCAGTGATGAACCGTGTTCGCGTCCCTTGTTCCGTGTTCGCGTAGTGCTTTTGTGAGGACAGTGTTATTTCTGCTTCGCGATCGCATGCCTATTTTCACGATTGCGTAGTGCATTTCTTGGGCAGTTGTCTTTCTTTTTTGCGATCACGATATGCAAATGCCTGGGCAGCAGATATTAATTCCCAAATCGAGGGTTTTGTTCCATTTATCATCTTTGAGCTGGAAACCTTGGATTTTAGCGATTTTTGAGGGATTCTTCACGTGTTGGTTTGGGGTAAGTGGTCTTTATCCGGATCTAATTTATTTCATGATTTCATCTTTGTTTTTATCATTAAATTAGTGTTTGAGTTGGGGAAAAATGGAATTTTATAAAAACTTTTTAAAATGTAAAATGATGATTTGAAGGACGAATTGATGTCGTAATTGGATAAATTTGGTATGGTTGGACTCGTATCCGAATGGGTGTTCGGAGTTTATAAATTTTATCGGGTTTCGAGGAGCAGGCCTGGGGTTGACTTTTTAGTTTTCACTAAAGATTGAAGATTTATTATCCGGAATTATTTTCTATTGTTCTTATTCAAAATATTAAGTTATTTTGGCTAGATTTGAGCAGTCTAGTGGTTGTTTCACAGTAGAAAGTCATTTTAGAATATCGGTCTAGCTTCCTTGAGGTAAGTATCTTGCCTAACTTTGTGGAGGGAACCACCCCTTAGGATTTGAGTTGTTTATGATATTTGTGTCATGTGAAAGCCGTGTACGCGAGGTGATGAGTATGTACTCGAGCTTATATGTGGATATTGACCGGTCTAGACTCTTAGGCATCTTTTATGTACTTATTTGGAATTGATAGAACATGTTATATCTTTAATTCGTCATGTCTACTATCACATGCTTTATTTGAAGTTACCGCTACATATCACATTCTTTTACTTGTCGAGTTCACTCTTGTATGCTTTAACTGGAATTGTTATCACTTTTATAATTATGTGATTTCTTTTATTGTGGAGCTACTCTTAGTTGAAATTGTCGCCACGTGATATCCCTTTGTTGCCTGGTCATTCTCATGGATTTAGACGTAGTACTAGTTCATGCCTTCTCCTTCATTGTTAGCCTAATTCATACACTAGAGTCCGAAGTTTGCCATTTCATGGAAGTTCCTTTACCATCAAGGTTATCCTTAAACAATTAATTGGAATTGAAGTTATCGAGAGTCATTAATCTATTCTAATACATGTTGTGTTTAAAGGGGGTGTTGTTCCTTGTTGAGTTTCTTTTTCGTTCATTTTGTTGGTATCGAGATTCAATATATGTTGTGTTGAGTCGTGGGCTATTTGTTGTGAAAATATTGATATTGTTGCATCTTTGGAAAGGTTGTGGCCTACGGGCACTTCTGATACGAGTTGATACGTTGTGTTCTTATAATGATAGCACATGTGAATTTTGTGTGGTCCGGTTGTTGTTATGCGGAGTATAAGGGTGGCATTTCACCGTTGTTGTTATGTGGGGAATAAGGGTGGCATCTCACTGTTGTTGAATGAACAGAGTGATACGGGTAGCTATTGTGTTATTATCTGGGCGGAGCAATAAGAGTGGTTATTATACGGGGTGATACCGGTGGCTATAGGAGAGATAAGGGTGACTAATGATAATTTCAGGGCAGAGTGATACGATGGCTATTGGAGAGATAAGGGTGGCAATGTTAGGGATGATGTGTGATGGTTTGGAGACATTGTGTTGGTGATTTTCGTATGATGGTGTGCTTTTCATGGTGTTTTTCATACACCTTGCATGACTTGCTTTACTGTTTCGATAAGCTACTCGATGTCATTGATATAACTTGTTGACTTGGGCTACAGTAGTACACTCGCACAAGCATATACCATAGCATGCTACTTATACTAGCTTAGGAGTATGAAACTTGACATTTATTGATCATGCCTATCTGTTCTTGTATTATCTGTTTCCATGTTGATATTGAGCCTGAGACCATGTCGGGCGGATTGGGATTGTGAGCCTGTGACCATGCCGGGTGGATTGGGATTGTGAGCCTGAGATCATGCTGGGAGGATTGTGATTGTCCGCGTGTGATCATGCTAGGAAGATTGTGAATGTGAGCATGTGATCATGCCGGGTGGATTGAGACTTTTGGCACGTTAGTTTTCCGTGAAGCTGTGATGCGAGATGGGGGCACGAGGTGCCATGAGTATATGATGGTGGGTTGAGACCCGTAACTTGTGGCTATGAGATGAAGCATCACAGAGTGATATCTTTGTGAAACTTGTGTTAGAAAGGCTTGATTAATTGATTGTCCTTTTTGTTCCTTATTTTGTTTTAACGATACTTCACGGTGTTCTTGTTGCTTTACTGTTTATATCACTTGTTTGTTCAGTTTCCATTTACTGATTTCCGCTTTCCGTTATTAGTTTTATACTTCTATACTGCATATGTTATTTTTTCTAGTGGGTGTCTTGACTTGTACCTCGTCACTATTCCACTGAGATTTGTCTTGATACTTACTGGTACTGACCGTGGTGTACTCATACTACACTTTTACACATTTTTGTGCAGATCCAGGTACTTCGGAGTTTGTTGATTGTTAGATAGTGGATCAAATACTGTTGTGGAGACTTCAAGGTATACCTATCGTCGCGTTCGCGTGCCTCGGAGTCACCTTCGAAAGTTATTTTTATAAAGTTTCTTTCTATTCCGGAACAGTTGTACCTAGATATTTTCTAGGGAACTCATTAGAGCTTATGACTTGTACTACTGGTTTTGGGATTATTGACTTTGTATAGTAATTTCTATTTTGTATTTAATAGTTGTTGGTTGAATTTTGCCATTAATTTAGTAAGTGTTAGGCTTACCTAATCTTAAAGGCTAGGTGCCATCACTACCTCTTACTGAGGGAAATTGGGGTCGTGACAAGTTGGGATTAGAGCTCTAGGTTCATAGGTGCTACGAGTTATAAGCGAGTTTAGTAGAGTATTACAGATTGGTACGGGGACTTCTGTACTTATCTTGGAGAGATTGTGGAACTATTAGGAAAAATCTCCACTTCTTTCATTCCCGTCGTGCGTATTTGTTGATTTCGTCGTTTAAGCCTTTGTATCTCTATTCTCTCACAGATGGTGAGAACACGCGCTACCGGATAAGCTGAGCAGACACCCGCACCCCCTACTAGAGCCGTGAGAGGCCGGGGCAGAGGTAGAGGCCAAGGAGAGGCACGTGTCACAGCTAGAGCACCTGGTAAAGCAGCAGTTGAGGAGCCGCCAGTAGCTCCAGTTGGGGGACAGGCACCGGAGGCGCTTGTTGTTACCCTCGGACTTTAGGAGACTTTAGCACAATTCCTGAGCATGTTTGGTACATCGGCTTAGGCGGTATTGATCTCCGTTGCACCAGCTACTTCATAGATTGGGGAGGAGCTCAGACTCCCACCGCCCGTACTCTAGAGCAGCGGGCTCACATTGGTCAAGTTCTGAGTATGGTGGCGGTACAACCTGTTATTCCGGTTCAGCCTGAGGTCAGGTTAAGGACATCAAAGGAGGAGCAGAAGAGGCTTGAGAGGTTCAATAGGTATGTCCACCTACTCTTAGTGGCACAACTATCGAGGATGCACAACTATTTCTAGAGAAGTGTCACCGTATTTCCGCACCGTGGGTATTGTGGAGGTGAGCGGAGTTGCTTTTACTACATTTCAGCTGCCGGGAGTAGCCTATCAGTGGTGGCAGGTTTATGAGAAAGGTAGACCATCCGATGCAGCACCACCCACTTGGGCTCCATTTTCAATGATGTTCTTGAGAGAGTATGTTCCTTAGACCCTTGGGGATGTATGGCGCGCAGAGTTTGAGCAGCTGTGTCAGGGCACCATGACGGTGTCAGAGTATGCCATCAGGTTCAATGAGTTATCCCATCATGCAGCTACTTTGGTTCCTACAGTTAGAGAACGAGTCCGTAGATTCATTGAGGGGCTCAGTTATGATCTTAGATTCTGCATGGCTCGGGAGTTGCAGATTGATACTCCATTTCAGCAGGTGGTAGAGATTGCCAAGATGTTAGAGCGTATTCACGGTGAGGAGAGGGAGGATAAGGAGACCAAGTGGTCTCGAGGTTTTAGAGGGTTCAGTCGATTCTACTCTTCAGCTATGACCCATCATGGCGGAGGCTCGGGCAGTCGGCCAGTCCAGTCCGCACTTCAGACTACTCGTGGTACTCCAATTAATTAGGGTACTCATGTCGGACAGTCATCTTTTAGTGCACCACCGGCATGGGGTTCCTATAGCGGTTATTCCAGTTATCCGGTAGAAACTTGGTACGAGCTACCACACTCGTAGAGGGGTTGTTATGAGTGTGGTGATACCAGGCACATCATGAGAGATTGTCCCAGACTCGGGACAGACATGTTTCATCAAATCACTTAGACAACGGGCTCTATTGCAGTTGCTACTCCACCTACACAGCCAGTTAGGGGTGGAGGACAGGCGGGTAGAGGGCACCCTAAAGGGGGAGACCCAGCCCGTTAATATTCTTTCCGTGGTATGGCTGAGGCTGTTGCACCAGATGGTGTCGTTGAGCATCATTCCTATTTTGTTTTAGATACTTATCGGTGTGAGTCCTCCTATCTTGCTTCATATATATGTGAGTTTCGTGATTTTGGTACTCTGCTTTTGTGTTTACCCCTGTTGGGAGATTCTACAGTGGTAGCCCGTGTTTATCATTTTGTTTTGTTCACTATTGAGAGCTATGAGACTAGAAGTGACTTTCTGTTACTCATTACGGTAAGTTTTGATGTGATTTCTTAATGATTTGGTTACATTTTATGATTTAGATGCCTTACCGGTATGGGGAGTTCGTTACGTGCTATGATTTTGTTTCGCGGAATTTAATTAGTGGATGGTGTCGGTTGGAATTATGCGTATTCTACTAGTGATTCAGAGCTGAGGATGGTATCCTCGCATTTTCATGCGGTTTGATATGTTTGGACCGGGCTGCATGTCGTGGTGGAGTTATATTAAGATGAGATCCTTGTGATTAGTTCATTTGTTTTGATTATCCCTTGTGGAATTGACTCGTAGTATGGTACTGGTAGGGAGTTGTGCATGTCAGGCTTGTTTGATAGTTCTCTAATGTGTTTCTCTTTGCATATTTAGTCATATTCACATTGTGCTTATTGTGATTTAGCTTACGAGGTGTGTGCCCAGGTGGCGTTAGATGTGCCTTATTGATTTGAATGAATGGACATGGGGTTTTCATGTTTCTCGCATCATTTTCAATGTTGTGAAGGCTGGGGATAGGGTTCTAGCTGATATGAGGTTATTTCTCACTGTATTTGATCACGGGCAGCTATTATGGCCAGAGTTGTTGTTATGGGAACATGTGTGATGTGTTACGACGTGTGGTTGTACGTTGTGGGCTTAGGCATGAGTTGTTGTAGCTGATTGAGGCCGATACCGTGTGTTGATGTGGAAACCGGATCTTTGGGAAATGATCGGATAATGAAAAATTTGGTTCTAAGGCTTATTAGAGTGGACTAGAGGAGAAATTTTTAGTTGAGATGGTGTTGTCGGGCCTTTGTTGATTGGGGTGACGTGGGATCACCAGCAAGTATATGTACGGTAAGTTCATTCAGTGATTTGATGACTTCGGAATGGTTCTTGGACGTTCGAGGATGAACGTTTGTTTAAGAGGGGGTTGTAACGACCCGACCGGTTGTTTTGAGAATTAGTGTCCCGTTCGGTGGCTTAAGGTCTCGAGCAGCTTCGTATTATGTATTATGACTTGCATGTGTGGTTGAGTTCGAATTTCGGATGATTCGAGATTGATTTGGAAGGATGATTCTTGTTTAAGAAGCTTAAGTGAAAAGAGTTGACCGGAGTTTAACTTTTGTATAGACGACTCCGTAATAGTATTTTTATGATTCCAATAGCTTCTTAAGGTGATTTTGGACTCGGGCATATGTCCGAATTTGGATTAGGAGGTCCGTAGGTTAATTTGATGCATTTTGGAGAAAATCGAAAAGTTGAAGGCTTGGAAGGTTAAGAGGTTTGACCGGGAGTTGAATTTATTGATATTGAGTTTGGATTTCGATTCTGGGAGTTGGTATAGCTTCATTGTGTCATTTAGAACTAGCATGCAAAATTTGATGTCATTCCGGGTTGATTTGATATGATTCGGCGCGAGATGTAGAAGTTGAAAGTTCATAAGTTCATTAAGTTCGATTTGAGGCGTGATTCGTGGATTTGAAGTTGTTTGATGTGATTTGCGGCCACGAGCAGGTCCGCTTTATGTTATGAAACTTGTTGGGATGTTCCCACAAGGTCCCGGGGGCCCCGGGTGTGTTTCCGATAGGCTATAGGCCATTTCTCCATGTTATTGGGCTACTGATTTGCTGGTGCCTGATGTCCTCATTTGCGATCATGAAGGTCTAGCCATGATACCATAGGCTGTTTGGTGGGTGACCCTTTTTTCCTTATTCGCGTTCGCAGTGAATAGTTCGCGATCGCGTACGTGTGAGTTCTTCTTCATCGCGTTCGCAGTAGTTGTTTCGCGGTCGCGTAGTGGGTGACCATGCTGGGAGGCCGGTACTTTGTTCTTCGCCTTCGCATAGATTTGTTCGCGATTGCGTAAGCTGAGGCAGTGATGAACCGCGTTCCCGTCCCTTGTTCTGCGTTCGCGTAGTGCTTTTGTTGGGGCAGTGTTATTTCTTCTTCGTGATCGCATGCCTAATTTTGCGATCGCATATTACATTTTTTGGACAATTGTTGTTTCTTCTTCGCGATCTCATTATTATTTCCGCGATCGTGATATGCAAATGCCTGGGCAGCAGATATTAAGTCCCAAATCGAGGGTTTTGTTCCTTTTATCATCTTTTGAGCTAGATACTTCAGATTTGAGCAATTTTTTAGGGATTCTTCACGTGTTGGTTTGGAGTAACTGTTATTTACCCAGATTTGATTATATTTCACGATTCCATCTTTGTTTTTATCATTTAATTACTGGTTTGAGTTGGGAAAATGGGAATTTTTTGAAAACTTTCGAAAATGTAAAATGATGATTTAAAGAATGAATTGATGTCGGAATTGGATAAATTTTGTATGGTTGGACTCGTATCGGAATGGGTGTTCGGATTTTATGAATTTTATCGGGTTCTGATGTGCGAACCCGGGGTTGACTTTTTTGGTTGACTTTTTAGTTTTCATTAAAGATGGAAGCTTTATTATCCGGAACTGTTTTCTATAGTTTTTATCTATAAGATTAAGTTTTTTTGGCTAGATTTGAGCCGTCCAGAGGTTGTTTCACACGAGAAGGTCATTTTAGAATATCGGTCTAGCTTCTTTAAGGTAAGTATCTTGCCTAACTTTGTGTGGGGGGAACCCCCCCCTTAGGATTTGAGTCGTTTGTGCTATTTGTGTCATGTGAAAGCCATGTACGCGAGGTGACGAGTATATACTCGGGCATATATGTGGAAATTGATCGGTCTAGACTCTTAGGCATCTTTTTGTATTTATTTGGAATTGTTAGCACATGTTATATCTTTCATTCGTCATGTCTACTATCACATGCTTTATCTGAAGTTGTCGTTACATGTCACATTCTTTACTTGTCGAGTTTGCTTTTTTATGCTTTAATTGGAGTTGTTATCACTTCTATCATTATGTGATTTCTTTTATTGTGGAGCTACTCTTAGTTGTAATTGTCGTCACGTGATATCCTTTTGTTGCGGGGTCGTTCTCATGCATTTAGACGTAGTACTAGTTCGTTCCATATTCTTCATTTTAGCCAATTCATAAACTAGAGTCCGAAGTTTGCCATTTCATGGAAGTACTTTCACTATCGAGGTTATCCTTAAACAATTAATTGGAATTAAAGTTATCGAGAGTCATTAATCTATTCTAATTGAAGTTGTGTTTAAAGGGGGTGTTGTTCCTTGTTGAGTTACTTTTCCGTTCATTTTGTTGTTATTGAGATTCTATATACGTGTGTCGAGCTGTGGGCTATTTGTTGTGAAAATATTGATATCGTTGAATCTTTGAAAAGGTTGTGGCCTACTAGCACTTGTGATACGAGTTGATATGTTGTGTTGCTGTGATGATAGCACATGTGAATTGTTGTCTGGTTCGGTTGTTTTTATGCGGAGTATAACGATGGCATTTACCGTTGTTGTTATGCGGGGCATAAGTGTCGCATCTCACTGTTACTGAATGAACAGAGTGACACGGGTGGCTATTGTGTTATTTTCCGGCCGGAGTGATAAGGTTGGCTATTATAAGGAGTGATAGGGGTGGCTATAGGAGAGATAAGGGTGGCTAATGATAATGTCAGGCGGAATGATACGGGTGGCTATCGGAGAGATAACGGTGACAATGCAAGGGATGATATGTGATAGTTTGAGACATTGTGTTGGTGATTTTCTTGTGATGGTGTGCTTTTCCTTGTGTTTGTCATACACCTTGCGTGACTTGCTTTGTTGTATCATAATCTACTCGATGTCTTTGATATTATTTGTTGACTTGTGCTGCAGTAGTACACTCGCACAAGCATACCACGTAGCATGCTACTTATACTAGCTCGGGAGTATGAAACTTGACATTTATTGATCATGCCCATGTGTTCTTGTATTATCTGTTTCCATGTTGATATTGAGCTTGAGATCATGCCGGCCGGATTGTGATTGTGAGCCTGCGACCATGCCAGGAGTATTGGGATTGTGAGCCTGATATCCTGCCGGGTGGATTGTGATTGTGAGCTTATGACTATGTCGGGCGGATTGTGAATGTGAGCCTGTGATCATGTATCGACCGTGGTGTACTCATACTACACTTCTACACATTTTTCTGCAGATCCAGGTACTTCGGAGTCTGTTGATTGTTAGATAGTGGATCAAATACTGTTGTGGAGACTTTAAGGTATACCTGCCATCGCGTTCGCGGGCCTCGTAGTCACCTTCGGAAGATATTTTTGTACAGCTTCTTTCTATTTTGGAACAGTTGTACTTAGAGATTTTCTGGGGAACTCAGTAGAGCTTATGACTTGTGCTACCGGTCTTGGGATTGTTGACTTTTTATAGAAATTTCTGTTACATATTTAATAATTATTGGTTGAATTTTGCCATTAATTCAGTAAGTGTTATGCTTACCTAGTCCTTAAGACTAGGTGCCATCAGGACATCCGACGGAGGAAAATTGGGGTCGTGATAGCTTCTTGTGAGATCCTCTTCAAGTTCAGAATATTTTGCACCTTGTACATCCATTAGGTTCATGTGACTATAATCTATTGTGCTTGTCTATATTTACTAACCGGTTCTTTATTAGACAATCATTTGTTAAAAGATTCTTTTGTTATTCTTTTCAAGACCATTTCAAACAAATATTCTTTTACATATTTTATTCCAAAATTGTAAATTCCAAATCAACTCTCATAGGTTTATTACATATTTGGTCTACTTTCTTGTGCGTATTTAATCACATATTTTATCTAAAGTTTTATGCTTTATTGTGAATAGATATCACTCTTTACTCATCAAAATAATTCTTTCACTTTATTTATCATACATATACATGGAGATAATTCTTTCAACACTCTTTGGTCAAATTATTGGTTAAATATCTACTCTTTGTGCAAGTTAATAATTTTCCCCTTTTCCTCAATCCTTTGGTATAAGTTTCTTCTTGCTGTAGTCATCTATCTAAACTTTTAAACTCTAATTATGAGTCGCTTCTCTTCAAGTTTATTCTTGTAAGTTCAAGATTTTGTTCAAACACTTTGAATTGACGTGCATTGTTTAAGTGCAATTCTTTTCATATTATTCAAGTTACACTAAAATACCATCCTTTAATATCCTTTTTTTTAATTTCTTTCACATACTACATTTGTCGCACATATATTTTGTCAAATATTTTTCTATTTTTATTTAGAACACACTTTACACTCAACTTATCTTTTGGGATACGATTCCCTTGTGCACTTTACATATATTTCATACAAGTCAATATATTTAATTTTTTTCATTTCAAAGAACAGCGAAAATGCTTGCATACTGCATCCGCACATAACTCATCACATGTTTAATATCATTAATGTTCATTCTAGTACACATTAATCATTATTTTATTCTTTGTAATAGTTGTGAGTATTTGCTAATTATCTTTGAACCTTCCCTCCTTTACTTGATCGAGTTCACAGGAACCACATTTTGTGGATCTTGAGGGATGCCTAACACCTTCCCCTCGAGATAACTTGAATTCTTACTCAAAATCTCAACGATTTCTTAGACCTTAGTCAATTGTACATTGTATAGTGTAATATAGGTGTCCTAGTGTACCTTAAACATTAGGTGACGACTCTAAAATTTAACCAACCTTGTAGAGTACTTAAGTTGTAGTTTATTTTATCTTGTGCAAAATAGGGTGCAACATATGCCACAGAAGAATTATGGAAGTATTTCTCGTGAGATGAATGTGTATGAGAGATGTGTCAGTTATTTGGGTTGTCGATTCGGGATCGGATATGGAGAATTTTGTACTCTTATGATTTGGAGACAGGGAGTCTCCGAGGTGGACTATTCTTTGGTTGTGCACAATGAAGATATGGCCAGAGTTAGACAGCTGATAGTATGTGTTATGGATAGGTTTCAGTGGATCCTTGGGAAGGTTATCTACTCATTTTAGGAGGATCAAAATTGATTTAGAGGCAATTGGTAGGCCTAACGAGAATGTGTATTCGACATCTGGTTAGATTGTTTACTCAGCACAGCTATTGTTGAAGATTGTGTCATCGGTTAGAGTTGTTCTTATTCGTGAGTGTTATGTTCCACATATTGCTCTTCCTACAATGGCTTGTAAGATTGTTGATTATTTGCACACATGATGTGGTTATGTCTGGGCCTTATGGTGGAATTCAAGCAAGATGGCTCTTAAGATGTTGAATGGTTGGTTGCGCTCTGGTTATGGTCTTCCTGTTTGTGGTGTATTGTGCCATCTGTTCCTTCATGGTTATGATCATGCACTTTGCATATTTGTTGTCGATATGTTTATGGTAATTGATTTTGAGCATCGTGGCTCGAGGTTTCCATGTGGACCGGTGTCAGGATTGGGTGATACGTACCAGCGGAGTTATGTTGGGATATGATCCTTTGCGCTTATTTTGTGTGTTTGTTTCTCCTTTATATGATGGGTTCATAGCATTACATTTCGTGGTGGTATCTGTTGAGCTTGTGCCTCTCTTATTTGATACTCTTTCCCCTTATTAGGTACATTTGAGTTATTGCTTATTTGGTGTACGGATTGCACGGTATGTGGCTCAAGGTGGTGCTAGTGTGGCATGTTGGTCGATCAGCTTGTACTTGATGAGATGAGGTTATTGGCCTCGGAGTAAGTTCTAGGACTTGATTAAAGTATGTTTGGAAGAATAATGTCACTAGTCAATTCAGAATTTGGCTATGGTTCTTGTAGGGCGAGAGAGAGCCCCACGACTTGTTGATATGATGAGTGCTTATGAGTATCTACATGTTTCTCTCATCATTGGTAGTGTACGAAGGTTTCATACAAGATTTTATTTGATATGAGGTTTGTTACTGGTGTTGGGTTTGTTATTGAGCAGCTATTGTGGTCGGAAGTTATTGCTATAAGTATCTTAGTTATGTGGTATATCACGTGATTACATTTTGGATTATGGTTATGGCTTGATTCGGCTTTTTTAGATTTAAACAGTGTATAGATGTGAAAATTGGGTCTTATAATGGATTCTGGATATAGAAGATTTGATTGAGATACTGGAGTGGAAGTGGAAGCGCATCATTATAGATTTTGTGGTAGGCTTACCACGGACCTTGAAGAAATATGATGCAGTTTGAGTTATTGTGGACCGGTTGACTAAGTCTGCACACTTCATTCCGGTAATAACTTCATATTCTTCAGAGTAGTTGGCTCATGTTTACATCCGTGCGATTATCTGTATGCACGGCGCGCCTATTTCAGATTGTATTTTTGGAGAGTCGTGCAGCGTAAGTTGGCTACGCGAGTCGAGCTGAGTACGCGTTTCATCCTCAGACGGAGTGACAGTCCGAGCGCACTATTCAAATCTTGGAGGACATGCTACATGCCTGTGTTATGGATTTTGGAGGTTCAAGGAATCAGTTCCTACCGCTCGCAGAGTTCGCCTACAACAACAGCTACCAATCGAGCATCCAGATGGCTCCATATGAGGACTTATATGGGAGGCAATGTTGTTCGCCGCTTGGTTGGTTTGAGCTCGGAAAGGCTAGATTTTTGGGCACTGATTTGGTCTGTGATGCTATGGAGAAGGTTAAGGTGATTCATGAGCGAGTTCGTATAGCTCAGTCTAGGTAGAAGAGTTATGCAGACCAGAAGGTTCGAGATGTAGCTTACATGGGGGTAAGAAGGTTCTTCTTCGAGTGTCGACTATGAACGGCGTGATGCGGTTTTGGAATAAGGGCAAGTTGAGCCCGTGGTTTATTGTCCTGTTCGAGATCTTGGAGAGAGTTGGGGAGGTTGCTTACATGCTTGCATTGCTTACTAACCTAGCAGGGGTACATCCAGTATTCCACGTTTCCATGCTTCAAAAGTACCATAAGGACAGGTCACATGTTTTGGACTTCAGCATGGTTCATCTTGATGAGAATTTGGCCTATGAGGAGGAGCGGTGGCTATTCTAGACCGGCAGGTTCAAAAGTTAAGATCCAAGAGTTTTCCTTCTGTGAAAGTGCAATGTAGATGTCAGCCGATTGAGGAGGCTACGTGGGAGTCTGAATCCGATATGTGGAGTAGATACCCATACCTTTTTACCAGTTCAGGCACTTTTCAATGTCCATTCGAGGACGAACGTTTCTTTTAGAGATGGAGAATGTAACGACCCAATAGGTTATTTTGAGTATTAGCCCTTATTTCCGTGTTTCGGAACCTCTCATAGCTTCATTAGATGTGATATGACTTGCGTGCGTGCTCCATATCGTTTTTTGAGAAGTTTTTACGTGAAATTTTAAAGAAAATATTATTTTTGGCTTTAAAAACAACTTGAATTGAGCACGGTCAACGTTCTTAGTAAACATTCTCGTGTCGGTGTTTTGACAATTCCGTTAGGTTCGTACGATGTTTTTGGACTTGTACGCACATTTGGTTCCGGAGTGATCCCAGCGCGTTTCGGCGCATTATGTGAAAGATTGTGAAAATGAGTTTTCAAGTTGAAATCTTGAGTTTTGATGATCGATTCTCGTTAATGTTATTATGATGATTTGAGGTAGAGAGCAAGTTTATATGATACTAAATTACACTTGTCTGCATGTTTGGTTTGGAGCTCGAGGGGCTCGGGTGAATTTCGGATTGGTTTCTGACCACGTTAGGACTTATTGGAACTGCTGGTTTTTCTTCTGGTGCATAGTGCTTCGCGATCGCGATGGAGAAATTTTGGACTGGGGCTGGTTGCTCTTTGCGAACGCGAGAGGCAGGTCGGGAACGTGAAGCATAGGGGTGCTTACCCTTCGTGAACACAACAGGCACCTCGCGAACACGAAGCTTTGGGGAATTATCTGGGGGATGGCAAGGATTTTCATCGCGGACGCGGACCAGGGGATGCGAACGCGAACGCAGGCTGGGGATTTAACCTTCGCGAACGCAAAGTGGACCTCGCGGCGCAGTGGGCCATTGGACAGTGCTCTTCCCGAACGCGTCAGGTTTTTAAGCTAAAAGTCATAAGTTGAGATAGATCAGCTTATTGGTTTTGGATTGTTTTAACCATTTTTTAACTTGTTTTAAGTACTTTTCAATTTTGCCAAACACTAAAAGAAGTTAAAAAGAGCTTAAAACCCTCTATGACGCTAGTGTTTTGGAGATAATTTGAATATTAAAGGTTGACGATTTTGTTTATATATTAGTTGAAACAAGTGACGTAGAATAAAAACTAACCTAATCTAGGGAAAAAAAATGACTTTCACAGTGCATTATTTTCCTACTTCTAGAATTTTTTTTTCATCATATTGTTACCAAAGACAAAAACCTAATTTCATCAAGAAAAATAGTTTCTTGATATGCATTATATGCCACACTAAACAAACACTAGCCAACTTTTTAGAACTTAATCTTTCAAATTACAGACAGAAGTCAGCGTGCACGTTGTCTATCCAAGTGAAATTAAATCATCATTTTCTTAAATCTTAAAAGTTAAATAAAAGAACATCTCCTGTCTAACACAGGTGGCACTGGGTACTACCAAGCTAGTCGACAAAAAAACCGCGTAAGGAGACGAAAAAGAGAGAGAAATACATATAATTTGGTGAATAACTAATAAATCTAAGTATTCGATAAGATTTGCTTCATTTTAGTAATGAACAAAATAATAATACTATAATAATACTTTTATGAATTGTTTTTTGTGGAAGATCATAAGTAGTGTTTGAGGTGTTACGGCTAGGTATGGATGGTGCCATTTTTTACGGGATTGGGACAGATTCATGCGGTGATTTGCCCTTTGGTTGCACAAGAAGACAGCTATATATATGCGCTATCCGCTTAGTGTTGTGAGGATACGTTAACACTCCCTCCGTTTCATTTAATATGATAAGGTTTGGAGTAGAAGGCTAGTGTTTTTAAATTCGGTTATGAATTTTGACATAAAATTTTTAAGTTTTAAAAATAAATAATTATATATTTAAAAATTATATAAAGTAGAAAAAGTCATAAGGTGTTTAAAAAAAATACTTTTGACTCAAATGTCGCCACATAAATTTAAAAATAAGAAATAATATTTTTTAAAGGTACTAATTAGTGATTATCATAATGATTTACATTTACTTACCTTATAAATAACTTGATTGTACAAATAGTTACCTTATAAATAACTTGATTGTACAAATAGCTTTTACATTATCAACGCAAACAGTGCAGGGCAAGGGCCAAGCCAGTGAAGCAATGGCTTTACGTCTCCCAAATTTTTAGAGCTAATCTTTGTCAAGTATTGCAGCAAACAAGATATACTCATTTAAATGAGTGAAACCTCTCTACTGAAATATTATATTTTCTATTCATAACATTAAAACTTAAAATATCGGATTAATGATGAGGAATCGTCTCCATGTATGGCAGAAGTGTTTTTTTTTTTTTTTTTTTTTTTT
>MCJB01017423.1:20216-40874 GCA_002018475.1 Nicotiana obtusifolia | reverse complement strand
GGGGGGGGGGGGGGAATGGTGCATTTAGGATTTCAAATAAGAGAATCAACACTAAGTTTCAGCGTCAATGAGGACATAACTCCTTTTCCTTTGCAAAAAGAGTTGTGTATTCAAGAATTGCGTACATGAAAATACTATCGTTCACAATTTTTCAAATTTCAAAATACCAAGAAAATGCTTAACAAATATTTGTATGGTAATATTAGATTACTTACATAGCAACAACGCTGAGTAAAATAAGACAAAGTATGATGATTTTCTCATTCTATTTTACATCATCCATGACGTCCAATAGATCATGAAACTTGGTCAACATTAGGAAATTAGTGATGCAACAACAAATAGTACAGTATTATTTGTACATCATGTTTCTTTACAAATTTAAATTTAAGAAAATAATTTTTTTAGATCTCTTATTTATAAAAAATAAATCTATTACCTATAAAAATAATTAAATTTTCTATGTATAAAAAAATAATAGGATCATAAAACTAAAAATAAATTTATAAAAAGACAAAAAACCAAAAGAACCAATTGAGAAATACTACAGGTAATGTTTGGTTAATAAGGAAACATACGAAAGTCATGCCAACTTTCATAACTCAAAGGCAAAAGCCCCCCACCCCCAAAAGAAAAGGGTTAAAGCTAATTGAAATTTACTGCATGTCCAATGATTCTTCCTAGTATGTCATGGCTTAGGAACCATTTTTCACGAATATGGCATCTACTTTATGCCTAAGTTGTTAGTAACTATAGTGTAGTTGATAATAAACGAAAGAAAGTATCGTAACTAAACCTACTACCCCTACTTAGTTTCATGGTAGTTGCATAAACTCATAGAAATATCATTAAGGAAATAAATTAATTATGTAATAACCAAATTTAGGATCTAATTTATAGGTGAGACACTCTATAGGAAAAGGACATGATGCGAACACTCATGCCCACATTTAATTTCTATGGAGAAAGCTACTCTAATATAGTTTTTTTTTTTGGTGTTTGGGTACGAGGAAATAGGTTTTCATGACTTTTTACAATGTTAAAATTAAAATAATATCTTTTTTAGATCTCTTATGTATAAAGCAAATTTTTTATGTGTTAAAAAAAAAAATGGGGTCACAAAACTAAAAACAAATTTGTAATAGGCCACAAAATCATTTGGAGTTGTCAAACTATAATTCTGCCAAATAGAACTCTTTTTTATTTTCAAGATCATCACAAGAAAATTCTTTTGTCTTTAATGTGAGAACTGACCCCCCTCCCCCTCTTTTTTTTTTTCTTTTCTAATTGATATATTATTAAGATGTGTGACTATCTTATCTAGGTAATACACCTTTCATTTTTTTTTTTTATTGGTAATTTCCCCTTCCATTTCATGACATAAAAGATATCAGACATCACATCTTTAAGGCAGAACACAAAAGTGCATTAAAAAGGTCGCGTACCTCATTTAATGTACTAAGTTTAACATTTATAATAATCAGTTACTCCTACTAGCTTGTTTTCTTATTTTTAGAGCTGAGATTTTTAATCAAATTTTACTGTATTTTGTTAAACCTTTGTAAGGTAATTTGTATGGTGTAAATAAAAGTGATATATATTTGCATTATGGCATTCTTATTTAACTTATTTTTCCTTCTTAAAAGATAACATACCAAAAATATTAGTCCAAGCGAACAATTCCCGAAGAAAAATTAATATAATCGGATTATTTTGAAACAATTTACTCTTGATTACATAGTATAAAGTAAGAAAATAACTGTATTAACACCCCTAGTTGCAACTCTAATCTCTTTTGAATAGGTTTTATTTTATTATTTTAATATATCCCCCGAAATATATGGGAGCAACTTTATTGGATTATTTAACTTTCTCTTGGATTAATCATCAACTGGTTTAACGTGGTGAAGTAACATGGAGAACGAAGACTAATCTATGGACATGCGTGCAACTATAGTTTGCGTAGGCAAAACATATCAGTCTATAACAAAATATATTAAATAAATGTGAAGTCCAAAAAATATCATATCTTTTTGAAAATTCACAATCTTCATCAGCACATTAGTTGGTCACCTGTGACTGATCACCACCTATAAGTCAAAGAAGGCAGAATACAAGTTACTATAAACGTTCATCAGCAAATTGACAGAACCTTTTATAAAAATAAATAAATAAACAAATAAATAAATACGTGATAATTGACTGTTTTTGGACTCATGTTTCCCATCATTCATCCAGTACTATTATTTTTCAATTCTTCGAGGGTTGGTATAAAAATTATTTTACGTAGTATTCAAGAAATTAAACCTTGAGCATTAAATTAATCTCAAAATAGCACCTCGAGGCCCGTGCAACCTCCCTCTCCACTAATATTTACGACCGAATTTTAATTTATACAATGATGACATAAATTTCCTTTTTACACTAGCAACCCATCTACAAAATATTTACAGATAATTTTTATAAGTAGAACCTATAATCTTGAAGACATAGCATATTAGTATCTACTTTAAATAAATAAAATAATTTGATAATGTAAGAACTCTTCATCCTATCATATATAGTATGACTTAAGGCCCTTTCTTGATCTTTTTTCATTTTTTTCAAAATCAGTATTGACCATGAAAATTTCAAAATTTCATTTGATGTTGAATTTTAGAATTTTTTTCGAAATTTGAAAAATTCTAAATAATTATTTTTCAAAATTTTCACTTCGAAGCACTCACAAAAATTTAAAAATAATTTTAAATTAAATTTATGTCCAAATACAACTCTAATTATCAAATATCATTTTTCACACTAAACATGGCCTGTTTGGATAGGAAGATAGAAAAACTAGGGGATGGAATAGAAGATTAGTCGGCTGGGAGGCTATGTGCTGGGTGTGGCTTATGTGAATTTTTAATTACCCTTTTCCAATAATTAAATAGAATATTTAAAAATCGTAGAAGAAAAAATTTATTTTACTTTTTGGTCAGACACACTAATAAATTTTCAAAAATAAATTTTCAAACTTGAAGGAGTTTTCTTTCTGTTCCCTCCTTAAATCTTACCAAACCATAGATAAGGACCCCAAAAATAAAAAAACGAGAAAATAATTTTGTTTTTGGTAAAAGAAAACTAGTCTGAAAGTTCAACTCAGGAGGGGAAAAAAAAGGCACCAACAGAAAAAAGAAAAAAAGGTAGGGAAGATATTGGGCCATATAAGTTTTGAGGAAATACATGTTCTTTTTTGTAATCCTAGCTGACAACAAATATTATTTACGCAAGCATTAGAGGACTGTTACTACTCTTTCACTCCCTTTTTGTAGATTTGGTTTTGGTAGGCCAACTTCCCTTGTGCTTACAGAATCCTAGTTATATACTCAAAATTCCATCTTTGGTATCCCTTCATTTTCGCCTTACATCATCATATTATTGTGTTGCTTTAAAAAATGTTCTGAAACTGTGAGAAGAAGTAATTGTGTATAGAAAGAAGAGAGAAAATGGGGGAAGAGAAGCCTGAAGTGCTGGATGCAGTCTTGAAAGAGGCAGTTGATTTGGTATAGTGGATCTGAGTAACAATAAATGTCAAATTATTTTGCTATTTTCTTTCTTTCATGTGCTGCTGCATTAGTTATTGGCAGTTTTCATGTTTGTGTGTGTTTTATGATTGCAGGAAAACATACCCATTGAAGAAGTTTTTGAGAATCTGAGATGTACAAAGGAGGGTCTCACAGTTACTGCTGCCCAAGAAAGGTTGGCCATTTTTGGTTACAACAAGCTAGAGGAGAAGAAGGTACTTGATAACATTACTCTTCGTAAAGGTTTCCTTTTTTTCTTATTCCCATTTTTGGCCAATTAGATTGTTATTTCTGCACATGTTTTTTTCTTGTCCTTTCACAGTGTTAAATACTTTTTTCCTTCCTGAATTTGTGTTCTGTTCCGTTCTCTTCTCTATTTGAATTACTCCCTCCTTCCTAATTTATGTGATGCACTTTGACGGGATACATAATTTTTGAAAGAAAGAAAACTTTTGAAACTTGTGCTTATAAACAAGCCATAAATATTTATTTGGCTATAAATCATCTTATTAGAGGTAAAATTTTAACTTTAAAGTTAACTTGTAGGCTAAATATAGAAAGTTAGTATCATTTTTTTGGACAGACTAAAGAGGAAACTGAAATTGCATCCCATAAATTGGGACAGAGATAGTAGCTTTTTTGGGCATGCTATTTCCTTTTGAAGTTGGACTATTGTAATGATTAATATATGGCGTGTTATAGGAAAGCAAATTCTTGAAATTTTTGGGGTTCATGTGGAACCCTCTATCATGGGTTATGGAAGCTGCAGCTATCATGGCAATTGCTCTTGCAAATGGAGGAGTAAGAACTCCGTTTCTCAGTTACTATCATTCTACTCGGTATTTTGTTGGTTATTGTGACTTGTGATTCACTAGGAGACATGTTGGACTTCTGTAGGGAAAGCCACCGGATTGGCAAGATTTCGTGGGTATCATTACTTTACTTATAATTAACTCAACGATTAGTTTTATTGAGGAGAATAATGCTGGAAATGCAGCAGCTGCCCTTATGGCTCGACTTGCTCCAAAGGCCAAGGTACTAGATATAGTCTTAGGTCCTTTTGCTTCGAATCAATGTTGAGAAGCATGTGAACCTTGTCTCTTTTTGACATAACTATGATGATCGTGTGAGGTTTAGAGTGCTAATTAGATGTGCATCCTCAATGTTCTGATTGTTGCCGTCGTGTTATGGAGGTTCTTCGAGATGGAAGATGGAAGGAAGAAGATGCTGCTGTTCTTGTGCCTGGTGACATAATCAGTATCAAACTGGGAGATATAATTCCTGCAGATGCTCGTCTTCTTGAGGGTGATCCGTTGAAAATTGATCAGGTGACGAATGTTTATGATTGCACGGAGCGACCACGCTCTGTATTAATATGTAGACTTTAACAGTGCAATGGACTAATTTTTACACTTGCAGTCTGCTTTGACAGGTGAATCTCTTCCTGTAACTAAAGGTCCGGGAGACGGAGTCTACTCTGGTTCAACCTGTAAACAAGGAGAGATAGAAGCAATTGTCATCGCTACAGGAGTTCATACCTTTTTTGGGAAGGCTGCCCACCTTGTTGACAGTACAAACCAAGTGGGACATTTCCAAAAGGCAAGTAGAGCTTGTATGCTCTTATTTGTTTTCAATATTAGTTGATTATCTTATTTTTCTGAATCTCACTTAACAAAACGTTATTTGATGTTTTATCAGGTTTTGACTGCTATAGGAAACTTCTGCATCTGTTCTATTGCAGTGGGGATGATAATTGAGATTATTGTCATGTACCCTATCCAACACCGCGCATACCGTCCTGGGATTGACAACCTTCTTGTGCTTCTTATTGGTGGAATTCCCATTGCCATGCCAACTGTTCTTTCTGTTACTATGGCAATTGGTTCTCATCGTCTTGCTCAACAGGTTTGTTAGTTATCCTTCTTCTGAGTAACAGCGATTAAGCACGTCTTGAATCATGAGGTATTGTAGTTCAGCACTTCTGATACGTGATGGCATATTTCATTATCTACTGTGTAGGGTGCCATTACAAAAAGAATGACAGCTATAGAGGAGATGGCTGGCATGGATGTGCTTTGCAGTGACAAGACCGGGACCCTGACTCTAAACAAGCTTACTGTTGATAAAAACCTTATTGAGGTGAGCATAAGAGTTCAGTCCAATGCTCTTATTGCCCGAATGCTTGTTTCACTAGCTGGCTATATCTCTGTTTTTGTTTGTTCCTGTTAATTGTTCAGGTTTTTGCCAAAGGTGTTGATGCAGATATGGTAGTTCTGATGGCAGCTCGAGCCTCTAGAACAGAGAATCAGGATGCCATTGATGCTGCTATTGTTGGGATGTTGGCTGATCCAAAGGAGGTAACTTTAAGAATTGTGTGACTGTAACTAGTCAATTCACTCTGGAACATGCTCTAATGGTTGCCATTAATATAGGCACGTGCTGGCATTCGTGAAATACACTTCCTTCCTTTCAATCCAACTGACAAGCGAACAGCACTTACCTATCTTGATGGTGAAGGGAAGATGCACAGGGTCAGCAAAGGTGCTCCCGAGCAGGTGTATTTATTATGCCAATTAGTCTTTCTTTGCTGTTTTTGGGTGCTTTGTTGTCATTTTCTTATCTAAATATATTGATATGGATGTAGATCCTAAATCTTGCACACAACAAGTCAGACATAGAACGTAGAGTTCATGCTGTGATTGATAAGTTTGCTGAGCGGGGTTTACGGTCACTTGGTGTGGCATACCAGGTATATGCCTTTTTCTTTTATCTTCTTCTGAGTTATTGTGTTGTTTATAGACGTGGCAGATCAATTTGCCGCCAGCATAGGTTTGTAACTGAATAATTTAGCAGAGGAGACCTGGGGTCTGTTTCCTCTATTCCCAAATCCTATCGTCGAGGCAAAAGGATAAAGAAGATTAATTTGGTTGATTATTCATATTCTTTTTCTTCATGCAGCAAGTTCCAGAGGGAAGGAAGGAAAGTGCTGGGGGATCATGGCAGTTGATTGGTCTCTTGCCTTTGTTTGATCCACCAAGACATGATAGTGCAGAGACCATAAGGAGAGCACTAAACCTCGGAGTGAATGTTAAAATGATTACTGGTATATCTGGTTTTAAATTATAGGCAATTATATGCAATGTTTTGAAACATTCTTTGCAAGCTTATCTTCATATTGACCATTTAACAATAATGCTTTAACAGTAAAAATGCTGCAACTTAAATGACTAGATAAGTCTTGTCATATTGCTCGTGCATCCCGTTGCATCAAATTATTTGTGGCATGCCTATGTGCTGCTTAACTGCTAAATGTTTATCTTTTTGGCAGGGGATCAACTCGCAATTGGAAAAGAAACTGGGCGTCGCTTGGGAATGGGAACAAATATGTACCCTTCATCTGCTCTGTTGGGACAGACCAAGGATGAATCAATTTCTGCTTTACCAATTGATGAACTTATCGAGAAGGCTGATGGTTTTGCTGGTGTTTTTCCCGGTACATATAATTACTTGAAACTCTTGATTGTGCTCTGTCATCATTAATGTGAAGTCTTTGCTGATACCTTCTCTTGGTCATTGCTTTAGAGCACAAATATGAGATAGTAAAGCGCTTGCAAGCTAGGAAACACATATGTGGAATGACTGGTGATGGAGTCAATGATGCTCCTGCTCTAAAGAAGGCTGATATTGGAATAGCTGTTGATGATGCCACTGATGCTGCTCGTAGCGCTTCTGACATTGTCCTTACTGAACCTGGTCTAAGTGTCATCATCAGTGCTGTTTTAACCAGTCGAGCAATCTTTCAAAGGATGAAAAACTACACGGTACTTTTCTATTAACGTCTTTTTTATGAGGTTTAAATTCTTTGACGTCCTAATATTTTTCTGTATTATGTCAATTGTTATTTTGAGGCTAGTGCATAGCTGTAGCCTGTAGTCCTAAATGAATTTAATGCATGTAAATGTCTTCTTTGCATTGACAGATATATGCCGTTTCTATCACAATCCGTATTGTGGTAAGTTATTTTGTGCTATTTCCTCTTGTCTCTTCTTATCTTGATGTTTCCGGATCAATATATCTCATATGATCTTTAAACATTTTTTCTTCAATTTTATGTCAGCTTGGTTTTATGCTTTTGGCTCTGATATGGAAGTTTGACTTTCCACCTTTTATGGTGCTTATCATTGCAATCCTCAATGACGGTGGGTCCTTTTCTCTAACCAACTCTCCTCCACTCTTCGATCGTCCAAAAGCACAAACGCTTAAGGATTTATTCAGATGTAAATAGTTGCTTGATTGACTGAAAACAGAAAGTAGTAAAGGCATGCAAGAAATAAATGTTGCTTGTAATGTTAAAGCTTTTTGTATTGCCAAGATCTCTATTTGTTTGCCCCTCTTAAGAGCACCCGTGGCACACACATGGCCTTTTGCCTTAGAAAGAGATCTACCCACTTCGAAGAAGTAATTGGAGTGGGCGAAGTACTGGAATGTACAGGTTTAGTGATGACAGATGCTCAAATCTTTATATAGTTTCTTCTTGACCAGTGGATGTAATGATGTCAGTTACCATTATGACAGAGTTGAAGCTTCGAGTAAATCCAAATGTAATACTAGACCTCCTGGATGTGTAATGGTCAAGTTTCATTTTCTTTGAGATTATTACAGTTTAGCCCTTTAGGGGTCGTTTGGTAGGCTGTACTAAGTAAAATAATCCCTGTATAAAAATTTAATCCGTCCAATACAATATTTTGTTGTTCAATTCAATTTATGCATACTTAATACATGGATTACTTATACCTCATAGGAGGGCTTAGCTAATACCAAGGAAACCAAGGGATTACTTATACCTCATAGGAGGGCTTAGCTAATACCAAGGAAACCAAGGGATTACATTGCATAGCTAATTTTTAATACAATGAACCAAACACTTGATTAAAAATAATCCCAGCACTACAATTCCTGCATTACTAATACCTGCATTACTAATCCCTGCATTACTTGTGTTCGTACCAAACGATCCCTTAGCGTCTCATATTATATCATTGAATAAGTGATAAGAATGTGTTTGAAACCTGTCCTGTTGCATTTGGCCAGATAACTTTAGAATCTTAAGCACCATGTCAGCATTTAACTGTAGGGTAAGTGTAAGATACTATTAACTGCAGTTTTGTGATGGTTGGTCTTTCAATTGGGTGGTACCTCTAGTGGAACCTCTAAGGTTTAATCTCTTCTGCTACTAAAGTGTTCAATTTGTGGTCTCTTGGCCTAAAGTCTTTTTGACATCCAACTACTAGACATTTGCAATATCAGGTACCATTATGACAATATCAAAGGATAGGGTCAAACCATCTCCTCTACCTGATAGTTGGAAGCTAGCTGAGATTTTTACTACTGGTGTTGTTCTTGGTGGCTATTTGGCTATGATGACAGTCATATTCTTTTGGGCAGCATACAAAACAAACTTCTTCCCTGTAAGCATACTTTTATCCATATTCAATTATTTTCAGTTATCAGGGGATGGATTGATTGCAAACGTTCTGTATTATAGACTTTTGCCTATTCAGTTGTTTCTCCCTTTTCTCTTGTGGTGGGGGGTAAACTAAGCGATCTGTTGTACTTGTTCATTGGAGTTGTTGAATGTTTAAGTTGGTTGGTAATGATGGGCCATTCTTAGTTTATAACCCTCATTTTGGTGAATTTCCAGCGAGTATTCGGAGTATCAACACTTGAGAAGACAGCAACTGACGACTTCAGGAAGCTTGCCTCAGCAATTTACCTTCAAGTGAGCATTATCAGTCAGGCCCTGATATTTGTGACAAGATCTCGAAGTTGGTCGTTTGTTGAGCGTCCTGGTTTTCTCCTTGTGATTGCTTTTGTGATTGCTCAACTGGTGAGATGCCCCCTTATTCATTCTAGCAAAATTTCCTAGATACATTCTCTAATCTTGTGGAACTAAATTATTAACAGGTTGCGACCTTGATTGCTGTTTACGCAAATTGGAGCTTTGCTGCAATTGAAGGAATTGGCTGGGGTTGGGCTGGAGTGATCTGGCTCTACAATCTAGTATTCTATATCCCTCTTGATATCATCAAGTTCTTCATCCGCTACGCTCTCAGTGGAAGGGCCTGGGATCTTGTTTTTGAGCGAAGGGTATGAATAGTGACAGAGAAGATATACTTATGCAGGGCTCTCATCCTATTGTCATCTTAATTGTATTTGATTGTTTCCTTTTTCTACTTCTCTACAGATTGCTTTTACCAGGAAGAAGGATTTCGGGAAAGAACAACGTGAGCTTCAGTGGGCACATGCACAGAGGACCCTTCACGGGCTGCAAGTTCCTGACACCAAATTATTTAGTGAAGCTACCAATTTCAACGAGCTTAATCAGTTGGCTGAGGAAGCAAAGAGGAGAGCTGAAATCGCTAGGTATATTTTTCTATCTTAAATGGGCTCTTTTGGCATGAGTAATGAAGGGTAATTTCGGAGACGGTTGCTCAGCTTTTATTTTACTGCACCAAAGTCAGTAACCTATTTTTTGTTACGAAAAAGCCACTCAACTTTGTCTAAGTATCACAAAAAGTAACTAAACAATGTTGTGTAACCAAAAAGCCACTAAACTTATTCTTGCTATGTTTCAAATGATATCTAAAATGAAGGGTTTATGAAAAAGGAAAAAGAAAGAGGAAAAACGTGAAGAGCTTACTGTTCTTGGCATTTTGGCTCTTCCTTAACTCATGTGGCCATCTTGCGTTATTACATTTGCAGTGCACTTGCTTTGTTATTGCTTTTTTTTCCCCTACTTTTCCTCTCTACTATAAGGCTTCTTGAGCGTCAATGCTACCATCTTTCATTACAGACTTCGGGAGTTGCATACACTGAAAGGCCATGTGGAATCGGTGGTGAAGTTAAAGGGTCTTGATATAGAGACAATTCAACAGGCATACACTGTTTGAGGAGAGTCTGTTCGACAGGTGAAATCCAGAACTGGTTAGGGGTGATGATGATGAAGAGATAATTAGAATGTGAATTGTGGATATCTTTGAATTGGCAAGTTCATACTGGCAATGCCTTCAGCACCTAAGACGTCCAATTTTAGATTTTATATATTTCTGAAGTTCTTCATATGGTGCTTTCTGTCTCATGTCTTGGCTCCGTCAGATTAGTAATCAACAATGGTGAACATTATAGTTATACCAGAAAATTTGTCTATATGATCTTATTGCTTTGAAGCTATTGGAAGTATACTCTATCATCTCCAATTAGTCACAATGTCTTTGATAATATTAGCATATAATCATCTAAGTGTTAGATTAGTTTCATGTTTAATTTCAGTGTAAAGCTACTGCCTTTGTGCCAGTTGGGACATATTATGAAATATATTTAATCAAGAAATTGCACTAAATTCTACCCTCAGTTTATTATGATATATATCAAGAAAGATGAGCAATTCAAATTTAGATGAGAAAGAAATTCATGAATTCTAATCTGCAGCGAAATCTTCTTTACTAAAAACACATACTGGAGGTTTTCCAGATTGTTCTTTTGACTCACTCAATTTGGTGTTACTTCTTGCTTCTTTGTACTTTACCATTTAGCACATAGAAGAAATACCCCAAATTCAGAATCTGCAGGACTGCAATAAGGTAAAAGAAGTAGTCCAATCTTCCCTTGTTAAGATCCTCAGCCAACCAATTTGATGTCTTGTGAACAACTGAAGAAAATAAACTGCTCAAATAACTTGATCCTGCCATTCCAACAAAGAAGAAAGATTCTGCAATGCTCCTCATATTTTCTGGACATTGTTTGTAAAAGAATTCACTCTCACTAAATAATGGAAGTGCCTCAGTAAGACCTGATAATGTCATCTGATGTATTAACCACAGTCCTGACATGGATGAAATGGCGCCTTTCCCCTGAGTTATTCCCAACGTCCTAGTTAGTGCTAGGCTTCTCCTCCTGTCTTCGACGATAGCTGATATGATCATTGTGATGATAGAGATAAATATTCTAATTCCCATTTTCTGTAAAAGGGTTATACCATCTTCTTTCCCTGTGAATTTTCGGAGCAATGGAAGAAAAAGGCGGTCGTAGATGGGTAGCCAAATGGATATGCATAGGAAGGGAAAGACAATGAAAGATGCTGGTGGGATGTGGAAATGGTTATGGCCTAATTGTCTATTGCTCTGAAGGGCTTGAAAGATTACATAGTTCTGTCGTTGGACAACAGAAACACAATAAACGTTTCCAGCAACCCATATTGGTACTACTCTCAGTAAGCATTTCACTTCTTCAACTTGCTGAATGCTGCAAAGCCTCCACGAATCAGCTGCAGATCCATCCGAGCTTATCTCATCTTCTGGGGTTCTTATCGCCGCCTTTGTTCAAGAATCTAATAGAGAAAGCTATTTTTGTTTAGGTCAGTCAAAAGTTGATATTCAAGTTTGGATTATATTCATGTCCGGCAGGAGGAATTACCGGAACTGGTCAGTGTAGGAAAGCTTGGAATTCAACCAATCAGAAGAGACGTAGTTGAAGAGGGCGACTCGTGGTTGTTCCGCGAGCTGCAAGTGCCTTTTCTTGAATGCAGCTACAAAGACCTGTGCCACACTTGACAAGATTTTAGTACCCGCCAAGAGAAGCGCGCAAGAGAGGAACATCATAATTGCGGGGATGGCTAATCCTATAGACCAGCTGATATTTGATTGCACATACACAATCACAGTCAAGGAAACCATCATAGCAAATGTAAGAGTGAAGAAATACCAGTTAATGAAGCTGCTGATTCCTTTTCTTCCTGATGCAGTGTTGGGATCAAATTGGTCAGCTCCAAATGCCAAATTACAAGGCCTAATGCCAGAAGCACCAATAACCAGCAAACCAAAGCCAATTAGCAAAAATGTCATTTGCCCTGCTGTTGGCCCAACTGTCATAGGCGGCTTTCCAGTCATGCCCCATGACCTCTTGGACGCGCCCCGTGGCGTCCTGGCAAGCCTCTCAACGCCCAGTGCCACAGTCGGCCCCGTGGTCTCGGCCACTTCAAGTGACAAACGCGCAGGCCTCTCTGTCGCCCCACTGAAAACCAACGCCAGCGGTCAGCCACAGGCAGATGCCAACAGCACCGCGCACACAGACAACGCTGCGCGCAGACCCATATGCTAAAGTAAAAGTTGCTGCAAACAGACTTGTTTTTACCTTGTAGAAGACTAAGTCCTTTTCATTGTAAATATAGAGTAGGTTTACTTTAATTTTTTTTAGTGTGCTCCTACAACTTATTTAGGTCAAGTCATGTAACTTTGGTTTATTTTTTTAAGCATTGTTAGGGGGATCAAGCATTCAAAACTTTCTAGCAAGCAAACAATTCTCTGTACTGGTGTCTCTCCCCCTCGACACCCCGTAACTTTTCTGTAATAGCTTTTATTTATGCAATCAAGCTCTCTTTCATTCTCAATTCTCTTTTCTGTTCTCAGTTGCTCACGACATTGGTTTTTCCGTACAGCACTGACAATCTAGTCTAGCATACGGAGGGGACCTCAGTTGGCGGACAACAATCGCACTGACATCGATTGCTTAGCCTTACGTTGCCCTTCCAAAGAATCTCAGGAAGGAGCAACGTAACAGTTGGTATCACAGCCTAGGCTTAACATCGGACGAGGGATAACATTGCAATTACCACCATTTCTGACAATGGTGAATCATGGGGATCCTTGAATGGTTGACGCATTACGACCCATCGTGGAAACGGTGCCTGATCTAAAGACCAGCCTAGTGCAAAGGTTGGATGACCTGGATCGCAGGATGCACTAGGCCGAAGTTGATATAGAAAACATCAGCCGCGACTCTGAAGGAGACCAGCAAACGGCAGCCACAGAGGCAGCCGAAATTTTTGGGAAATTTGAGGGCCTCTAGCAGGAGCGTGCCGAAGATTTAGCCCACAGGGCACAAGAGGCAGACAGGGTGACTGCCATGAAACAAACTATAGACAACTTGACAGGCCAGCTCAACGTTGTCAATGCTGCTTTACAAGGCCTGCTTCGAGGAGGCGGGAACCAAACTGGGGATGCCGTGAACTTCGCCCTCGCGACACAGAAATTGAAAATTCCCGAGCCTAAAACCATACAGTGGAGCTCGGAATTCCAAAGAAGTGGAAAACTTCATCTTCGATGTCGAACAATACTTCGATGCCGTGGGAGGCCTAGAAGAAGCTAAGAAGGTGGCAACTGTTGCCATGTATCTTCAGGGTGATGCTAAACTCTGGTGGCAGGTGAAATACGAAGCCATCAGGGACTGTGAAGATACTCTCGACATATGGGCGGAACTAAAGGCAGCCCTATGAGTACAATGCAAGGAGGAAGCTACGAGAGCTCCGTCAGACCAAATCAGTGTGGGACTACGTGCGAGAATTCTTCGCACTCATGCTGAGTATACGTGACATGAGGGACAAGGACAAACTCTTCACTTTCCTGGAAGGGTTGAAACCCTATGCTCGTATGGAGCTCCAAAGACAAAGAATAGACACATTTCCCAAGGCGATCCAAGCAGCGGAGTGCCTTGGGGATTATCAAGTGGAAGCTCGAAAGGATAGGCCTCAACAGCCTGTCAAAGGAGGGTATAAAGGGGGCTAGCCGAGTACCGGTGGCCCTAGCAGAAGTGGAGGAGATCGAAGTGCAACCAAATCTAAGGCTCCCTCCTCAGGCAGTACTAGCACTGTATCTAACAACAACGATCAGGGGAGGAAACCCCATTCAGGATGCCGTCATTGCGGCAGACCACATTGGAATAATGAATGTCCACATGCATAGATGAATGCCCATCAAGCTGTTGATGATGGGACGGATGAAGAATCCGATGATGCGGACCAGACTGAACCAGTAGGTGCCTTCAATGCAATTGTTGGCTCTATTTCTGAGGCCTTAGCCGGAACCAGTGCTGGTATTCGCAAGAAGAAGGACCCCTACCCAATCAACAAGAGAGGGAAAAAGAAGGCGGATGAGAAGACTTCTCTTAAACAAGAGAGGACCTTAATGTTCGTCGAGATGAAGGTAAATGGCAAGCCCATTCGGGCGATGATAGACACAGGTGCTACCCACAACTATTTAGCCTCGACTCAGGTGGAGCGCCTTGGCCTAGTCGTAGGAAAGGGAAGAGGTCGAGCCAAGGCTATCAACTCACCTGCTCAGCCCATGGGTGGGATAGCTAGAGAAGTCCCAGTGAAGCTTGGCCTTTATGAAGGAAAATTCAACCTGCAGGTGGTGGTCATAGACGACTTCGAGCTAATAGTAGGGTTGGAATTCCTGAGGCAAACCAACAGCATGCCCGTACCATATGCAGACATGCTACTGATGATGGGAACAAATGGGTCCAAGCCCTGCATCATCCCGTGCATGCCCATGAAGATGGCCGCTGAAAACATTTTGGTTTTGCAGTTAAAAAAGGGGGTCAAAAGACATGAACCTACGTTCTTACCTACCCTCTGCATTGAAGATCTAGAACGCTCCTCGGGACCTCTTCCTGCATCCATGAAGGAGCTGCTACTAGAATTTGAAGACGTCATGCCACAAGACATGCCGAAGCGACTCCCGCCTAGGCACACTATGGACCATGAGATTGAGTTGGTGCCGGGTGCGAAGCCACCTGCTCGGGCGCCGTACAGAATGTGACAGTCCGAACTCACCGATCTTCGGAGACAGTTGACGAAAATGCTAGACACAGGGATCATCGTGCCCTCCAATTCCCCGTATGGGTCTCCTGTGCTATTCCAAAAGGAACATGATGGAAGTTTACGATTCTGTGTGGATTATTAGGCAAAATCACTGTGAAGAACAACTATCCTATTCCACTAATGGCAGACTTGTTCGATAGACTGGGTAGTGCGACGGTGTTCACCAAAATAGACCTGACGATAGGTTATTGGCAAGTTCGGATTGCAGAGAGTGATGAACACAAGACGACTTGCGTGACAAGATATGGGTCATACGACATCCTGGTTATGCCATTCGGCTTGACGAATGCACCAGCCACATTTTGTACTTTGATGAACCAAGTCTTTCGAGAATACATTGACGAATTCGTGGTGGTCTATTCGGATGACATTGTAGTAGATAGACAGAAACTGGAGGAACACCTGGAACACTTGCGGAAGGTCCTAGTATGATTGTGGGAGCACGAATTATATGCCAAGCTATCCAAATGCTCCTTTGCTAAAAAACAAATCGACTTCCTCGGGCATATCATTAAGGAAGGGCAAATCAAGATGCACCAACAGAAGATTCAGGCACCGCCTAAGGATATCCACCTGAGGGCGTTCCTTGGCCTATGCAACTTCTATCAACGTTTTGTGAAAAATTACTCCCTCATTGCAGTACCACTGACAGAACTCCTCAAGAAGGTCACGCCTTGGGATTGGGGACCCAGGCGAGCAAAGGCTTTCAACGCATTGAAAGCGGCTATGTCTAGTAGCCTCGTATCGGCCCTCCCTGATTTGGCCAAGCCATTCCAGGTACAAACGGATGCCTCCGACTATGCCCTTAGTGGAGTCTTGCTGCAAGAAGGGCATCCCGTAGCATACGAGAGTTGGAAGCTGAAGGATGCAGAGCGGCGCTATGCCGCTCACGAGAACGAATTATTGGCTATCGTCCATTGGTTACGCCTTTGAAGGCACTATCTGCTGGGAACCTCGTTCTTGGTCAAGACAGACAACACAACTGTTAGCCATTTCATGACCCAGTCGAAGCTGAATGGTAGATAGGCCAGGTGGCAGGAACTCCTAGTGGAATTTCACTTCAACCTAGAGTACCGAAGTGGGAAGACTAATCATGTTGCCGATGCACTCAGTCAGAGAGCGGATCTAGCATCAGTGTGCATACTCTCCACCCTAAGGGGGAGCGAAGTAGCCACCACTATAAAAGACTAGATACAGGGTCTACTCATCAAGGACCATACTGCACAGTATTTGATTAATTTGGTAGGACAGGGCAAGACTTGCTAGTTCTACATAGAAGATGGTTTCCTGAAAGTGAAAGGAAAGCGACTTTATGTTCCCAAAGGAGGGATCTTCGAAGGACCCTTCTGGCGGAATGCCACGACACTTTACGGGCTGGTCATCCTGGTGAAGAACGCACCACGGGGTTACTTCGCGGTGCATATTGTTGGCCTCAAATGGCCGACGACATTGCTCAGTATGTGAAGACTTGTCTAGTATGCCAGAAGGACAAGTCGAACCACTTGACACAAACGGGACTCTTGGAACTGCTAGCTGTCCCAAAGAGACCTTGGGAAAGCATTTCCATGGATTTCATCACCTGTTTGCCCAAGGTCGGGGATCTCACAACTTATCTTGGTTATGGTGGATCGATTTTTCAAGTATGCCACCTTTATAGCAGCCCCACACTATATATCAGCAGAAGATACAACTCGACTCTTCTTCTCTCATGTCGTCAAGTATTATGGCCTGCCCAAAGACATCGTTAGTGATCGCGACTCGCGTTTCACTAGCAACTTTTGGACTCAACTCTTTAAGTGCCTCGGGTCAAAATTGAGACACAGTTCAAGTTTTTATCTACAATCTGATGGCCAGATGGAGCGGTTCAATGGAATGCTGGAGGAATATCTCCGCCACTTTGTAACTGGATCGCAGAAGAACTAGGTGAAGCTTTTGGATGTTGCTAAACTGTGTTTCAATTCACAAAAGAGCAATAGTACCAACAACAGCGCTTTTGAAAATATTACCGGATAACAACCGCTACTCCAACACACTGTGAATGCACCAAACATGTCAAAATCTCCTCGAGCTATCTTGTCAAAGCCCAAAAGCGGATGAAGAGGCACGCTGTTCAAAATTGTCGCTTTGTTGAGTATCAAGTAGGAGACAAAATGATGGTCAAAATTCCAAACCAGTACTTGTTTGTAAGGGTCCATGACCCTCGCCTATTGCAAAAATATATTGGACCCTTGTCCATTGAAAGGCGCATTAGGAAAGTTGCATACCGAGTGGATACCCCAGCTTGGTGGAACTTCCATCCCGTCTTCCATATCAGTCTTCTGAAACCTTTTCGGGAAGATACAGAGGACCCTTCACGGAGCCAACTCACAATACCCAGTATTCGAGGTCCCAATTCAACCGGGAAAAGGCGTGCTGAAGCTATTCTTGATGATAGAGTGATTCATGCCTCAAGGAAAGATCACCAAGAGTTGTTGGTGAAATGGTAGGGATGTGATGCAGAGGAGAATACTTGGGAGAGGGGAACAAACCTCAAAGCCTACAAGAGCCTAATTGATGACTACCTTGCAAGTAAGGCGCCGAGGACGCCACCAACTCAGGTGGGGGAGAATGTAATGGGCGGGTTTTCAGCCATGCCCCATGACCCCTTGGACGCGCCCCCTAGCGTCTTGGCAAGCCTCCCAACGCCCAGCGTCACGGTCGGCCTCGTGGTCTCGACCGCTCCAAGTGACAAGCGCGCAGGCGCCTCTGTCGCCCCACTAAAAACCAGCTGCCAGCGCCCAGCCACAGGCAGATGCCAACAGCGCCGCACACGCAGACCCATATGCTAAAGAAAAAGTTGCTGCAAACGGACTTGTTTTTACCTTGTAGAAGACTAAGTCCTTTTCATTGTAAATATAGAGTAGGTTTACTTCATTTTTTTTAGTGTGCTCCTACAACTTATTTAGGTCAAGTCATGTAACTTTGGTTTATTTTTTTAAGCATTGTTAGTGGGATCAAGCATTCAAAACTTTCTAGCAAGCAAACAATTCTCTGTACTGGTGTCTCTCCCCCTCGATAGCCCGTAATTTTTCTGTAATAGCTTTTATTTATGCAATCAAGCTCTCTTTCATTCTCAATTCTCTTTTCTGTTCTCAGTTGCTCAGGACATTGGTTTTCCCGTACGACACTGACAATCTAGTATAGCGTACGGAGGGGACCTCAGTTGGCGGACAACAATCGCACTGACATCGAGTGCTTAGCCTTATGTTGCCCTTCCAAAGAATCTCAGGAAGGCGCCGCGTAACAATCGCATGTTGCGGACTTGGTTTCGACACACAGGAGGGTGGGTGCATCCACTACTAGAAATCCGAAAAAAAGCGACCAAAGTTGATCGCTTATTGGCCAAAAAGCGACCAAACAGGCCTGGTCGATATTAAGCTGGTCCCTTAACCTTAGGGACCAAAGTTGGTCGTTAATTGGCGACCAACTTTGATTTCTAAGGTAAAAGGACCAAATATTCCGGGTAAAGAAAATAGCGACCAACTTTGGTCGCTCATATTGGCGACCAAAGTTGGTCTCCAAATGTAAATTACGTTTTTATTTATTTATTATAATCTGGAAAATGGAGACCAATGTTGGTCACTATATAATTAATTTTTTTGATTTTTTTAAAATTAAGCGACCAAAGTTGGTCGCTATTTGCAAGAACTAATTTTTTTTTTAATGATAAGCAACCAACTTTGGTTGCTATATTTGCAGAAATTAATTTTTTAAAATTGAATGGCGACCAAAGTTGGTCGCTATTTTCCAGAAAATTATTTTTTTTAAGAGAAAAGCGACCAACTAAAGACCAACGTTGGTCGCTTTTCTTGGTACATTTTTGGCAGAAACTGCCTGTTTTGGCAGCTACACCACCTACCAGCTTACCAAATTCCTAAATAGGCATTTTATGCCATAAACAACAACAACAGCAACAACAACAACAACAAAACCAACAACAACAACAACATACCAAATTCCTAAGCAGGCATTTTATGCCATAAACAACAACAACAACAACAACAACAATAATAAACAACAACAACAACAATAAACAACAACAACAACAATAAACAACAACAACAACAATAAACGATAATAAACAACAACAACAACAATAAACAACAACAACAACAACATTAAAAGTAACAAACTATAAAGTTCAATAGAACTTATACATTAAGCTAACCAAAATAAGTTAACTGTTATTACAAGTCAAGGATTATTTTGTACATCATTATCGTCATCGTCTGATGAAGTTTCATCACGAAGACGATATGAAGAAGGGTGTAGTTGTCTAGGACGGGAGGAACTAGTACGGGGAAGGCAAGTCTCTGGCGATGACTCACGAGACCGGGGAATCGGAAAAGTGCCAGAAGCCAAGAGAGATTTGAGCTGCTCTTGTATGCCAATGTACTGAGCATCTCTAATCCTTTCTCTTTCCTTGGAGGCTTCTAGCTCGGCTGTGAGCTTTGCCACAGTCTCCCGCACAGAGGAGAGGCTCTCCCTATCAAGTTGCTCGGCTTGCACGGAAGTCCCTATTCCTTGCATTCCACACTTATAGCGATGCAATTTCTTAGTAGGAATCCCGTATACCTTCGCCCATTTTGGACCGCCAGCAGCTTGCGTCCATAGTCTTTTAGCATCCTCGTCCGACGGTTGGATTGGGTCGCCCGACTCATTATGTGGCTGCTTGCATATGAATTCCTCCACTTCAGCTGTGAAGCTACCCTATAGGAAAAATTACATTGAATTAGTATTTCAAAAGTTATATAAAAGTAAATCAAAATACTTAATGAAAATTGAAAGCTTACATGTATAGTTGAGGCTCGGCCCTCGACCCACCTTTCTTCATCCGTTTTTTTCTTCTTCTTAACAATATGAGTCTCCTTGAATAACTCATCTTGCTTCATCGGACGCTCCACCTTCTTTTCCTGAAAACTCATAAATTTTAGTTAAGAAATAGAGTAGATATACGTTGAAAATTAAAATAAATTAAGCAATTACGTACAATTCTTCTCTTTATTGTCCCTAGGCTGATCGCACCTCCAGTGTGCAGGGATCCTCCCTTCTCAGAAGCACGAGCTTTCTTTCCTTTCTCGCTCTTCTTTAAGAACTCTGCGGTTAGCCATTGCCTTTGCAAATCCTCCCATAAATGCTGAAGCAACCAGGGGTCTTCTGGTTCAACTTTCTAGCTTTGGAGAAGCAATGCGACAACCGCTTGCGAGCCTTGAGATGGAAATTAGCAACTACATCCGCGCTATACCGGTGTTCTCATACACACTTGCTCTCTCTTTCTCTCTCTCTCTCTCTCTCTATATATATATATATATATATATATATATATATATATATATATAT
>MCJB01017423.1:0-17280 GCA_002018475.1 Nicotiana obtusifolia | reverse complement strand
AGCTTTTGCGTTATCCTTTGTCTTACCTTTAACATCCATCACTGTGTTGAACAAATTATCAAAATAGTTCTTCTCAATATGCATGACATCAAGGTTGTGACGGAGAAAATTATCCTTCCAATAAGGCAAATCCCAAAATATACTCCTTTTCACCCAATTGTGAGTAACACCGTATCCGGGAAATCTTTAAGGTGGAGCTTCAGTAACTTTACTGAAGTTCTGGACCCTCTCCCAAATTTCCTCTCCTGAAAGTATCGGAGGTGGAAAATCACATTCCATTTTATTCTTTTTGAAAGCATTTTTCATTCTTCTAAACTCATGATCAGGAGGCAAGAACTGACGATGACAATCAAACCATGATTGCTTTCAGCCATATTTCAAAGTGAACGCTTTACTATTTTCCATGCAGTAAGGACAAGCTAGCTTCCCAGCAATCATCCACCCAGACAACATTCCATACGCAGGAAAATCGTTAATTGTCCACATTAAATTAGCACGCAAATTGAAATTCTGCTTGGTTGATATGTCATATGTTTCAACACCATCGTACCACAATTGTTTTAGCTCATCAATCAAAGGTTGCAAATATACATCAATTAAGCTTTTCGAATTACGTGGACCGGAGATAATACAATTCAAGAATATATATAGACTAGTCATGCACAACTCTGGTGGTAGATTATAAGGTGTAAGAAAGACAGGCCGACATGAATAAGGTGTCGCAGATACAGAAAAAGGTGTGAAGCCATCCGCACACAGACCTAATAGAATGCTCTTTGGTTCACTAGCAAAATCTGGATATGTCCTATCAAAGTGCTTCCAAGCTTCTCCATCTGAAGAATGACACATAACACCGGGTGGTCTTATATTTTTAAAGTGTCATCTCATATGAGAAGCAGAACTCATCGATGCATATAACCTCTTTAACCTAGGTATAAGAGGTAAATAATGCATCGACTTGATAGCGACCATCTTCCCGCTGGAAAGCCTCTTGAAACGAGGCTTTTTGCAAAATTTACAACTGTCCAAACCTGCATCATCTTTATAATATAACATGCAACCATCTTCACAACAATCAATTCTCATTGACGAAAGTCCTAACTTAGAAACTAATCTCTTTGCCTTATAGAAATCAACAGGTAATTCGATATCACGGTCAACTAGTTCACGCATAAGGTCAATGAAAGAGTCCATGGCTCATTGAGAAATATTCCAATCAGATTTCATACTTAGTAATCTAACTACAACAGACAACTCAGAGTGCGGACTTCCGTTACGTAGTGGACGACTAGCTTCCTCTAATTGTTCATAAAAACGTTTTGCCTCATCATTAGGAGTTTGTTCAACATTTTCATTGGAATCACCCCCTAAGTGCATCCCAAAAGCATCCGCAACCATATGATGAATTCCAGAATCACTATTTGTATTCTCCACCGACCTACTACTTTCACCCACAACCATGTTATGAAATATCCCATGGCTACCATCGATCTCTCCATGATTAGTCCACACAAAGTAATTTTCTATAAGCCCCCTTCTATAAAGATGATGCTTAACTTCATCCGGTTTTCCAAACTTCATACAGTCGCACGTAACACAAGGGCACCTAATTACTCCTTCAATTAGGTATGGTGGAAGTGACATTGCATGTCTAATAAATTCATCCACCCCTTCTATAAAATCCTCCCTCAATCCCCGTCGATTAGGATAATTCCTATTGTACATCCAAGTACGATGTTCCATCTATACAAATAAAACAAGAGGAAATTAATTTAGTTGATTCATATCCTAATCTTTTTCTAGTTAATTAATTTCATATCCTAAAATTTCAATTTCCAACTAAAAGTTCAATTCATATCTTAAAAGTTCAATTTATAAACTAAAAGTTCAATTCATAAATTAAAAGTCCAATTCATATCCAAAAAGTTCAATTCATACACTAAAATTTCAATTCATATGCAAAAGGTTAAATTCATAAACTAAAAGTCCAATTCATATCCTAAAATATCAATTTGCAAACTAAAAGTTCAATTCATAAACTAAAAGACCTATGTGTATCCTAAAAGTTCAATTTATAAACTAAAAGTCCAATTCATATCCTAAAATTTCAATTTACAAGCTACAACTTCAATTCATAAACTAAAAGTTCAATTCATATCTTAAAAGTTCATTTTATAAACTAGTTCAATTCATAAAATAAAAGTTCAATTCATATCCTAAAATTATAATTTATAAACTACAAGTCCAATTCATAAACTAAAATTCCAATACATAAACTAAAAGTCCAATTCATATCCTAAAAGTCCAATTCATATCCTAAAAGTTCAATTCATATCCTAAAGGTTAAATTCATAAACTAAAAGTCCAATTCATATCCTAAAATTTTAATTTACAAACTAAAAGTTCAATTCATAAACTAAAAGACCTATGTGTATCCTAAAAGTTCAATTTATAAACTAAAAGTCCAATTCATATCCTAAAATTTCAATTTACAAACTAAAACTTCAATTCATAAACTAAAAGTTCAATTCATATCTTAAAAGTTTAATTTATAAACTAAAAGTTCAATTTATAAACTAAAAGTTCAATTCATATCCTAAAAGTTCAATTCATACACTAAAATTTCAATTCATATCCAAAAGGTTCAATTCATAAACTAAAAGTCCAATTCATATCCTAAAATTTCAATATACAAACTAAAAGTTCAATTTATAAACTAAAAGTTCAAAATCATATCTTAAAAGTTCAATTTATAAACTAAAAGTTCAATTCATAAACTAAAAGTTCAATTCTTATCCAAAAAGTTCAATTCATAAACTAAAAGTTCAATTCATATCCTAAAATTACAATTTGTAAACTACAAGTCCAATTCATAAACTAAAATTCCAATACATAAACTAAAAGTCTAATTCATATCCTAAAAGTCCAATTCATATCCTAAAGTTCAATTCATATCCTAATATTTTAATTTGTAAACTAAAAGTCAAGTCCAATTCATAAACTAAAAGTCCAATTCATATCCTAAAGGTTCAATTCATATCCAATTCATAAAATTTCAAGACAACACAAAGTATAATTCAAATCTAACTAAACTAAATTCAACACTGATTAAACTAATTAGTTAATAAAATTAATTAACAAAACTAATTTAAATAAGACCTAAACCCTAATCCTCAATAAAATACAATGTTCAAAGAATTGAAACACTAATTGAAACAATAAACTACAATACATCAAATATTGTAACACACACACTAGAAATAACAAAGATTGAAGGTTATAATTCTAACCTTGATTTTTTTTAGGTGGAGAAGGAGAGAGAGAGGGGCGGCAGTGGGCGGCGACGGCGAGCAGTGGCCGGCGAGCAGTGGTGGCGCGGGGTGGGGGATGAGATTAGAGTGAATGAAATAGAGAAGGGGAGGGAAAGAGAGAGTTGGGAAATTTTGGGGAAATAAGAGAAATGGGGGAAATCCCGGTTTTGTTTTTGAAATTCAGAAAAAGCGACCAAAAATAGCGACCAACGTTGGTCGCTTTTTTGGTCGCTATAGTATAGTCTATTATATATATTACGTGTATTATATATACTAAGTGTATAGTATAGTGTATTATATATACTACGTGTATTATATATACTAATTTTATTATATATACTAAGTGTATAGTATATATATGTAGATATAGTACAGCCTATTACATATACTTAAGTGCATAGTATAGTGTGTGTGTGTGTGTGTGTGTGTGTATGTATAAAAGCTATATTCGATATAATATTAGTTAATGCACTAATACTTAGTGCATATTATACCATAGTATATATATACTAAGTGTAGTGTATAGTGTATTATATAATACTCTATACTATATATATAGAGTATAGTGTATTATATATCAAGGTATATTCGATATATATAGTATATATATAAGTGTATATATATACTAAGTGTATTTATACTAAGTGTATAGTATATACTAAGTATACACTATACTATACACTTAGTATGTATATACTATACACTTAGTATATACATACATATATATACTATACATATATATAGTATAGTGTATTATATAATACACTGTACTATACACTTAGTATATACAATACACTTAGTATATATATACTATACTATACTATGCACTAAATATTAGTGCATTAGCTAATATTATATCGAATATAGCTTTTATATATATATATATATATATTAATTGATATAAGTCGAGAAGTTTTAATTTATTGTTAATATATATACATGCATATGAGTAGGTTATAAGTCGATGAATCAAATTTACAAGTGTATTAATGTCTAAAAGAACCCGTCCCTATGTTTCGAGCGCTTCATGTTCTTATATATATATATATGGATACGCACGCACGTTTCGTAGTACTACTTAACTACATATATAGCATGTTAGAGTATATTTTAGTCTATTCATCCCTTGTATTACAAAAGTGTTAACGGCTTACATTTATATTATTTAGATAGTAATTACAAAAGCGATTTAAATGTTGACCTGAAAAGCGACCAACTTTGGTCGCCAAATATATATAATTTAAAATTAGCGACCAAAGTTGGTCGCCAAATATAAATCAAATTTATTTATATTTCCCCCGATTAGCGACCAAAGTTGGTCTCCATCTGTTTACTCTTTATTAAGCGACCAACTTTGGTGGCTAATTTTAAATTTTAATTATATATATTTTATAATTTGATTTAAATAATATTATAATAATTAAAATTTTATAAGTGGGTCCTCTTAAGCGACCGACGTTGGTCGCTAATCTGAGTATTTCTTTGACCAAGCAAGTCTGACCAGTCTGGTCAACAGTTTGACGAAATTAGCGACCAAATAGCGACCAATGTATTTAAAATTATTATTTTATTATTTTCACCAGTTTAGCGACCAACTTTGGTCGCTTTTCTTAACAGACCAACGTTGGTCGCTAAATTTTGATCGCTTTTTACAGAATTTTCTAGTAGTGATCTTCGATATTGCTGCACTCAAAGTCAGAACAAGCATTCCCTCCAGTCACAAAGTTCGGGTATCAGAAGGAAGATTTCTTGAAAAGTAGCAACTTCTTTTGTGTTTCAAAATTAGTGTTTCTTGACAGCTATTAGTAAATAAGATTATAACCAAGAAAGAAGAGACTGAAGCAAATCCAAGAGTGTTGTAACGCCCAAAATAGGTGTCAGAGAGGAAAGCTCCAAGCAAGGTGCCAAAGTTGCAAGTCCCATTGAAGATGTTGATGATATTAGCAGCCGTTATGGTCTTCAAATGTAAAATACTAGTCAAATAAATCAAGAGGTTTGATGAACTCCCAATTGTTCCTCGCTTCTCAAATGTCTCATTTCCTGCAGATGAGCATACCATTGGAAAATGGTATCAAGAAAAAGAACACTAAAAAGATTTCTCACTAATGAGCAGAGTGTATAAATAAAAATACCTATGATTAAGGGCATGGCTTTGATTCCTCTGTACCTGATTTCACTCTTAGTTGCCTCTGTCTATTTTCTCCATCGCTGCTAGAAAAGCAGTGCTTCGTTGCTTTTGTTACAAAACTGAGTTAAAGAACAAGGTACGAATAATGAAGCTTATAAAGAGGAAAATATAGATTATGTGGAATCTGATTCGTTTCCTAAATCATCATATGTTTATTTTATCTTTTCCATGCACTATAGGTGATAGGTGAATTTTCTCCACTTTTTAAATCTCTCTGCATTGATAATCAATAAGCCCCTCGGTTTCCTGCGACATCCTTAAGAAAATGTGATAATTATTTGTATTTAATTTGGATGATAAAAAAACATCACAGAATCAGTAAATAAAGATTTTCCCTCGATTTTGGGATCAAGTTTCTACTCAATGCACCAGAGCGAAGTTTCCCTAGCTTAGCACCATGGGCGGTTCAAGATTATGTAATTACGATTACGTATCTAGTAAGCTATACTTGAAGAAATTGTACATACATTTCCCGCTAACAGGTCCAAAATGAAGTGAAATGAGTATGAAGTATTCGTCTATCTGATTCTAACTAATTTATTTAAGATTGAGATGTAATAGTTTGTTGTGTTAACTTATTTCGTAAACATCCATGATTATAGTGTCCATGTAAATTATCAAGCATAAAGAGGGATTCATTAATGAAGAACACTCCATAAATATAATGATTTTACCGTTAAAATGGAATAAAGTAGGTTTTGGAAACAAGAGGAATCAGGAAAAATCATCAACCAATTAAGGATCGAATATTTCTATTCTGTTATTTATAATATAGTTAATATTCGTTATTGGATCAATGATAAGATATGGAGCACAACGGTATATATGAAGTGAAGGGGGATTCATTAATCATTATTATCCCATGTAAATGGAATAAGGAATAGCTGAATTTTCTAAGTACCCACCTGGAGCTAGCTTCATAATTCCTCAACTGCGATTACAAAGAATAAAACTTGGGCGCGACCATTACCACATTTCAAATAATTGGTTTAAAATTCTGACATAATTTGACTATTTGTAGCTTGTACAGAATCAAATTTACATTGGTACACTAGCATTTCACGTTCTACTTTTTAGTCAGTTGCCGAATTTAGACTAAGACGCAGCGATGTTAAATCCTAAATTCACCATGCCATAGCACGACAATTTTCCAATTGGTTCGTCATGAATCAGATGCAGTAATGTACGTAGCCATGCTGGCTGCATGCATATCTATTTTTTTTATTATTTTAAATAAGAGAGAAATAAAGATATAATCGCAGTAGCTAAGGAAGTCCTGGATTTTAACTACTAGAATTTTCGAAATTAAGAGATTTTGAACCCTCATGGTGATGTAAATTAGGAGTCCACCAAACTGATTTGGTTCTTTATCTGTTCTCACAAAACACACACACAACAGTAAATAAATAATACAATAATATTTTACGTGGAGAACTCCCAGCTCACAGGATTAAAAACCACGACCTACACTCGTAGGATTTCAACTTCACTAACCGAGCAACGTTAAATTACAACCTATTGTAACCCATGAATTAAACTCTTAATCTATCACCTACTTACAATAACTATATTGCAAGCCTCTTTGTAATAACTCTATTATAAAGCTAACCAATTTGACTAACTCTAGTCAAACACAAACACAAGATTTACAGTTTTACAAAGGTATCCTACAAGATGCTTCTAAATAAGCTGAGTAGGAGTTACAAGTGAATAACATTAACAAAGATACAACAATACTAAGGACACACGATGTACTCAATGCTGGGATATAGTCCTTCATTCTGTTGCTACTTTGATCTTCAATGCCTTGGAGTAAATGAAGGCGGCTGCACACTTGAGAGTAAAATGTGTTTTAGGGTTTGCAAGTGTATGTAATCCCCACAACATGCTTCAACAGTGACTAATGCACTGTTGCGTCTGCAGTGCAACAACTTTAATAGCTGTAAAGAGTTAGACTTGTATTATGACTGGAGGAACTGATATCTATATGTTCCCTCTGCCGTTCTCTTAACTGATTTCATTGGAACTTGTGGCAGACATTTGACTTGTTGTTCTGAGCACAAAAAGGCTTTGTATCAAGTTCTCTATTTGGTTCTCATGTGAAGTTTGTTATATCATCAAAACAAAATGGCACCATAACTTATCACATAGTCAAGGAGCACAGTCACCTTCCGTACTGGAATTAGTTGATGAATCTGATCACTACAACTAGATAAAATGCTGCCTCAAAAAAGTTTCGCCACAGTAGGTTATTGACTATTACGAGATGATCGTGTGGGAAGTCTGGAATTTATGGAATTTGCAGAAACATGGTTAAACAAGGTAACCCTAGGATGTTCTGGAAGGTTTAGTGGCTCTTTGTTTATGGTAGTTATAGTTAGACATACTTTTGCAAATACTAAGGATAGTTTGGTCCATAGACAAAGTTACGGCAGAATCATAATGTATGTAATATTAGGATTAATGATTCTTGAAAATATTAAATGCATATACTTTTCAATGAATGATTGATTCTCTTTAAGCGAATGTTCATTACTGATAATTGGCTATAATTGTATATTTGTATATTACTTGTCTTACATTTTAGTGTTTTAATGATTATATAAGCGACGTTTGGGCTAAATTGTATCGTTTTTATGTGTAAGATTATTGGAAGAGGAAAACGTGTGAAGGTTGCATATAAGGATGTCAAAAACACACAAAAAAGTATGAAAAGGCAAAACTCGAACAAGGCCAGGAACCAGGTACCAGGCTAGGTAACGCCTGGCTCCAGGCGAGGTAGAGCAGGCATTTAGCCTCGCGTCGCGAGCTCTGCAGAGCGCCCCAGACCAGGCCTCGCGAGCTTTAAGGCCTGGACCCTTTCCCAGTCCATGCATTCAACGTTTCCCACTCGATTTTGGAATTGGAGACTTCGACCCTAGCCTATAAATACTTCCTATACATGATTAGTGAGGGGGTGGTCAACTTTAGAAACACAAACGGAGCACGGAATTCATCGAATCTTCCATCTTTCATCTAGTATTCATAGCTTCTATATTTAAAAATAATACTCTGATTGTTGTTATGAACATGAGTGGCGAAAAACCTCATTATTCTGGGGTTATGGGTTGTTATTGACTATTGTTGTTTGACGGTTGATTGTTCTGCTTGAGTTATCATATTAACTTATTTATTTAATCTTGCACTTAATTATTGTATTGCGTAGCTAAAAGTAGAATACCATCTATGAATTTATAGTTGAACTCGAAAGTGGGAACTATAGATTGCATATAAGATTGAGTAGAGTAAGTTCTTGAATCCGAACATCGACGAATAGATTCACGATTAGGATAGACATATTCTAGTTGCCTTACTTGGTTATTTTCGCAGGATATATATTTTGTTAATTCTGATTCTATAGACATATTGTATTAGCTTTGCTTGAATAGGCTAGTGAAGTGTCGAAAGAACTTCGCGAGCATAATAAGCTGTGTTAATCCACAAATTAGATAAATCAAGTAATTAAATCAACCGTAAGGACGCAATAGGAGAGACATTAATCCCATCACCACGAAATATTCCTATCTCATTGAATTCCTCCCAAGTGTTTGCTTGTTTGCTTTACACCTTTGAAACTCTTGCTTGTTTTGTAATTTTGTAGTAATTCTTAGTAATAAAATCACAAACATCTTCTTCATAACCGCTTGAGTAATTAACTTATAAGTAGTTTAGATTGGACGATAGTTAATCATAAATCATCGTGTGACGATACTTTTTCATCACTTTATTACTTGTCGACCGCATATACTTGCGTGTTGGGCCCAACAAGTTCTTGGCGCCGTTGTCGAGGACCTAGAATTAGCTATATAGATTAGAGTTTTACTTTTTATCTAATCAAGTTATTTTAATATTCTTTTGTTTATTGTATTATTTTGTTACTTATCTTAACGTGGCATGTTGGAATTAAAAATGGTCGAATGACGATTATTCTTATTTTGATTATCTTGTCCATATTGTGGAGGACACCACTAATGGTAAAATTATTAGAATGCTCCCAAGAGCGAGTTGTGTGCACAATCTCAGTCCAATAAGTGAAATATTTGTTACATGTGTGGTGGTCAAGGTGTCCATTGGGATGGTTGTCCTAATTCTTTTTATCCTTTCTCAAGCCCTTATTACGATCTTTTAATAATGTTTGTGAGTTTGATAGGAGCAACAATATGGAGGTCGTGGAACATGATGCTCATATAATAGATATGGCTAGGTAGCTAGTGGAGCAAACTCATGAATGCCGAAAAGAGATAGAAAATCTCAAGGAAACAATAAAGAGAATGCAAGTCAAAGTAGAATAATGGGTTGAAACATTCGATGATCAACAAGCTGCATACTTAGTTAATATTCAGGAAGAGTCTCAAATTGAAGAAGAAAGCGAGTTCTGACGAGTTCGAAACACACACTTAAATAATTCTCGCTAATCAAATATAGTGTAGTATAATATGGTATCCATAGGGATTGAATTTAAACAACATTCTCGTAGTTTCTAGCTTGATCGCTGTCCAAGAGAATCAACAATTGGGGTTTATATGATTTCTAACTAAAATTAACTAAGAATCTAAAGCTATTGACTAATGGCAATCGAAACAAAGATTTAATCAATCATTCAACTAGCCTCTTTCGATTACTAAGAAGAATTAAAGAACTCAACCAACAATATAATGCAAAAATATCACAAGTTATGCCTCTCTCGATCACATGAACAAGTGAGTATAAAATCTGCAACAATCAATTCACCCAAAAACGATTCAATACATAAAACTAGAGTTATAATCCACAAACAATCATCAATACACCAATCCACCAAACACTAAAGAGAACTATTCCATATACATGGAGCAATTCATCACAAATCTAATTAAAAGATAGGAAAACATAAATTCGATCCAAACTCGGGTCTTGAGTGAGGAAGGAATGATAAAATCCTTGTGCTTGTGTTCTTCCAACTCCTCCTTAGCCTCCTTAGGTCGAATATGTGTCAAAAGTCCAGAAAATAATATTTTTAATATATTTATACCAAGTAGGGTCGGGCCTAGGCGAAATCACCTTTTCCTAGCCGAAATAGGAAAATAACTCTGTAAAAATTGTATGGGCGCAATGCATGGGGCGGCACGCCATGCGGGGAATTGGTGGAGAAATCTAGAGAGCTCAACATCTATCAGGCAGTAGATTTTGTATAGCTGCGGCGCCTCACGCGCCGCCCCACATGCCGCGGCAAGCCATCTTTCTCAGATTATGGATTGCATCTTGCTTTTTGACGTTCATACTTGGTCCTCGACCCTCGAACACGATCCCAACTTCATTTCTTGGGCTTTTACTAAGACTTTAAAGCTCCAAATTACTCGAATTAGCTCCGCAACATGTACATCACTCGGGATCACTCCTACAAGACATAAAATACACAATAAGTGCAAAACACAATCAATTAAAGCTCAAGAAAAGTAAAGTGCAATGAATTAGAGTGCAATAAGCGACTAAAATATGAGATTATAGCCTACCATCAATATCCCACACTTAAACCATTGCTCGTTCTCGAGCAATCAAACTACACTTCACATAGACACGACTTTTTAAAACAACTCTCATAACTCATTACACCAATAATATTTAAAACGGATTAAGTACAATACCATAACATCCTAGCCTCAAGATTTGACTCAAAAGCATCACGCATTATTTATAACCCGCTCACTTACTCTAACACAGAGGTCAACGACATTACCTTTCCTTCATGAATCAAGTGCCCTCACACAACAATAGAGAGTAGTTCCACACACAATAAAATTTAAGAACAATTAGGAACTCAAGATAGACAGAATTCGCTCACCCTCAGAAGTAACATTCACATGCCGCAAAAGACGTACTATAGACTTGCCCGTAGTGTAATACTCTATTAATTGAGCTCATTCAGTCAAGGATCAAGTAGGACTTTAATTGGCTGTAATGTAGACTGTAGGATGGGTATGTTACATTTAGATATAAGAGTGACCATACCTCCCTAAGTACTTTAGTACATACATTTCATTATTCAAAACCCCACACTTATGTCAAACCATAAATCCACCTCCACATCAATGTACATTAACTCCCTACTTGTTTAAGCACAATTACATCAAGTTACCACTATCAAAAAATATTTTTTCATAATCATACAATTATTTTTTTCTCTTTTCTTTTTCAATTCAAGTGGCTCTTTCTTTTCTTCAAAACTGTGCAGTTCTTCCTTACTTCAATAGTTCCATTCAAAAGCCAAATCAACCATCCCACACTTCAACTTTTACAAAGTTCATAACAAATTCAAGTGCTCACGAGAGGTACACGGTTCAAATAGATGGTCAATTCAAACAAATGGATAGGGCTTGTAATGTGGTTGCCAAGGAAATAGGATTACAGGCTCAAAGGGGTTAACTAAGATACATAACAATTAGGTGGCTAAAAGCTTATAACTGGCTCAACAAAGAAATGCCTATATCTCTTCCAAGACTGAATAAACTACTATTTCGCTTTGCAAACACACGTGGCAAGTTCTAGACATCAAATGCAATGCACAAAATAACACAAAACCTCACACACATGGCACATAACTCACTCAAGATTGGACTATCAAGACACTCTAGTCAAAGCAATTAAGCAAAGTTAAGTCTATACAATTTAAGGTACTTATACAAGAGTCAAAAACTGAGCTTAAGCGTCACAACTAAAGCACTCACTATTCTCAAGGCATAATAAAGTTAAGAGATATTTCCTTTAATTCAAATCACCGCACTAGGTTTCCTACTCCTAAAAATAAAAACTAACTACACTCGATTCAAACAAAACCCTTAAAAAAGAACCAGGCAGCACAAAGAAAAATCAAGGGGGAATTATTACACTACCTAACAAAAGAAAATCTTTCTGTCTTTTTCTTTCGACTTTAATCCCTCAAGAAACATGTCGATGATATCTATCGTCGGGAAAAATCGAGAATGTTTCAACTTTTATGGTTTTTTCAATTATTTTCTATCTCTAACTACTACAACTACCAAACATAAAACTAATATACATAGATACATACATAATATCCTCCACCCCACACTTTAAGTTGTGGCATGTCCCCATGACACACAATTAAAAAGCATAAGGTAAAGGAAACTTCCCTGAATATCTAGTGGGGGTCTGAGTTGAAGTCAGGCTCCATTCCTTGCCTTAAAACTAATGTTCACATCCATGCAGACAGCTTCTTTTCAGCCTTCTTGGGGTACACCCCACACTTATCTTTCTCACTCGCCGCAGCCTTCTCTTTTGAGCCCTTCACTTTCCACTCAACTCTAGCAGCTGGTTTTTCCTTTTGTGTCCCCTTTTCTACATCCATCTTGAAAGTCACAGTCTCCTCACCCACTCTAAGCATGAGTTTTCTCTCGTGTATATTCAATATTTCTCTACCCATTGCTAAGAATGGTCAGGATAAGGGGGACCTCCTTGTTTTCCTCCATTTTCACCACTATAAAATTCACAGGAAATTCGAACTTATCCACCCGAACTAACATATCTTCCACTATCCCCCAGGTATTAAAGTCGTTTGATCTGCCAGCTGCAATGATATTGGTGCAGACCTTATCTTTCCAATCTCCATATCAAATTTCCTGTAGATAGATAGAGGCAATAAATTAATTGAGGCACCAGAATCACATAATGATTTACCAAAATGAATAGTTCCTACAGAGCAAGGTATAGTAAACTCCTTGGATCTCCACAATTTTGTGAGAGTTTGATTTGTAATATCGCACTGCAATGCTATGTGAGCTTGACCACTGAGGTCTCTTCAATCTTCCTCTTCTTTGTCAGGATTCCTTCAAGAATTTGGCATAAGCAGGCATTTGTGAGACCACTTCTGTGAATGGTAAGTTTACATGAACTTGTTTCAGCACATCTAGAAATCTCCCAAATTGCTTGTCCAGCTTTTCTCTATATAGCTTTTGGGGAAAAGGTAAACCAGGCATATGCTCACTCTCATCATGTTCCTCCCTTCTAGACGTTTCTTCCTTCTTCTTTTTCTCAAGTTTCATCTGGCCCTTCTTCTTTTTATCAACATCACTCTTCAATTGCTCCCCACTTTCTTTTTCAAGTTTCACATCATCTTGGATCGGGGTGGGATCTTTCACCACTTTCCCACTTCTCAGAGTTACAACATTCACTATTTCTTTGGGATTTCTCTTAGTATCAGCGATGAGAGTTCCTGGAGCGCTCTCAGACAATATTTTTGCAATCTGTCCCACTTGTCTCTCCAGGTTTTGAAAAGATGTGCCCAATTCTTTGATAGCTTCTTCATGGGTGTCCAACCTCTCATCTTTCTTAATGATGAACGCCTTAATTAGATCTTCTAGACCAGGCTGAATGGGCTGTTGAGGCTGAAATTGCTGCGTATGCTGATTTTGGTATGTTGGAGCTCTTTGTCCCTGGGGTCTAGAGTTATTTTGTTGCCATGCATTTGCGGTACCTCCAGGTGAACTCCATGAAAAACTCGGGTGCCTCTGACCCATTGTATTGAAATTGTAGTTTCCCATAGCATTTAATTCCTCAGTTGAGGCTTGACACTTATGAGTAGGGTGTCCTCTTCCACATATATCACAAGCTACATGAGGCTCATCTTGTATCGAGGCTAAGGTCAGCTTCCTTATTTCTTTAGCCATAGCATCAAGTTGTACCTGCATAGAAGTAGTCGCATCAACTTGGTGAACACCAGTTGATCTTCTTCTTTCACCACTCTTAGAGGGCCACTGATTTGCATCTTCAGATAACTCATCAAGAATTGTAACTATCTCCTCTGGAGTCTTCTTCATCAATGGCCCTCCAGCTGCATTGCTCAATGTTCTACGTGACGCCGGTGTCAATCCATCCCAAAAGTCCTAGAGTTGCATCCAGAGTTCAATTTTGCTATGTTCACACTTTCGAACAATCTCCTTAAACCTCTCCCACGCTTAAAAAATAGTTTCCGTCTCTTTCTGGCAGAAGTTATGGATTTCTCTTCTAAAATTGCCCGTTTTAGCTGAAGAGAAATATTTATCAAGGAACTTTCTGGTCATTTCCTCCCATGTTCTAATCGATCTCGTGGGTAAGCTTCAAAGCCACTGCTTTGCATCATCCTTGAGTGTGAAGAGGAATGACCTTAAGTACACTGCATTTTGTGACACACCATTGTATTGAAATGTGTTCATAATCTCATCGAAGTCCATTAGATATGTGTTTGGATCTTTGTTCATCTTTCCTCTGAAGACACAACAATGTTGAAGCAAGGGTTTGAAGCAACCCTTGCTTCAACTCGAAATTGTTTGCTGCAATTGGAGGTGGTCTAACACTTGATAAACCTTGATTGTAGACCGGTCTAGCATAATCGCCAAGTGGTCTCCCAAACATAGGAGTTATATTTCCGAACTGGTCTGCACACAAGGGTTGATTTTGAGCAATTCTCCAACCCCTCTCTTTTTCGTAGATAATCTGTGCATCTCTAATAGCTGCTTCCTCAGCATCCCGTGCAACTTGTTCTCTTTGTTGGGTTGTTTCTCTTGTAGCCAAATATACATTATCCTCACTGTTTCCAGCCATAAGTTCTTTGGTTAAGGATTGCCCAACCTTTTCTGATGTCTCGGTGAGATATCTTTCCTTCCTCAACTATCACTGTTGTTTTTCTATCTCTGGCTCGTATGGTAGCACTTCTTTCGCAGAGGCTCGAGTCATGCATCAATCTAAACCTATAACCTGCGCACAGTCAACAACACCAATCGTAAAAAGAGAAAAATAAAATAAAATAAAAAGAAAAATTCCTGAATTAGCGCTATAAACTATTTCAAACACTATTGATTTCCAATCCCCGGCAATGGCGCCAAAATTTGACGAGCTTGAAACACACACTTCAGTTATGCTCGCTAATCAAATATAGTATAGTATAATATCGTATCCACATGGATTGGATTTAAACAATATTCTCATAGTTTCTCGATTGATCATTATCCAAGAGAATTAACATTTGAGGTTTATGTGATTTATAACTAAAATTAACTAAGAATCTAAAAAGCTATTGACTAATGACAGTCGAAACAAAAATAAGCAAGGAAGTTATTAGTGGGAGGAAATATGGGTTGATAGGGTAGGTGCAAGATAATTATTTGGGATCCAACTCTAGGTAATTCACTTCTAATATTTAAGTGAGTCTCTTGAATTCACTCAATTATCGGTTCAACTATTCACCAAAACTCCTCTCTCGATTAAGTCTTAACCTCCGAGGTGAACCAATTTAAACACATGAAGATATGCAAGAATGCGTAGTGGATTGGTCTTTAGGAGAATCTCTCTCGATTATCCTCCCAACCAAGTTTAATTAATGAATCAACTAGCCTCTTTTGATTACTAAGGAGAATTAAAGAACTCAACCAACAATATAATGCAAAAATATCACAAGTTATGCCTCTGTCGATTACATGAACAAGTGAATTAGATGCAATAATTAATTCATCGAAAAACGATTCAATACATAAAACTAGATTTATAATCCATAAACAATCATCAATACACCAAATCCATCAAACCCTAAAGAGAACTACTCCATAGACATGGAGCAATCATACAAATATAATTAAAAGATAGGAAAAGATAAATTCGATCCAAACTCGGGTCTTGAGTGAGGAAGGAATGATGAAATTCTTGTGCTCGTGTTCTTCCAACTCCTCCTTAGCCTCCTTAGGTCGAATATGTGTCAAAAGTCTAGAAAATAATATTTTTCTATATATTTGTACCAGTATGGTCGGCCCTAAACGAAATCACCCTTTTCTAGCCGAAATAGAAAAATAACTCTGTAAAAATTACATAGGCACGCCGCATGGGGCGATGCGCCATGTGGGGCATTAGTGAAGAAATTCAGAGAGCTCAACATTTGTCATGCTACAAACTTGTATAGCCGAGGTGCGTCACGCGCCGCGACAAGCCATTTTTCTCAGAGTACGGATTGAATCTTGCTTTTTGACGTCCAGACTTGGTCCTCGACCCCCAAACACGATCCCGACTTAATCCCTTGGACTTTTACTCAGACTTCAAAGCTCCAAATTACTCGAATTACACTACTAGAAATCAGGAAAATAGAGACCAAAGATTAGCGACCAAAGTTGGTCTGCCAGAAAAAGCGACCAATTTTGGTCGCTAGTATAGACAAAAAAATTGAAAAAAAAACTTAAATATAATAGCGACCAAAATAGGTCGCCCAATGGTCGCAATTTTGTTTAACATTTTGACCGGCCTGGTCAAACAAAGCTGGTCAAAGAAAATTCAAAACTAGCGACCAATTTTGGTCGCCAAAACTGGACCCACGTTCAATTTTAGCGACCAAAGTTGGTCGCCCAGGGATGGGAAAATTTCTGGGGACATAGGCGACCGAAGTTGGTCGCTATTGTTCAATATTAAATTTAATCAGAAATTAAATTGTACTATAAGCGACCAAAGTTGGTCGCTATTGTTGAATATTAAATTAAATAAGAAATTAAATTGGCGACCATCTTTGGTCGCTTATCTAAAGGAATTTTATGGTGCAATAAGGGACCAAAATAGGTCGCTAATTTGTTAATATTTTGCCTTGATATATATATATATATAGTTATATATATTTATTTTATATACAATACATTTTATATATATATATATATATATATATAACTATATATATATATACATGTATTCATGTTCTTATATATGTATTCATGTTCTTACATATGTATAGTTATA
>MCJB01017422.1:174292-187112 GCA_002018475.1 Nicotiana obtusifolia | reverse complement strand
GACTCTCTATAGGAGTCTTGCTGGGGCTCTTCAATATCTTACATTCACCCGATCGGATATTTGTTATGCTGTTCAACAAGTATGTTTACATATGCATGATCCGAGAGTTGACCATATGCAAGCTCTCAAACGCATTATCCGGTATATTCAAGGTACACTTGACCATGGTCTCCATCTCTACTCATCTTCTGTTTCATCCCTTGTCTCTTATACTGATGCTGATTGGGGTGGTTGCCCGGATACGAGACGATCTACCTCTGGTTATTGTGTATTTTTGGGTGATAATTTGATTTCTTGGTCTACTAAGAGACAACCTACTCTGTCTCGGTCCAGTGCCGAGGCCGAGTATAGGGGTGTGGCAAATGTAGTATCCGAATCATGTTGGTTACGAAATTTGCTTTTGGAGTTACATTGTCCGATTAAAAAGGCTACACTTGTTTATTGTGACAATGTTAGTGCTATTTACTTATCGGGTAATCCGGTGTAACATCAACGTACCAAACATATTGAAATGGACATCTATTTTGTACGGGAAAAAGTTGCTCGTGGTCAGGTTCGTGTTCTTCATGTACCTTCCCGATATCAGATCGCAGACATTTTCACCAAAGGTCTACCGCGAGTTCTATTTGAAGATTTTCGTGACAGTCTCAGTGTCCAACAAACTCCTGCTTCGACTGAGGGGGTGTGTTAAATATATGTAAATATATTTTTGTATTTTGTATTTATGTAAGTTAGGAAAGATAATATTTAGCTCCTTAAATTTAGACTAAATGCATGGTACTGTTGATAGCAGTATCCCTTAGAATTAGGCACAGATAATGTTTTCAGTTTTGTATATATACGTTGTTCTTAATGAGAATCGTTGAGGAAAATATTCTTTCAGAGGGCTCTGTAGCACATGATTGGACTGGAGTTGCTGATGATGAAGAGTGTCCATGAGCTTCATTTGGTTGAAGGGCTGACTTTAGTGGATTCCGAAAACGTTTAATCTTTGGCATGACTGCATATTCATAAGAAAATGATGAGATAAAAAGTTTTCCACAAACTATCCAACAAACCCAATCTAGAGCCCCCAAAAGATCTGCCTTTTGTTTAACTCCAAAATAAAATAAGATAAAAACCACAATATACTCTACAAGCAGTCAAATCCAAGTAATTGGCAAAGAGGGCCACAGAGAATCAAACAGCACAATGTTATGAGTTGGGTAAAACTAAGCAGTGAAATAAACTACATATCTACTTCCTAAATATAAAGAACAAATCATATTGATGAAAGTAAAATGACAACTTCAAAAAATTAAATACAAAAATGAAAAAAGAGAACTGACCTAATGCCCACCAGGATTTCATCTCTCCGAGAGAAATAATATGGTGAATATATAGCTCTGAAAATGGAAGTTTCTAACTAAGAAAATGGGAGAACAGGGGAAGGTGGAATTATGGAGTGAAACAATGGCGGGAATAAAGAGAAGTTATCTAATTAGTTGAGTTAAAAAAATGAGGGAACTGAAGAGGAAAACGAGGGAAGTGGTTTCTTCTGTTTAATTTTTATTATACAATTATTTAAATAGAGCCCATTTGGAAAATAGAAATAGTATGTTTGGTAAAATTTATTTAAATACAGTTCATTTATTTACTACACAAGAACTAATAAAGAAAGTAAGGACAAAACAAAATTCTAAAACAACGACAAACTAAAATATACAAAAATTTACAAAAACCATTACAAATCCATCTCAAATTCATAATTACTACAATTCTTAAATTAGATAAAAGTAACAAAGTTCTAGTCATTAAATTATTTATTTAATATATATAGTGTTTAAAAGGCTCTTTTGGAGCAGGTTCGGTGTTAGTCGTCCCCAGACGGGGCACTATTCAAAAAGTCCTGAAGTATATATGTGGAGCTTAGTTATGTGAGCTTACGCCCCAAAGCGTCCGACTGTGCACCTAAAACACGCATAACGCTTAATGGTCAGGGCTTGTCTAATACAGTCAGACTTCTCTATAACAACATCTCTATACAACAACCATTCACTATAAAAGCCAAATTTTTTCGTAATTGATTTTTATGTTATGTTATAATACATGTTTTTATAACAACACCTCACTATAGCAACCAAAAAATATCGGAATAAATGAGGTTGTTATAGAGAAGTTTGACTGCAGTTTCTACTCAATTCTTTAACAAAGTTATGACTAAACTTTTATTTGAGCAACATAATTGCATATTTACTAATTGAGAATATCGTGAGTGTGAATTTCATTAGACTATTTTTTCTAAATTAGATAGTAAAAATTATATCTTATTTCCATTTGGTCTTCATGTCTTAAATTATCAAGCTTTTATTGTTTTGCTCTTTGAAAGTAATTTTGTATATACATGAAGGAGTAATCTTTTAAATTATAGTATTTATGAATTTCTTTGATTAATTACTTTTAAGGAGCTAAAATGTATAGCTTGATACATTTTTAAAGAAATTATAATTTTTTGATTGTTTGACAGTTAAGACGTTATAGTTGTATCCCATAGTAACTTTAACACTATTATATTATTTATACTTGTAAAAACATAGAAGATATTTTATTTTTTATGAGTTTATTTTTTTTAATTTCTTAAACTTTAATATACTTTTTTTTTGGTTTATTATGCGTCATTTATAAATTAAAAAATTTAAAGATAGATTGGGCTTACGCCTCGTCCGGTAGTAAAATGGATTGCCTCACACACCCGCCTTTAAAAATACTATTTGAACATAAAACACCCACTATGATGAAAAAAAATAAAAAAACGCATGCTAAGTATTACAATTACTTATATCCCTTTAAATTTAAAATTATCTCAAACAAAATTTAAAAAAACCAAATGTTTGTGTAGATAATTACAAAACTTAGATATCTCTCCTGCAACTGTTGTTCATTGGATGTGTAGTCGTTACCTATGAATGCAGATATTATTTATGATTAATTTAAAGTAATTTTTCGTTTATATTAGACCTCGTCAACTCTTGTTCAGTGAGACTCACTGAGTACCTGATGCATTTTTTTATTTTTTTGGGCAAATTATAGAATTTTATTAATAGAGAAACAAAACCGCAAAGGAAGAGTACATGTAAGGGGGGCATGAACCTTACCTTACAATTCCTATTGAGGCGTGAACAACCTCATATTCTAACAAGCATGTAAAAAGAACGAACTAGAATGAACCAAATATTCTATGATCATCATAGAGTTTATAATACACTCTATGATGATATTACATATGATTATGCTAATAAAGTGGTATAGCAAAATGTAGTACATATTATAGTCTTGCCCCTCCTTATCCAATCTTGTGATTTCTTCCATTTGTAATTTTTTATCTTCTTCCTCCGAGCTTTTCAAAATGTATACCCAATTCATGAATTTTTGTTTGATCGGCCGGACTTTGTCAACGTTGTTGCAACGACCTGTTTTTGCTTCGCAGCTCTCATCGGAAGTCGCCTGTCATTTACCTCCTCGCTAACATTTCTGTCCCCCCCTCTTCTCTAGACTGGTGGTGCGATGTTCCTGCTACTGCTGCCCAGATTTTGGGGTTGTCACTGCCTTCAAGTGAACTGTGCTGCTAATGCTAAGTTGTTGCTGCTTCTGTCCATCCAATGGACTGTTTGTGCGATACAGGTGTTGCTGCTGCCCCACATTGATAGGTTGAACTGCATTAGAGATGACTGCACTGCTGGTGCAAATGTCTTGCTGCTGCTGCCAAGCTTGAACTGCTGTAGAGTGTTTTGCTTACCAGCTGTTGCTACTGTAGACTGCTGCTTCCCAGCTTTTATGCTTATCACTTCCTTCGAGAGGACTGGACTATGGGTGTTTAATTGTTGTTGCTGCTGCACACCCAGTGAACTGCTTGTGCGAGAATGCTGTTGTTGCTGCCCAGCTTTTCCAGGTGCATCGGCTGCACTGCTGGTGCAAACCTGCTTCTGTTTCTGCCCTGCTATTGCAACTGCACTCTGCTTTGTCATAGCAGCTGAAGGTCCTGCTGTCCAGCATTTGAACAAAGCTGCTGGCTAGCATTTGCATAATGCTACTGCACAAAATTACTTGCTGCTCTGGCAGCTGGAGAGTTCCTGGGATAAAAAGATGGTGCATTCAATTTGTGGCTGATTTTGTGGTTTATTAGCAGTGGAGTTGAAGCCGCTGAATGCAGGTCTTCATCGTCGCTCTCAAGAGCAGCATAATCAGTCGACTCCCTCCCTTCGTCATCCCCCCAATCCTCCTCTTCTTCATGCTCGACTTAATCAGATAATTAACGAATCATTTAGTCAAATAGAATCTGGAAATTGGCCAAATTCTTCACTGATAGAAAGCAAAATGAAGGATTTGACTGAAGCATCACAATCACAGATTTGCAATTTTGTGATTCTGTGATTTGTAAAGCAAAATTGAGCAGTTCATTACTGTTTCTGCTTCGTTTCTGCTTCTTCTGTTCTGCTTCTGCTTCATCGCAGAGAATCGGAGGTGCATCGATGAGTTCTTGAGCAGACATGGCTACCATTAGCTCTCCCCAGCCTTTGGCTGTGGGAGAGACAGCTCAAAACACTAACGATGCAATCCGTAACAATCCCAAACAGTCATATGCAGCGCAGGTTCAACAAAAACAAGTTACCGCAACGGCATCGAAAATAGAACTTTGTCCAGTTACTTTCGTTCATGGAGAGCCTACAATCGAATTCACCATGGATGAAATTAATGAATTCACAAGAGAGGAAGGACTGCATCAAGCAGTCGTCATTAAGTTTTCTTATGGAAAACCAGATTTGCAGGAGATCTGAAGGCTATTCTCGACGTAATTTGATGTTCGCGGAAACTGTAATATTGGGCAACTGGAGTATCGCCATTTGCTGGTTTGTTTTGATCTGTTTACTGATTATGTTCAGTTTCTTTCAAGATCGACTGGATATTTGAAGGCTAAAGAAGATGAATACTTCTTTAGAACTTTTCCATGGACTCTACAGTTCAATCCAAAGGAGGAAACTTCCATGGCTGTCGTTTGGATCTCGCTGCCAGCTTTGCCTCCGAATTTTTTTGCCAAACGATCGTTAATTTCTATCGCGTCTACTGTGGGCAAATCTCTTGCTGTGGACAAGGCGGCGTAGGAAAGAACAAGACCAAGCACAGCTAGAGTTAAGGTGCTGCTCGATTTGTTAGACGACCATCCAAAAAAGGTCGTTGGTTATAGTACAAAAGTTTTCTGAGTTGTGTAGCTTGGCAAGCCGTCCCTGAATGGGTTGTTGAAGCCAGCCCCTTTTGTAGGAAAACTTTTGCAAGCAAGAGACTCAAGGAAAGCAATCTAAATCATAGACACGAAAGTTTTCCTACAAAAGGGGGCTGGCTTCAACAACCCATAAGGGACGGCTTGCCAAGCTACACAAACAGTTAATTTATTTATAGTCGCAAAAGTTTTCCTACAAAAGGGGTTGGCTTCAACAACCCATTCAGGGACGGCTTGCCAAGCTACACAACTCAGAAAACTTTTGTACTATAACCAACGTTAGTTGTTCATAACTCAGAAAACTTTCGTACTATAATAAGCTAACTTTCAAAGAGTACACTTACTTTATTTTCATACATGGACCGGCCTTTCCATCCATTCGAAAGAAAGAACAAGAGGAAAATTTAGAAAGAACTCATATGTAATATATCACAAGAAATTTACAAAGGTTACAAGATAATTCTAAGCTCTTGTCTAAGATTATCTTACAACTACTACAAGGCCTCCTTTATATAGGACTAGGAGGTTATTACAACACAAACATTCTAGATAAAGCAAACCTATCTTACATGGCAAACTTATCAACAAGCGGGTCCCTCCCGGCATGTGAAGGACTTTAGGCAAAACCACTAAAAACACCTGAAAGCATGTGAACGGGGTTAAATATACATGGTGTAGCATGTGAAAGTATGAGGGAGCATGTGACGCCATGTGAATGTACGGTGTTGCATGTGAAGAAGCATGTGGAGGCATGTGGAAGCATGTGAAAACAAGGTGAAGTGGGGCCCGGATAGCATGGAAAGATGTAGAAATTTGTCTTGGCATGGGTAGGATATTTTTTGAGAGTTTTTGGAGGATTATGGTAGGAAAACAACGTGAAGTGGGGCCCGGATAGTATGGAAAGATGTGGAAATTTGTCTTGGCATGGGTAGGATCGTTTTTGAGGGTTTTTGGGTAGGTAATGGAGGATTATGGTGAGATTAGCAGGGATTAAGACAATCATCCTTTATCGATCATAGAATTGTCTTCCAGGCATCTTTTCGAAGATCTTGTGAAGTAACGCCTGGAACTTGACGGTTCTTCACTGTTATGTTTCTTTCCCTCTGGACTGAGAGATGTAATTCGCAACTTTAATCTGGAAATGTCATTAGTCATATTTTCTCGAATGACTTCATATGGTGTTTGATATTCTTTTGCTGCTTCCTAGACTCTTTCCCAGTGAGGATGGGTATTGGTATAATTCCAGCTTGCCCATTCTTTTGGCCATATCTCTTTCGAGATGCACTTATTTTGCTGAAAAAGGATTCTTTGTGCCTCGCTATACTCTTCCTCCATTGATAATATTGATACGGGAAATTTCCAACAGAATGATGCCTCTGCTTGTGCCTGGACTTTTCCATTAATGATCTTTACTGGCCTATGAAACATGAATATTTTTGCTGCTTAGGAATCACTGAAACATTTCATCCAATATCTTCTAGGCTTGAACCATAGTAAAAATACTCTAAGCGTTGGTGCAAAAGTATCCAAATCCTTGAAGACGTTGCATTTGAATTCCATGAAAATATAATACTGATGGCATAGGTACCAGAAAAACCATAGTAGTTCTTGTGGAAAATCCCTGGCTTGAGCTATGAATATATGGCAGAACGGATATTCTGTATTGACGCCAAAAGGTTTGAGAATGGATCCTCCATATTGCCGGAAAACTTGGATCTCATAATAAGTTCTTCTTTCCATTACAATTGAAGGATCAAAGGTATCCATGAGGTTGAACAACTCTGGTGGATGATCTGTTGGCTTCAATGAACTAGTTCCCGGTGTATTTGAAAACATAAAGATGTGACTGTTTGGCTTCAGTTTTGCTGGGGAAAATCTTTTTGAGAATTCTTTCGGTCACGATAAAAAATCTGCGAGAATATTATCCGTTCCTTTCAGGTGCCTGACTTGAAACTTGTATGGAGAGAACCATTGAGCCCATCTGAGAATCTGAGGATTGGGGATAATTTTTGAATTTATCCGGATCATTTTTGGGAATGCCTTCATATCCATTTCTACTAGAAATTCTGTATGGATAAGGAAGAAATTGAATTTCTTAATTCCATTCTTTACTACAAGAATTTCTTTGAAGGTGGAGTGATAATGTTGCTCGGCATCTTTAAACTTTCCACTGGCGTATCCGCATACTTTCCACTGGCCATCTTTTTCTTCAAATAGAAAAGCACTCCAATATTCATGGCTGGCATCAGTTTGCAGTATCATTTTTCCATCTGAAGGGATGTAGAGAGACTTGACATTTTTACATATCTCCTTTATTTTTCTGACTGCTTCATCCTGTTTCTCTCCCCATGATGGTGCATTTTTCTTGAGCATTCCTGTGAGCGGTGGAATGTATGTAGAGATATTTGGGATGAAATCTCTTACAATGGATATCGTCGGAAGACTTGCAACAATTCAAGAATCAATTCAAGCCGTCGAAAACGAAAAAGAACAAAGGCAGCAAACCCTGGCTGCCTTTTGGGAGCACCTGCCTCCCATCGATCCTGCACTTGTGGCTGCAGCCATGCAGCGGATCCGGGACCGCATTAGCGTCCTGGAAGAAGAAACTTAGGATAGGAGACTTATGGAAGCAGCAGGGCTGGGTCTGCGAGTGAAACCCCAAAACCTCAAATCCCCTAATGCCTATCAAATAAGAGTCCTACCGAGGATCCGGTGTCTAAGGTGTCTAGGATTTTTCCCAAAAGTAAGTAGGAGTGCTCTTCCTTTCAAGCCTTCTGCCTTACAGTCTATAGACCTTACCTCACTAATCTTTTATTTTCTCTCGGGATTTTGTTTGGGGATCCAAGTAGATTAGGTTAAGGCAAGTATGAGTTCAACCCTTTTCTCATCGGGCCAGGATCGATAGCCGTTCGACCTGAGGAAAGTGCGGTCAGATTCAGAATCCCCAATGTCTTGGTCTTTACCTTCGCTTCGAGGGACAAGCACCGCATCTAGGTAAGCGGCATCTAATTGAATTGATTCACCGGATCTTCCATCTACGAAAATGGAAGAGATGTCTGTTAAGGTCGGCTTCATGAAAGCAAGAAAGGAAGCAAGTTTAGCGAACATAGAGATGGAAAGAGATGGATTTTGCCCAGCTGTTGTCAGATCAATTCCCATTCATTCTTTAATGGAATAGGGAACGGGCAGAGCTGCGGCTATCAGGAATGGGCGATAGCCTAGGCTGTTTTCCAGGCTAAGGTAACAAAGTTATACCGAGATTCACGACTGACTTCCTCTACAAAGTAGTAGAATAAGATGCGAGAGAGCCATGCCTTTAGAACAAGAAGGTTTTGATTCTGGGAGATGGAGCTCTAGAAGTGAAGTTCCAAACAGTATTGGTTTTCTGCCACTGAGACTGAACATCCACCCGTCTTTATTTATTACACCCAATAACTGTTGGATCTGCTTTATTGTGAGGTTGGTATCCGGAAATTTAAGTAATTCCTGACAAATATGCGGTCCTGGACTGTATTCACCACGAGCAAAAGGCATTCCAAGAAAATCAATCTCCTTTTGAGCAAGAACCATCTTTTTGGCTGAGAGCATGATCCCGTATTGTGTTACTAATGCCTCAAATTGTCGAAGTAAGTTGACATGTTCTTCCAATGTATCACTAAATAACAGGATGTCACAATGTAAACTAAGGAGGTATGGAGGAAGGGTTGGAAGATTTTTATCATGGCTTTTTGGAACAAGGAGGGTGCAGTTTTCAAATCGAAGGGCATGAGTTTCCACTGGAAGTGATGATCGGGGATGCAAAATCCCGTTTTGGGTCGTTCTTCAGGGTGGATTCCCAATTCCCAATATTAAGATTTTAAATCAAACTTGGAAAAATATTTGGCCTTTGCTAAGTGGGAGAAAAGAGTGAGTTTATTTGGGATTGAAAATTTATCATCTTGGAGGAAATGGTTTAGCGGCTGGTAATTAATAACTAACCTGAGTTTTCCTCTTGTCTGCTCAGCTCTTTTGTTGACATAAAATGCTTCGCATGCCCGTTGTGAATCCGATGGCTCTATCAGATCAAAATCCAAAAGTTCTTCGCATTCTTTCATTTTTCTTGAAAGGGAGTTTGATAAAAAACTCTTGGTTTTTTCATAATGGGCTTTTTCCTTTCTTCAAGAAATCCTTGTGGGATTCAGCACATGAATGTTCAATGAGATTCTGCTCAATCTCTTTGATTTGTTCGTCATCGGTGATTTGGAATAACCTTGGAATCTTAGAATAAGGTTTGAACAGCTTTTTTAAAGCTATTCCGTTAGCCTTGATCTGGAGTTGATCTCTAAGTTGCCTGTAAATGTCGAATCCAATAATAAGATCTTTTCCTGGCACATCAGATCCTAGCAGCTTGGTTCTGTACTTCAATGCTGGAAAGAACTCACTTGTTACCGGGTGCTTTACAATGACAGTTGTGGTTAAGATTGCATTTGATGCAGTGTTGAAATCCTTGAAATGCGGCACCCATTGATCTTCAGGGAGAACAGCAGGATTTATGAGTGAGGATGCAGCTCCGGTGTCGATGAAAGCAATAACTCGAGCTGGTTTATCCCATTTGGATGAATAGACTTTGAGTTCTACTTGAGGAACGACTGTGAGAGCATTGATCTCTTCTCGGGCTTCGATCACTGGTTTTGAAATTTGGTACTGATCATTGCCTTGATCTTCATAGATATCGAGAGAGAATATAGTTTCTTCATTGGGTTCGTCATCTGCAGAGAATATGGATTCAAGGTCCTCCTCTTTTCCAAGATGTATGCCAGTGTAATCTTCAATCTCTTCAAGGAGTTTCACACATCTTCTTGATTGGGGACAATTTTTTGTGAAATGTCCAATCTTATGGAAAATAAAGCATCTGTCCTTCCTGTGAAAATTTCCTGGCCTTCTGTGTCTGAAATATTTTGTGCGTCTCTTGGATCTTGATTTTCCATCTGGAATTTTTGGCCATCTGAATCTCCTGAATTCTTTTCGTCGTCTAGACGTGCTGCAGGAACATCCTGATCCGGTGATTAGATCAGTTTTGCAGCATGCTTTGTCAAGCGCTGGATTATGCTGGATAATTATCTTTAGGGCTGAGCGCTTCGTACAAATGTCATCCAATGCGACGAAAATAGCCTGCCTGATGTAACCAATTTGTGGGATGGTTATGGACTGGAACTTTTCTTTAATGATGGTCATGGTTCGGCTTGCCAGTAACTTTGGAAGGGAAGAGACAAAGGCTTGCTTCAGATTGATGTCTCCGCCGATTTCAAAGTATATCTTGGCCATTTTTTGAAAATGTCTGTCAATGTCATTTCTGTCGAATGACACACACTTCATCTCGAAGAGTTGTCTTCGCATTTTCTCCTGTCTTTGGCCAGTATCACCGCAGAAAACTTCATGTAGGATCCGGATGTTGAAGGCAAAATCTTGGGAAGTGAGAAAAGTATTTTTGTCTTGAAATCCAAGTGAGTTCCACAAATCTCTGAGGATTCTTGAGAATCGTGAAGTGAGTTCTGACAAGATGACATACTTTTCTCGTTCTGCCAAATTTTTGGTCACCATCCAAGTATAGAAGTCTTGGATCCTCTGAGGCCATTTTGAAACCTTGACGTCGTCTAAGGTGAAAGTATGGAAACCGGTTCCAACTGGCTTGGACGCCATGGGCTCGTATCTCCTTTCTGGGATTGGCTCATCTGTCATGCCTTGTTGTTCGTCATCTACTTCAGATACTTCTGGTTCCCTTGGCTGGTTTACAAATATTGGAGGATTGTCATCTTCGGAAGAGTTCGTTGTGGATTCATTGCTTGATTGAGAGCTATCTTCCATTGATTCATCTTCTGATGAATTCAGAGATTCTGACCAAGGAGTATCTTCTTCTGATATACATCTGAGACATAGAGGTCTAGAGCTTTTTGGTCAGAAATCATCAGATTTTCGGGTTTGGACCCTTTTGAACTTTCTCCTTGGTCTCGCCGTTTCTTTGTTTGTTTCTGTGCTACAATTGCATCTTTTCTTTCCCAAACCAATTTTGCAATATCAAACTCCTGTTCTTCTTTTACGGGTTGGGTGAAAGAGAATGGATTTTGTTAGGCAGATGGAAAAGTAGAAAAGGTGTTGTCTAATATAGGTGGGGAATATGGTTGTGAAGACATAGGGAAGAAAGTAGATTTTAAAGGGACAACCGGGGTTGTTTGTGGCTTAAAGTGGTCATTTCTTAAGAGCTGAATCTGTTCTTTGAGGGAAACCGTCTCTTTTTGTTATTGTTGGAAAAATTGGAAAAGTGAAGTTCCTGGCGGACAAATCTCATATTGTAAATTTGCCAACCTTAGTTCCAACGTTTTGATTAGTCCTTCATGGCGAGACGATGTTTGCTCCATTTTTTTCTCAATTGTTTCCACCTTGCTCATCATTTTGTTTTGTGTATGGGCCATGTTCTTTATGGTGTTGCCAATGTTGGTCAGTACCTTGTTTTGGCAGATGGAGTTTTCGGATTTCCAGTTTATTGTTGCCTCGATGTCACTTGTTGGGGGTTTTTCTACAGTAGGCAGCACTACGTTTTTCTTGGGAATTTTTGGAGCATGGCTTATACCCTCCTTTTCAAAAGGTTGTAGTGAAGGAAAGTCGTGGGTATGACTAGAGCTTGAAGGGCTTAGCATGAATATCTGTGGTTGTGGGGGATTTTTGATTTTCAGAATTGGTGAAGTTTTAGGTTCAAGTGGCTTTTTGGGTTGTGAGGTATGGACTGGTGGTGAATTGGGTTTGGTTGTGGTTTCACTATCCTCCCAACTTGGAGTGAACTTTTCTATTAATTTTGGCCATTCCTGCGGTTTGTAACTGACAAGAAATTCATATTTACCTGTACGGCTTAATGAGCCAATTGAAGGGTCTTTATTTTCATATCTGGCTCGAAATTGTTTTTCAGTGCTTTTCCCCTTTTTCTTGGATTTTGGTTTGGTTTTGTTGAGGCCGAACCTTTCTCCATGTCACTGGTGGTGTTCATCATATTCTCCATTTGGATCTGCTAAACAGTTTTGACAGTCGCAATCAAGATCCCAGGGTCAGTGTCCCGTAAAGGGGCATTTGAACCACCAAGTATTCTTACCATTTTTGTCAAAACTTTGACACCAGTCATGTTCTTCCATGATGCTTTGTATATTCCAAAAGAGTTCTTCATCAGGTTCAGGGTATGTATCTGTTGTATCTTTGGGTTGGATCATTTGGCAAGAAAAGATGGTTTTATTGGGTTTTTTGAGGTGGGAATGGTCGAAGCTTATGCAAACGGTTTTGTCATTTCTTTTGGTAAAAGTTGGTTCACTAGATTGTAGGGATTCCTCCGGTTCTCTTAACTTTTCATAATTTGTGATCCAAGAATCAAGAAGAATTTTGACAAGGTCATCTCTTGAAATTTGTCTGGGTATTTGGGTGCACATGGTGTTTCCTTTGGTAGCATCAATATTTAAGAGTAAAGCATTTTCTCCTCGGGGAAGGCAAAGATCCATGGCATGATTTTGGACTCGCCATGCCATTTGGTGATGAAGAGTGGCTTTG
>MCJB01017422.1:102987-174272 GCA_002018475.1 Nicotiana obtusifolia | reverse complement strand
GGTGATGAAGAGTGGCTTGGATGGAATCTTTGGCTTGAGGGGCTCCTTGGATTTGGACTTGGATTTTCAGTGCTTCGGTTAAGTATGGATCATAAAGGGATATGTTGAAATTTGGAAAGATTGTTATGAAGACTGTCCCAGCATTCAAGGTAACTTCTGCAGTACCCAAATTTGCATGTTGGTGCTCCAAGTATCTTGTATCTAGAAGAGAAAGTCGAGCTACAACAGGTTGACCTTTTCCTCCGTGATATGTTAAAGCGATTCAGATAGCACCAAAATGGATATGGGTAAAACCATGATCTGTCCATTGCCTGGGAAAATCATCTGGGATTTGAAGTGTGATAAATTGTTACTCTCGAGTGGCAAGAATAGGATGCTGGTCAAGTTTTGAGGCAGCAACATATTCCTTGACTCCTTTTGGTCTGTGTTGGACAAGGGAACGAATTTGGGTCCAGGGTGCAAATAATTTTAGAGGCAAGACTCGTTCGAGCCCCCGAACAAAACCTAACTACTTAATGCTAAGGCATTTCAATCTTTGCGAATACAAATAAGAAAGCAAAGGAAAAATTTGAAAGCTATGATACACTGTATTGAGAATAGAAAGGGATAAAATCGAACACAAGCGACTTGATCTCGACTGGCTCCTGCTTCGTCATCGGGATTTCCGGGGTTTTCTCATTCTTCAGACCTGACTGAACCCCCAGAATTATCCTCTTTGAGATAGGCCAATTTTCTGGCCTCGGCTTCAGACATCTTGGTATCCTTAATTTTCGTAGATAAGTCAAAAGCCAGAGCGTGGACTTCCTTGAGGGCCTGCCTACGGGAGTGCCACTTTATAGGCTCGACCATTTATTTTGATTGGTCTTGAGCCGCCTATGCATCAGCCTTGTACTGAGCCACCATTTCATCAGCTTCGGCTTTGATCATGGCGGCTTCTGACTTGGCCATTTTAAGCTCCCTCGCTAGATTATCTCGATCTGAGACAACCAAACCAACCTGGGATAGAAGTTCCTTATCCCTTTTGGTCTAGGTCTCGGCTTTATCCTTTGCCGCTCTTAGCTGGGTTTCTACTGAAGTTAGTTGTGTCTGAGCTGCCTCTTTTTTCGGGGACAGATGATCTATCTTGCCCCTCCATTCATCAGCCTCATCTTTAACCACATCCATCTCGGTTCGAAGCTGATCAATCCGATCGAGTTTTTGTTGGACCTGCGTATTTTGACCATCAGTCACTGAATCAAATTCTTCATCACTCACTTCGAAAAATTTTACCTGCTCGACCAAGTCAGCATGATCCTTCCGAGCAACCTCCAGCTCTGCGCGAAGGCTCTTAGCCTCCCCTTCGAGCTGTTCATTGAGAAGTTTAAGGGTGTCTTTCTTCTCAATAAGTTCCCGTGTCTCGGCCTTGTAGAGTTTGGACTCTTCCCGGTATCGGAGAAAAGCCTTGTGGTGAAGTATCGAGGCCTACAAGCACAAAGGAAAATGTTACGATTGTTTGTGATAAAATCTAAGTACATAATAAAGGATATCCCTAGTTACCCGATTCAACGCCTGTTGAGCCTCGTTGAGTAGGCAGGGCACTTCCACCTCATTCATTTTGGCTTGATCTTCTTTAGTCACTAAGCACAGAAGTTAACTGGCCGCCTCTGCGGGAGCAGAAAGAACCCGGGCATCCACAGGAAGGGAAAAAACAACGATGCATTTTTTATCAGGATATGCGCTTGGGGCAGGGAATCGATCGACCAATTTCGGACTAAAAGAAGTTCCGCTTCTTTCAGAGGGTGAGCTCTTCCTCGGTATCTCTAAATCACCGAACCCAATAGCATCCTCCGTGGCCATCGAGTCCACGCTATCGAAAAAACCATGAAAAGGGTCTTTTGATATATGGACTTCCTCGAGGGGGCGTTCTTTTGCCATTTGGGCCTTATTAAACATCGACTCTGTGAACGAAGGCGAATCGACAATCTCAGTTGGACCAAGTGCTCCCTGTAGTGTTTTCCTCGTATCAAGGGAAGCCTTAGCTCATGCTCCCACCTCGGCTTCCCCGAGTTGATGAACATCGGCTTCACTGACCCCTGGTTCAGAGGCTCCTTTCCCTTCGAGCTGGGACGGCACACTGGCCACTAGGTAAAAATCTTCATCCTCTCCCTCGGACTCATCCCTCAATCGATGGACTGTGTCCGGGGACAATGATCGACCGCTGGCACTTCCTTTGGGCTTACGCACCAATCTTTTCTATGGTCTATTTTTCTCGAAGACTGGAGAGGTCGGGCCCCTTTCCTTTTCTTCGCTTTATCTTGCTTCGAAGCAGGGGGCTCGATGTAAGTATCATTGTCCATGGGTGGAGGCCTCATGTCAACATCTTTTGATAAACCTGCAAAAGAGAAGCAAAGCATGTTAGAAATCAACAGCGTAAAAATTAGGCCGAGTGTAATTTAAAGAGAAAATCTCACCATGAGATCGCGCCTCCCACCGGTCCTTTGAAAGCTCGCGCCATGCCCGCCCGGAATATGGTTTTTGCAATACGATCCCCTCGACTCAATCCTTGAGTCGAGGAACTACATCTGGCATTCGGGTAATGGCTGCATCATAGAAAATTGTTAAGAAGAAGAACAAAAGGGAAATGATAAACAAATTCCAAAAGGCAAAGGTATACTTACGCTTTATGTTCCATTTTTCAGGGAATGGAATGTCCTCGGCTGGGATGAGGTCCGATGTTTTCGCTCGAACAAATTGGCGCAACCAATCTTTGTCCCAATCCTCGTCGATGCTTGAGAACAGGGCCTTACTGGCCCGTCGGGCAAGCTTTATTAGGCCCCCTTGATAGATTCGGGGACTTTACAAAGGCATGAGGTGATCAACGATGAAAGGACACCCTTCGATATTACTTACAAAAAAGCAGAGGAGGATAACTATCCTCTAGAAGGAGGGATGAATTTTGCCTAGTTTCACCTGGTACCTTTTACAAAAGGCGATGATGACCGGGTCCAAAGGGCCCAACGTGAAGAGATAAGTGTAAATGCTTAAAAAACCCTCCAGGTGGGTAGTGATTGCCTCCTCAGGCATGGGAACCACCACGCACTTGACGACCTAGTTGCAGTCCTCTTTGACCTTATCGAGAACACTGTCGGTGATCGAACAGACGTACCTCGAGACCGGTTCACACCGGCCCGGTGTTGAGGAAGTTTTCTCAACCTTGAAATCGGCTCCAGTTGGACACCCCGAGGGAACTAACATTTTTAGGAGAGGTTCCGGTATCGGTTCCTCGGTGACAAGAAGCATAACGTTCTCAGTCGGTTTCGAGGAAGAGGGAGTTTCTTTTTGGGGAACGGATTTTGAGGTCTTTGCCATTACTTTTGAATAAGAAGAGGAAGAAAAAAGATGCTGATAAGAAGGAGATATAATTCGTAGATAGCTTATGAAGGCTTTCAGAAAACCAGAAGGTAAGAGGTTTTAAAGATGAGAGTGATGAAGTTTCTTTTAAAAACACGAGTATTTGAATGTATAGTTTCCAAAGAATGGATAAGAAGGGTATTTATAGTTTCTCAAAATAGTGGCTCACATCGCGAAGCAGCAGACTGTTAAGTGACACACATTTAATGCCTTAAAGGCTGCATCGATGGGACGTTTCTACTATTCGTATCACTTAAGTCATGAGTTTGTCGTCACTCGTCGGAGCAAGAATCAAGAGCTTGTATGGTGAGAATCTGAGGCTCATATCATTTTCGTCATTACTCTTTGAAAAATGAGGGGACTATCTGTGCACGGTCGAAATTGGGCTCGATTAATACACGGCAGATCGGGCTAGGAACTCGAAGGGTTGAAGATTGATCCCGAGTTTCATCAAAGCAGGACATGAGGTTAGAAAGTCTATCCTCGAGAACACTGAGCCCATGATTCAAAATCGACCCTGACCTCGAACATGCTCGCAGGAAGATCGTCGAACCAAAATAACGGAAAGCCAAAATATCCGTAATAGGTCGAGCATCACGGTGGGAATCTCGGCACGAATCAACGTAATCGCTTAATTAGTAAATCAGGAGATTTTTTACCTTATACAGAATTGTACCTAAAGTAGGATTCCCCTACTATATAAAGGGGGTCTAATTATTTGTAAGGGAAGATTTTTCCTTGTCATTAAAAATAGCAATATACTGATCTCTTTAGCGATGACTGTTTGATTATTTTTTTTCTGACCCCGATTGCAACGTTTCTCGGCCCAAGGGCAGTCAACATACAAGGCCAACAATGCCTAACTTGCGTGGTTTGCATTAATTATTTTTATCATTAATTTTAACTTCAATTTGGTTTCTCATTTTTGTATCAAATTAGATAACATATCCTTAAACCCGTGAATAAATTTAATTGTAATCCGATTTTGAGGGTAAACAATATGTTTGTTTGCTCGTCCAGCATAGTCGATATGTTCTTATGATAGGAGGGAAGGTATATATTTCATGATAGGTAGTACATTAGCTTTTTATTTACATTGGAAGGGCCTCATTGGCACTCAAAACCGTAAGGAAAACATGTTGTTAGTGTTTAAGGTATTTTGGAGCGGAGTTCGACTTTAGGTTGTCTGCCCCCTCAGGACAAGCATTTCTTTGGGCCTTGAGTCCCTTGGGAACTTTTATGTGTCGAGGGATCCAAAGGGAGCATCGACCTCGTGTAGAGCTTGCTCCTTAGCTCTTAATTCATTGACACATTTAGCTCTTTAAGGGTTTAATGTTTAACGACAATGATAGGTTTCGAATGTGAATTATTTACTAAGTAAAACCAACACAATAATATATAACTTCCCGCAGTCTTAATCATTTCCTTTTTTCGATTATCTGTTTGTATACCTGTCATGTATATTAGAGTGTGACCTGTTATGTGCATTAGGGTATACATGGAGTACATTTCTAATGACCTTTATTTCTTTTCGACATGTACGTGTTTGGGCCTGCTGATTAGACCATGTATTACCACTCATATATTAGACTATGTGTGTTTCTTTTATGCTTTAGTATTACATAAAACTTAGGCAAACCTTAATTAATATAGGTATTAAAAGAAAATTGCTAGTAATTGATCTTTGCCTCCGTTTAATTCCAGTCTATTACACTCAGTCTTCTATAAGGTTTTTGAAGGTCAGGACTTTAATCAGAAGGGCCGCCTTCTTTTAAAAGAATAATTAAGAAAAGGATCACCGATTTTTTACCAACTAGGAACGAAGTCAGATTTTTCATTAAAAAGGGGCAATAACAAACAGTCAAATGAATTGCCAAAAACTCGCTTCTTTAGATTTTTTGAAAAGCAAGGCACATTTAAGAATCATCTTTCTTACAAATGACTACTATGATTACTCTAGCATCTATTCTTCAAAAATAATCGCTTTTCCTACCTTAATAATTCAAGCTTTAAAATATAAACCACTTACAAAAATTCTCATAGCCTCTAATAACTTTTTTGTAATGCCATCCCCTTCTTAAGTCTTACACATACATTTTCTTTAGTATATAACGAGCTCTACCTTAGTGGTAATCAAAGAATACTGTAAATAACTAAGTCCTTAAAATTAGTCTAAGTCCTATGGAGCTATCTCAGGTGGATTTTAAGGGGTGCCTAACACCTTCCCCGTAGAAGAACAAAAATCCTTACTCATAATCTCACCGATTTGTAGACCTGAACACAACTTAGTAATTAAATAGGTACCCTAGTATACCTTTAAATATTAGGTGGCGACTCTTTTTCATAAACAACAATGAAACCACAAGTCAAATCATGTCTTGACTAGTGCAAAACTGGGTGCAGCCACAAGTTGATAGCCTGAGTTATGAGGAGGAGCCCGTTGCCATTGTTGACAGGCAGGTTCGCTAGTTGAGGTCTAAGAAGATTTTTGAAGTAAAGGTTCAATGGAGGGGTCAACCAGTCAAGGAGGCGACTTGGAAGACCGAGGAGGACATGCAAAGCAAGTATCCACACTTATTCAGCACTCCAGGTATGATTCTAGATCCGTTCGAGGACGAACGTTCATTTAGAGGTGGAGAATGTAATGACCCGACTAGTCGTTTTGCTTTCTAAATCCCTGTTCCCCTAATTTATACTCCTCGTATGTGCTTTTACTGTTTTAGGACTTGGGGGGGCGGGGGTGGTTGGTTTAGATTTAAAAGGGTTCGGGTTGAAATCGGAACACTTAGTTCCTTAACAGTAGCCTACAATGGTTAAGTTTGACTCGAGTCAACAGTTTGAGTAAACGACCCCAGAACCGGGATTTAATGGTTCCAATAGGTTCGTATGATGATTTTGGAGTTGTGCGTTCGGATCGAGGTTCTGATGACCCGGGAGCTTATTGGTGCTCAATGTTGGAAGTGGCACATTGAAGGTTTTTCAAGTTCTTTAAGTTTTGTTTAGAGTATAATTTAGTGTTATCGAGGTCCGTTTAGGATTCTGAACCTAGGAGTAGTTCCATATGGTGATTTATGACTAGCACACAAAATTTGACGTCATTCAGAGTTGATTTGATAGGAATCCGACACACGGAAGTGTTTTTTAGAAGTTTTTGAGTTTCATGTTGAATTCATGCATTTTGGCGTCCGATTCGTATTTCTAGATGTTATTTTTGTGCTTCGATCATGCGAGCGGGTCCGTATTATGTTGTTGGATGTGTGAGTGTAATTGGACGGGGTCCCGGGGGCCCCGGATGCAAAACGCCTTGGAATCAGACTTGGAATTTGGCATGGGGGAACTGCTGGTGCTTCAGGTCTGTTACGTTCCACTTGCGTGGATTTGGCTGCAAGTGCGAGCTCGCAGAAGCGGCTCAGTGGCTGCAAAAGCGGATTTTAGGCTGGATCTGGGTGGTCGCAGCTGCGAGGATCTTTTTGCATCTTTGCTCCCGCATAAGAGATTGAGGCTCTGCATATCGGACTTGGGCTGGCCGGCTGTAGGTCACAAGAGTGGAAAGAATCTGCAGAAGCAGATCCGCAGAAGTGGATCTGCAAAAGGGGAAGAATCCCGCAGAAGTAGACCCGCAGATGAGGCTCCCCGTCCGCTGAAGCGAAGAAGCTGGAGGCAGTGGGGGATCGGAGGTGCGACCTTTTGGATGCACTTGTGGTTCCGCATATGCGATCAAGTGGTCGCAGGTGCAAAAATTGCCAGTGAGGGCTTTTATTTCGGGACTTAGACCTTTTTCCTCAAATTCTTATTTAGTCTTGGGAGATTTTGAGAGAACATTTGACGGGGATTCTCATCAATATCCTAAGGTAAGTAACTCCCACACATTTTCAAGTTGACTATGCGGGTTTTAGATAGATTAAACATGGAAAGATTGTGAAAACTTGTGGGATTTGTGTAGAAACTAGGATTTTTGTAAAAATGGAATTTGACCATGAAATTTGTTATGGAATTAAGTAAAAATTATATTTTTGAGTTCGTGAGGCTATGAATAATAGTTATATTTGAAAATTTTTGGAATCCGGGCATGTGGGCCCAGGGGAGAATTTTAAGAATCTTCCAATTTGGGTTGGATAATTACTCTAATAGCTAAATTATGAACTTTTGAGTATATATTGATTAAATTATACAATATTTGACTAATTTCGGATTGTTCGACATCGACTTGGGGCTTTTAGAGCTGATTGGTGGATCGAAAGTGAGCTTGGAAATCAGTTAAGTCTCTTGCCTAACCTTGTAAGAGGGAACTCATCCCTTAGGTGTATCTGTATTGTGTATTATTTATGCGGGAGCTACGTACAGATGAGGTGATGAGAGCCCGTGCGTAGCTATATTCCATGATATATCCGGGTAGACTTAGATCCACATCATGCGTTTAATTGTACTGTTGTGTTTACCATGCGTATTAACTATCTTGAATAGAGCTATGACTAGGGTTTTTAAAGTTGAAATGACCGACTTAGCCTTCTTATTTTAGAAAATTAAGGAATACTTAATAACTATGAGAAATCCATGTCATCTAGTGTCGCAAGTACTTCCGCGAGCAAGGTAAAATTCTCTACTCTAATAGGATCGGGCCGTTCACCTCGGCAGTATAGTAACACCACTCTTATGGGATCGGGCCTTTCACCTCGGCAGTATGGTAACACTACTCTTATGGGATCAAGCCGTTCACCTCGGCAGTATGATGGTAACACTATTCTTATGGGATCAGGCCGTTCGCCTCGTCAGTACTGAGTACCACTATTCTTATTGGATTGGACCGTTCGCCTAGGCATCTTCGTGCTTAATAATCGATTGGGTTCCAGTTTGGATATAATTGAGTTAGGTTCTTCACGACCAGTTATGAGATGTTGGTGATTTGTTACAGACTCCTATTGTATTTACTGTAGTGGTTTTAATTTGTCTCATTGATACCTGTTGTATGTTTACGATGTCTACTTTGTGCACTTTCATTATTTTTATTAACCTCTAGTAAGTGTCAAGTCGACCCCTCATTACTATTTGTTCGAGGTTAGATTAGATACTTACTGGGTACGCGTTTTTCTTCGTACTCACGCTACACTCCTACACTGAGGTGCAGGTACTGAGACAGGTTTCACCAGTGGTCACGCTGGTGCGTATGTGATCATCTACGGAGACTTTGGGGTGAGCTGCTTGCGTTGCTACGATCCACAGCAGTAGAGTCTCCTTCCATCTTATTTAATATTCATGTCTATTACTTTCGGATAGTAGTTTTAGTAGTTTTGTATATTCTCTAGATTGCTCATGTACTTGTGACGCTGGGTTTTGGGGGATTTGTAGCACTTATGTACTACTGTACTTGTCATTTCTATCACCGCAGACTATGTACTTTTGATGTTAATATTTTGTTTAAAAAGATTTATTAAAGTTGCATGAAATTGATTGTGTAATTAAGACCATGTTGAAATGGGATAAATAAATAGTAGTTTCACTTATGGGCTTGCCTAACGGCTGCGTTAGGTGCAGTCTCGACCTAGTACGGAAATGGTTCTTGACAATTCAAGGGCCACTAAGGAGATTTAAAGTTTGAAAGAACTTCTGAATCAAAAAGAAGTGCACGCGGGTGATCTGGTCTAAGCATTGATTCAAGCTCAAGAAGATCTCCGCACCTCCTCCACTAGAGTTAAGTTCCTTGAAACTACATTGGAACCTTTGATTCATATGATACTGTCGAAGCTGACAAAGAAGAACTGAGGGCTGAAGTTGAATAACTGGAGAAAGATTACGAGGCTCTTGATGACAAACTAACTCCGGACGTGAGCTGGGCCTTCCTGAACACTCATCTTAAGACTTTGACTGAGGCTAGCCAAGAAGGCTTTGATCTCGAAACTGAGATTGCCAGGGCTAAGGAAGCAATTCAAATTACTCAACAACATCAAAGTTTCTCTATATTCGAGGATGAAAGCTCGAAGAATGATTTAAGCAAAGACGGTTCGTAGGCTGATTCTGCTAATCCTCAACCTTATCTTCTAGTCCCCAAGTTGATCCTTCCGCTCCTTCCCAAGATGCTTCCTAGTTTTCTTTTACAATAATTATTTTTGATGTATCTTGGATATTTTTGGATGTTTTGGTATATTTGTTGGAAACTGTCAACAACAATGTTAACTTTCAGCATGTTTTATATATGCTTTTGCTCTTTAATTTTCGAGCATTTTTTCGTATTATCTAAGTAGAATGAATGATTTATATATTGTGGCTAAATATACACAGTCTTAATTATAAAAGAGGTCCTTTCTATACGGGAGGAGATTTGCTACGAGCATGTGTTCCAGATTTCAAGGGGAAATGGGATGATCATCTGACACTCATAGAATCCGCCTACAATAATAGCTATCATTCCAATATTAAAATGGCCCCGTACGAGGCACTATACGGGAGGAGATGTAGATCACCAGTTGGATGGTTCGAAGTTGGTGAGACGGAATTATATGGGCCAGATTTGATTCACCAAGCCATTGAGAAGGTGAAAGTGATACAAGAGCAACTAAAGGTGGCACAAAGCAGGAAAAAAATCTTATTCTGATGTCTGACGTCATGACCTGGAATTTGAGGTTGGTGATTAGATTTTCCTGAAGACCTCGCCGATGAAGGTTGTTATGAATTTTGGGAGGAAGGGTAAACTGAATCCGCGGTATATCAGGCCGTAAAAAATTCTTCGACGAATTGGACAGGTTGCTTATTAGTTAGGATTGCCATCAGAATTGGAATTTTTCCACCCGGTATTCCATATATATGTTGAGGAAATGTATTGGAGACCCTTCTCGGGTCGTCCCTATCAAAGATGCACAAGTTACAAAGGATCTATCATATGAAGAAATACAGTGGCTATATTAGATCGACAAGTCCGCAAGCTGAGAACAAAGGATGTAGCTTCTGTTAAAGTATTGTGGAGTAACAATAATACGAAAGAAATGACATGGGAAGCAGAAGATGAGATGAAGTCTAAATACCCTTACCTGTTCCAGAATGAAGATAACGAGGATGCCGGGGGGACGCAAGACGCATTAGAAGGAGAAACGTCTCTATGAGGTAAGCAATAACTTGAGAATACTCTTTCTTAATACAAAATGGTGATATGTAGATAATGTACATATCTATAATGCTTTGTATAGCCTTGTAAGGCCATAGGTTGGGTTTAACTTCTTGAAAGTTTGGCTAGTGTCCATTTTATAGAGGAAACTCAGCCGGAAATTTCCGTCAAAAATCCTCGATGAGTTATACTCCCTGTAAACCCTTACATACGAGGATGAATGTTCCTAAGGAGGGAGGGTGTTACCACCATATTTGCATACGTTAGCTTACGCCGTAAGTTAGTCTACGTAGGTTCGAGAAGAGATTATCTTTTACATCATAAGAATTTAGTCCTATTGGTCTTAAATGATACAAGGGTGTATAAGAGTGGTTAACAAGTACTAGAAGTTAAACGAATAAAGGACGTTGTAACTCGTATTTTTGGGTAAATCTAGAGGTGACTAATATTACCAAGAGGTAATGTTTTAAGGTATTTGAATCATATAATATCCATTTCATAAGTCTTGAAATCAAAAGAGTTGTGAAACAAAAGTCGACAAAAGTTGTCGCAACTTACGTTCATAATTTTACTCATACTTTAGGTCAAATTTCACTAAGCTTTTATCTTAATTTACTTGTAATTATGGGGTTATATACCCACTAAATTCAAGGTCTATGAGTCTAGTTTCTAACACATTAAACCGTTTGTCGATACGATCTTCGAGTTGAGAGATATTCGCGTTTTCACGAGACTGCGCCAAGCAGCTCTCTGTGGGGCCCACATAGTCGGTTAAGACTTGTAGATGTATATAACAAGCCTGAACCCCGCTTTAAGTCATTATTTTTCAGTATATGCAGATCTTATAACTCTAAGAACACTCTCTCAAGGTTCTCTCATGATCCAAGACTAAAACAAAGGGCAAACAACACAAATCAAGTGTCGGGAATCCCGTGGCGCTGGTAAGTTGGTTGTTCTTCTTGTTGTTGCTGATTTTTGTGTTGTTCCAGCTCGTGTGGGCGGTTTTTTTTAAGTTTTCTATGTTCTTTAAAATACTCCCTCAAGTTTTAATATCAACCCTAGGTGATTTCAAGCCTTCTAAAGTGATTCTACTTCCGAAAAATCCTAATTGATTGTTAGCTTCCCTCCCTTGTCCTTGTGGCAGCGTTAGATGGATATTTCCTGGTCCATTAAGGTCAAATTGGAGTTGTTCTTTCTGTTTAAAGGTAAGTAACCTCTTACCCTACATGTATTTAAGATTATCCAAGTAACGGCTAAGTCATTGAAGCTAGAACTTGTGAGATATATGTCGAAAGGCTTGCTAGTAATGTTGTTGGTTGGTGGACTGTTTTGGGAGGCTCGATATGATTATTGTTGATGTTATTTGGGCTGTTTGGTGATTTTTTTAACTGTTGGAAAGTCATAGAAATAGGGGAGATGCTGTCCGTTTCGTCGTATAATAGGTTACGGTTGATACATAATAGTTACGACGCTTAAACGATAATGATGGTGTCATTTCTCTTATTGTAGACTAAGGAGTCATGGAATTTTCATAGCTTGAGATTGGGCAGTATATACAAGGTATGCGAGGCTATCCCTTTCCTTCTTTTGTGTGACTCCGATTGTACATAATGTAATGAACGAGCTTCCAAAGATACTCCACTCTTAGAAGCTAGCAGTACTTACATTGTTTCCCTTCTTATGGAACGATTGATATTGATGTTATTTCTCTTAATCTAATGTTATCGATGTTGTTGGTACTTCCTGATTCTTATAAGATTCTTGATGAAGAGTTAATCCTAATAACGTTTACGGAGGATATCTACCTTACGTCGCTCCGAAAGGTTCAAAATGTGATTCCAGTAAATCCAGCACACATCATATATATGTATCTATTTTACTCTCCCGAGCCGCGCTATAATCGGCTGGGTACAACACCTATTGTGCAACCACTGATCAATTGGGTTTTACCGAGCTCCACGTGGCTGGGTATGATTCTACCGAGCCTTATGATGGCCGGGTATGATTTTACCGAGCCTATTAGGGCCGGGTACAATCTGATGATAATGATGCCCACAGAGGCGTATGTTTTAAAAGTTTATGTGTATATATCTATCTGCATCATGCATTCATGTCAGTAGTCTTCAGAGGTACCTAGATGTTATAGGTTGTATATTCTCTATCCCTTTTTACATTATTGTTCTTACTTATGCTTTCCTGCCATACATTCTCAGTACTTTATTCGTACTGATGTCCTTTTATTTGTGAACGCTAAATGTCGTGCTGCATGTCCTGATAGACAGGTAAGCGAAGCTCCCCCACCAAAGTAGGCCGCCATGTTCAGCGGTTGTTGTCGAGATCCCTTCTCCGGACCTGCCGTGGTCTTGGTATGTATTTTTGTTATAGGCGTTATGGGTATGTCGGGGCCCTGTTCCGGCAATGTTGCAGCACGTATGTTCCTTTAGAGGCTCATAGACAGGTGTCGACTCATGTAATGTTTAGATTGCCTTGTCGACTAGTTTTTGTTGTATAGTCTCTCATGGCAGCTTGTCAGCTCGTACCTTATACGTAGCTTCATGACAGCCTTGTCAGCTCATGGTATATATGTTTAGCCATTATCTGTCATTGTTAGTTGTTTAGGATTCATGTTTGCCATTTATACTGATCTCATTAGCCGTTATAGATAATAACAAAAGTTAGATAAAATGTGCTTTGGTGCTCGGCAAGTATGGCCCGGGTGCCAGTCATGGCGCTCCAGTTTGGGTCATGACACGGTCCTTCCCGGGAAATTACCTGCAGGGACGAATCAGTCGTAGGAAGGTCGAATGAATATGAATCGGGGGCGAAATCCTAAATAATAAAACTGCTCGAGGAGCTGATAAAACAGATAGAATCAGGGGAGAAAAAGATCGAGGAAAACGACAAAAAGGTGAAAACCTACAAATTCTAGGGTAGACTAAATCCCAGGAGCACCCCTAGTGTTAAAAGGCATGGATTCAAGGAAGTTCGTGCAAAAACCTGTTCCACCAAGTGCGGCTCTGTAGTCGATCCCCAAGAAATTTTGTATGCCCAGAATACCCAAGTATAATGGAACGACTGACCCGAACAAACATGTAAACTTGTATACATGTGCTATCAAACGGAACGACCTGGAGGACGATGAGATCGAGTCTGTTTTGTTGAAAAACTTTGGGGAGACTCTATCAAAGGGAGCTATGATATGGTACCACAACTTACCTCCTAATTCTATTAATTCATTTGCTATGCTTGCAGATTCTTTTGTAAAGGTACACGTATGTGCCATCAAGGTCGAAACTAGGAAATCGGACCTTTTCAAAGTCAAACAAAAGGATAACGAGATGCTCAAAGAGTTCGTGTCCCGATTTCAAATGGAACGAATGGAGCTGCTGCCGGTCCCTGATGATTGGGTTGTTGAAGCTTTCACTCATGGACTCAATATTCGAAGCTCGATGGCTTCACAGCAACTAAAGCAGAACTTAATAGAATACTTGGCTGTTACATGGGCTGACATACATAACCGATATCAATAAAAAATTAGAGTCGAAGATGATCATCTTGGGGCCCCTTCAAGGTCCGTCTATCCCTTTAGAGGTATTGGCATAGTCAAAAGAGATATCGATCGCGAACTAAGATCGAACAAGGATCGATATCAGCCATATCATGGAGATAAAAGAATCAGTGGATCCGAGCGGAACCCCATTAGAAATGCAAGGAGAAATGACTGAGGCCAAAGCAATCGGGTACTCATGACCAAAAGCAGCTTCGATAGGCCCATCGGGCATAAAGAGGCACCGAGGTTATCAGAGTACAACTTTAATGTTGATGCTGCCACTATTATATCATCTATCCGGCGCGAAAGATACCAAATGTTCTCGAACTCAACAATCCGATCCAACCCAAAGGTATCCTAACCAAATACATGGCACTCATGGTCACAGAACGGAAGATTGTCGGCAACTGAGAGAGGAAGTAGCCCGGCTATTCAATAACGGACATCTTTGAGAATTCTTAAGCCACCGAGCCAAGTTTCATCTCAGGAATAGGAGTTCTGTCAAACAGACGAGGCAAGAAGAACCTCAACACGTCATCAACATATCATTGGTGGAGTTGATACCCTTTAGGGGCCGGTGTTGAAACGCACCAAAGTATCCATCACTAGGGTGAAACGAACTCGGGATTACACACCGAAAGGAACTTTATCTTTCAACGATGAGGACGCAGAAGGGATTATATAGCCCCATAATGACGCACTGATAATATATGTACTCGTATATAAAATTCGAGTTAAACGTGTGTTAATCGATCCAGGTAGCTCGGCAAACATCATTCGATCAAGGGTCGTGGAGCAACTCGGTCTACTAAACCAAATCTGCAGTCCGAGTTCTACACGGATTCAACATGGCATATGAAACCACTAAGGCTAAAATAACATTACCGGTAAATACCGCCGGGACCATACATGAGGCTAAATTTTATGTAATCAAAAGAGACATGAGGTACACCGCCTTGTTTAGATGCCATGGATCTACAACATGAGGGCGGTGCCTTCGACACTACACCAGGTGTTGAAATATTTGACACCCGACGGGTTAGAACGGTCTACGGGGAACAACTGGTCGCAAAAGAAATGTTTGCCATCGAAGAGGTGACCCCAGCATCTACAGTTCCAACATCGAAAGGCCCAAACCAAGTGGTCGAAGATAGGACAAAATAGCAATCACTGATACCGTCTTCAGTAGATTCGAACAAATGAGGGCATGTCGAGGATGATGATTATGGGATTCCTAGATATTTCATAGCCCCTTATAGTTTTGATGCCACTAATTCGACGGTCGAGGAACTGAAACAAGTCATATTGCGAGAGCACCTGCCCGATCGAAAAGTATTCCTAGGCACGGGACTGAGCTTCGAGCTTAGGATAAAACTCATTCAATTTCTTATGGCTAACGAACACTGTTTCGCTTGGTCCCACATCGATATGACAGGTATCACATCAGAGATAACCACTAAAAAGCTGAGCCTGGCCCTGAAGTTCCATCCGTTTAAACAAAAAGGAGGTCCCAGTCCGAAATCGAGCATGCTTTCATCAAGGATGAAGTATTTAAACTTCTTAAAATAGGGTCTATTCGGGAGGTCAAATACCCGAATTGGTTAGCAAACGTAGTGGTAGTCCCTAAGAATGGGAATAAATTAAGAATGTATGTAGATTATAAAGATTTGAATACAGTGTGTCCCAAAAACTCTTTTCCCTAGCCCAAAATCGATCGCATGATCGATACTACTGCAGGCCACGAGACCCTTAGTTTTCTCGACCCTATTCCGGGTACAACCAAATACAGATGGACCCGGGTGATAAGGAAAAAACTTCCTTCATCACTAAATATGGAACATACTATTATAACGTAATGCTGTTTGGATTAAAAAATGCTGGTGCCACATACCAACGCCTAGTGAACCGAATGTTCGCGAAACAAATAGGGAAGTCAATGGAGGTTTATGTTGACGACATGTAGTTAAGTCCGTGCGAGCAGCGGACCACTTAAGACATTTGTAGGAAACATTTAGTATACTGAAGCAGAACAACATGAAGCTGAACCCTGAAAAATGCGCTTTTGGAGTTGGGTCAGGTAACTTTCTCGGATTCATGGTATCGAATCGGTGAATCGAGATCAATCCTGATAGGATCAAAGCCATCAAAGATATCACGGTCGTGGATAATGTAAAAGCCGTGCAAAGGTTGACTGGACGAATAACCGCTCTGGGGCGATCTATTTCGAGGTCGTCTGACAAAAGCTATCGATTCTTCGCACTGTTGAAGAAGAAGAACAATTTTTGTGGACCCTAAAATGCCAGCAAAATTTGGAGAAACTCAAAGGGTATTTATCGCCCGCCATTGCTTCACACCGAAGGCGGATGAACAACTGTATCTATACTTGGCGGTCTCGGAGATAGCGGTGAGTGGAGTCCTAGTTCGGGAAGAACAAGTTACACAATTTCCAATTTACTATGTTAGTAGAACCTCAGGCGAAGCCAAAAATACGTACCCCCACCTAGAAAAACTGGCGCTCGCTCTGTTAAGTGCCTCTAGGAAGCTGAAACCGTACTTCCAGTGTCATCCCATATGTGTCGTAACGACTTACCCATTAAGGAATGTTATGCATAAGCCCGAGCTCTCGGGTCGAATGGCTAAATGGGTCATAGAAATAAGTAGGTAAGACATTGAGTATCGACCTCGGACCGCCATTAAGTCTCAGATTTTGGTTGACTTCGTGGCCGATTTCACACTGACCCTAATACCCGAGGTCGAAAGAGAGATTTTGATTTACTCAGGAACTTCCTCGGGAGTCTGGACCCTCTTCACGGATGATGTCTCAAATGCAAAAGGGTCAGGACTTGGCATCGTATTGAAGCCACCGGCAGGTAATATAATTAGACAATCTATTAAGACTGTGAAATTGACTAACAACGAGGCTGAATATGAAGCCATGATTGCAGGCCTTGAACTAGCTAAGAGCTTGGGGGCAGAAGTGATTGAAGCCAAGTGCGACTCCCTTCTTGTGGTAAATCAAGTCAATGGAACATTCGAGGTCAGAGAGGAACGAATGCAAAGGTACTTGGATAAGTTGCAAGATACATTACATCGGTTCAAAGAATGGACTTTACAACGTGTACCTCGGGATCGAAACAGCGAGGCTGACGCCCTCGCTAACTTGGGATCACCGGTCGAAGATGACAAATACAATCGAGAAAAGTCATACAACTTATGATTTCAGTAGTGGAAGAAGGCCACGCCAAGATCAACTCGACAAACCTAACTTGGGATTGGAGGAACAAGTACGTAGAATATCTCAGATCCGATAAACTGCCCTCGGATCCAAAAGAGTCAAGGGCCTTGTGTACAAAGGCATCCTGATTTAGCCTGTCCAAAGACAGAATCTTGTTCAGAAGAACATTTGATGACCTACTCGCGATATGTCTGGGACCGGGCGATACTGAGTACGTTTTGAGGGAAATCCACGAGGGTACCTGCGAAACTCATACAGGCATCTAGTCATTGGTTCAAAAAACAATCAGAGCTGGTTATTATTGGATCGACATGGAAAAGGACACAAAGGAGTTCCTTCAAAAATGTGATGAATGCCAAAGACATGCCCCGATGATCCATTGACCGGGGGAGATGCTCCACTCAGTTTTATCACCATGGCCATTCATGAAGTGGGGATGGACATCGTTGGCCCTCTTCCGTGGGCACCAGGTAAAGCTCAATTTATACTATTTATGACTGATTATTTTTCTAAATGTGAGGAAGCTCAGGCATATGAGAAGTTCAGGGAAAAAGAGGTCATCACTTTTATTTGGGATCACATCATATGCCGATTTGGAATGCCAGCCGAGATCGTACACGATAACGGGAAGCAATTCATCGGTAGCAAAGTAACCAAATTCTTCGAAGACCACAAGATCAGAAGGATCCCATCGACACCTTACAACCCTAGTAGGAATGGACAAGTTGAATCTACCAACAAAATCGTACTCCAAAACCTGAAAAAGAGGTTAACCGATGCCAAAGGGAGATGGAAGGAAATGTTACCCGAAGTTCTATGGGCATACCGTACGACCGCGAAGTCTAGCACCGGGGCCACCCTGTCCTCTCTGGTTTATAGCGCCGAAGCTTTGATACCGGTCGAGGTCAGGGAGCCAAGTTTCAGATTCTGATATACAACAGAGGAATCGAACCATGAAGCCATGAATACGAACCTAGAGCTTTTAGATAAAAGGCGCGAAACCGCCCTTGTTCGGTTGGCTGCCCAAAAGCAACAGATCGAGAGGTATTACAACAGAAGGGCCAACCTTCAATACTTCAACATCGGGGACTTAGTGCTAAGAAAGGTCACGCTGGACACATGGAATCTGAACGAGGGAAAGCTGGGACCAAATTGGGAAAGACCTTATCATATCATCGAGATCGTTGGAAAGGATCCTACAAGCTCGAAGTTGTGGATGGTAAACAACTACCGAACAACTGGAACATAACTCACTTAAAGCAGCATCACTGCTAAGGTACGGCCCCATTCTTTATTTTTTATTTACATTATAAACTAACGCTTGCAGGTAGCAAACAAAGGGCCATATGAGATGTTAGGTCTAAAAGCACGCGTTGCACTCTTTTTCCCGTGGACTGGTTTTGTCCCAAATGAGTTTTACGGCCAGGTTTTTAACAAGGCCACAAGTAAATCGTGGTAACTTAGATTCGAAGGCAAGTAACGAATCGGTGACAACAACATTCGAGGCCTGTCTTCGATTAACCCCGAATACCGGGGGGCCACTTTAGCATGGAAAGAGACTTCAAGATTGAAGGGTTGAAGATTAATAAGATTTAATATAAGGGCGAAACGGTCAAATGAAACATGCTCACATAGACTGCTCGAACCTTGACATAAAACTTGTACACATATATTACTATTGTGCACAAGAATAAAGAGAAGTCTCTTCTTTGCAGACGTCGCCTTTTCCTTTAAATTTCTTATGGAATTCCCTGCTTATGGTCCCCTGAAAGTAACGAGTCCAAGGGCTGCCTTAACTTGGGTTTTACGGCAAAGTTTTTAATGAGGTGACAAGAACAGTATTCGAGGCCTGTCTTTGATTAACCCCGAATACTGGGGAGCCACTTTAGCATGGAAAGAGACTTTAGGATTGAAGGGTTGAAGATCAATAAGATTCAATGTAAGGGCCAAACGGTCAAATAAACCGTCCTCACATAGACTGCTCAAACCTTGACACAAAACTTTTACGCATACATTACTATTATGCACAAGAATAAAAAGAAGTCTCTTCTTTGAAGACGTCGTGTATTTTAAAACATTTCCTTTAAATTTGTACGATCCCCTAAAGGTAACTAGCCCAAGGGCCACCTTAACCTGAGTTCGAATAATCACTCTCTCGCTCGGGGACTGCCCTCCGAAAAAACAAACTCAGACAATCCAAGTTATTAGATCTCGATGGCACGAAGCTTATTTGGCAACACCCGAATTAAAAGGCTAAGGCCATTCCGGGTTAAGGAAATCTGAGGGCACAGAGCTTATTTGGAAGCGCTCGAATTAAAAGGCTAAGGCCATTCCGAGTTAACGAAACCCGAAGGCACAAAGGCATAAAGGCACAAATCTTATTTGGCATTGCCCGAACTATTAAGCCTATGACCGTATACAAATGGCTCGAAATCATCCTCTTCGGGATATGCCAATTTTCTGGCCTCAGCTTCAAACATCTTGGCATCCTCAGTCTCCGCAGATAAGTCAAAACAACACGCATGAACTTCCAGGGCCAGCCTACGGGAGTGCCACTTCATATGCTCGACCATATTTTTTGATCGGTCTTGAGCCGCCTCGGCATCAGCCTTGTACTGAGCAAAATTTCATCAGCTTCAGCTTTGATTACGGCGGCTTCCAACTTGGCCATTTTAAGCTCCCTCGCTAGATTATCTCGATCTGAGATAACCAAACCAACCTAGGATTAAAGTTCCTCGGCCCTTTTGGTCTGGGTCTCGATTTTTTCCTTTGCCGCTCTTAGCTGGGTTTCTACTGAAGTTAGTTGTGTCCAAGCTGCCTCTTTTTTCGGGGACAGATGATCTATCTTGCCCCTCCATTCATCGGCCTAACCTTTAACCACATCCATCTCCGTTCGAAGCTGATCAATCCAATCGAGTTTCTGCTGGACCTTCGTATTTTTACCAACAGTCACTAAATCAAATTCGTCGTCACTCACTTTGAAAACTTTTACCTGATTGACCAAGTCAACATGATCCTTCCGAGCAACCTCCAGTTCAGCACTGAGGCTCTTAGCCTCCCCTTCGAGCTGTTCATTGAGAAGTTTAAGGGTGTCTTCCTTCTTAATAAGTTCCCGAGTCTCGGCCTCGTGGCGTTTGAACTCTTCCCGATTTTGGAGAAAAGCCTCGTGGTGAAGTACCGAGGCCTGCAAGAACAAAGTAAAATGTTACTATTGCTTATGACAAAATCAAAGTACACAATAAGGGATATCCCAAGTTATCCGATTCAACGCCTGTTGAGCTTCGTTGAACAGGCAGGGCACTTCTACCTCATTCATTTTGGCTTGATCTTCTTCGGTCACTAAGCACTGAAGGTAACTGGCCACCCCTACGGGGGAGAAAAGAACCCGGGCATCCTCGTGAAGGGAAAAAACAACAGTGTGTTTCCGATCAGGATATGCGCTCGGGGCAAGGAATCGATCGACCAATTTCAGACTAAAAGAAGTCCCGCTTGTTTCATAGGGTGAGCTCTTCCTCGGTATCACCAATGGCGTCCTCGGTGGCCATCGAGTCCACACTATCGGAAAAACCACAGAAAGGGTCTTTCGATCTATGGACTTCCTCGAGGGGGCGTTCTTTTGATCTCGAGGGACCAAGTACTCCCTGCGGCATTTTCCTCGTATTATGGGAAATCTCAGCTCCTGCCCCCACCGCGATTTCCTCGACTTGATGAACATCGGCTTCACCGACACCTGGTTCGGAGGCTCCTTGCCCTTCGAGCTAGGATGGCACCCTGGCCACCAGGTCAACGTCTTCATCCTCTCCCTCGCACTAATCTCTCAATCGATGGACCAAGTCCAGGGACAATGATCGACTGCTGTCACTTCCTTTAGGCTTACGCGCCAATATTTTCTTTGGTCTCTTCTTCTCGAAGCCCGGAGAGCTCGGAGCCCTTTTCCTTTTCTTCACTTTATCTTGCTTCGAAGCAGGGGGCTCGACGTAAGTGTAATCATCAACGGGCGGAGGCCTCATTTCAACATCTTTTGATAAACCTGCAAAAGAGAAGCAAAGCAAGTTAGAAATCGACAGCATAAAAATTAAGTCGAGTGTAATTTAAAGAGAAAATTTCACCATGAGACCGTGCCACCTAACGACCCTTCAAATGCTCACTCCATGCTAGCTCGAAATATAGTTTTTGTGAAACGATCCCCTGGACCTATTCCTTTAGTCGAGGAACTGCATCCGACATTCGAGCGATGACTGCATCGTAGAAAATTGATAAGAAGAAGAACAAAAGGGAAATTATGAAAAAATTCCTAATGGAAAAGGTATACTTATGCTCATGTTCCATTTTTCAGGGAATGACATGTCCTCGGCTGGGATGAGGTCCGATGTTTTCACTCAACAAATCGGCCCAACAACTGTCGATACCGATCCTCGTCAATGCTTGAGAACGGGGCCTTACTGGCCCGATGGGCAAGTTTTATTAGCCCCCCTCGATAGATTCGAGGACTGTACAGACGCATGAGGTGATCGATGGTGAAAGAACACCCTTCGATCTTATTTACAAAAAACGCGGAGGAGGATAACAATCCTCCAAAAGGAGGGATGAAATTGGCTTAGTGTACCTGGTACCTTTTACAAAAGGCGATGATGACCGGGTCCAAAGGTTCCTCGGGCGCGGGAACCACCAAGCACTTATCGATCCAGTTGTAGACCTCCTTGAACTTATCGAGAACACTGTCAGTGACCGAACAGACGTACCTCGAGACCGGTTCACACCGGCCCGATATCGAGGATGTTTTCTTAACCATGAAATTGGCTCCGGTTGGACACCCCTAGGGGACGAACATTTTTAGGAGAGGTTCCGGTATTGATTCCTTGGTGACAAAAGCCGAAACATTCTCAGTTGTTTTCGAGGAAAAGGGAATTTCTTTTTGGAGAATGGATTATGAGGTCTTTGCCATTACTTTTGAATAGAAGAGGAAGAAAAAAGATGTTATAATTTGCAGATAGCTATGAAGGCTTTCAAAAAACCAACAGGCAAGAGGTTTTGAAGATGAGAGTGATGAAGTTTCTTTAAAAACACAAGTATTTGAATGTGAAGGTTCTAAAGAATGGATAGGGAGGGTATTTATAGTTTCTCAAAATGGCGGTTCACATCTTGAAACAGCAGACCGTTAACTGACACGCATTTAATGCCATAAAGGCTGCACCGATGGGACGTTTCTACTATTTGTATCACTTAGGTCAAGAGTCTGTCGTATCTCGTCAGAGGAAGAATTAGGAGCTCGTATGGTGAGAATCTGAGGATCATATCTTTTCTCGTCATTACTCTTCAAAAAACGAGGGGACTATCTGTATACAGGCTCAGAACATGAGGGGTTGAAGATTTAGCCCGAGTTTCATTTAAGCAGAACATGAGATTAGAATGTCTGACCTCGAGAACACTGAGCCCGTGATTCAAAATCGACCCTGACCCCGAACATGCTCAAGGGAAGATCGTCGAACCAAAATAACGGAAAGCCAAAATATTCGTAACAAGTCGAGAATCAAGGTGGGAATCTTGGCACGAATCAATGGAACCGCTTAATTAGCAAATCAGGAGATTTTTTACCTTATACAGAATTGTACCTAAAGTAAGATTCCCCTACTATATAAAGGGGGGTCTAATTATTTGTATGGAGGACATTCCTTATCATTAAAAAAGCAATATACTGATCTCTTTAGAGATTATGGTCTGATTATTCTTTTTCTGACCCGTATTGCAACGTTTCTTGGCCTAAGGGGAATCAACCTACAAGGCCAACACTGCGCAACTTATGTGGTTTGCATTCATTTTTTATCATTAATTTAAATTTCAATTTGGTTTCTCATTTTTGTATCAAATTAGATCACATGTCCTTTAAACCGCGAATAAAATTAATTGTTATCCGATTTTGAGGGTAAACACGAAGCTTATTTGGCAATGCCCAAATTAAAAGGATAAGGCTATTCTGGGTTAACGAAACCCGAAGGCACAAAGGTAAAAAGCTTATTTGGCATTGCCTGAGCTATATAGGCTTTGGCCATGTAAAAATGTCTCGGAGACGTCTGAAGGCCGCAACAAAAATAACAAGGCATTGAAATTTCTTAACCGGTTCTAAAGGCTACACTCGCCAGATTATAGAACTAAGCTACTTTGGGGAGAAATTTTTCGGTAACACAGATTACCCATGATTCCTAAAAATGAAATAATGTTAGAGGCAGGACTCGTTTGAGACTTCGAACACAACCTAACTATTTCATGCTAAGGCATTTCAATCTTTGCAAATACAAATAAAAAAGCAAAGGAAAAATTTGAAAGCTGTGAAAGGCAAGCCTTATATATATGTGTGTGTGTGTGTGTTTGTATATATATATATATCAAAAATCCTTTTTATAAGGGCCGAATAGCCCGATACAAATTTTTACAAAGGCCGAGCAGCCTTGATACACAGTATTAAGCACAAAAAGGGATAAAATCAAACACAAGAGACTTGATCTCAATTGGGTCCCGCCTCGTCATCGGGATATCCAAAGTTTTCTCATTCTTCGGACCCGACTGAACCCTCGGAATCATCCTCTTCGGGATATGCCACTTCATATGCTCGGCCATATTTTTTGATTGGTCTTGAGCCACCTCAACCTAAGCCTTGTATTGAGCCACCATTTCATCAGCTTCGGCTTTGATCATGGCAGCTTCCGACTTGGCCATTTTAAGCTCCCTCGCTAGATTATCCCGATCTGAAACAACCAAACCAACATGGGATTAAAGTTCCTCGGCCCTTTTGGTCTGGGTCTCGGCTTTTTCCTTTGCCGCTCTTAGCTGGGTTTCTACTAAAGTTAGTTGCGTCCGATCTGCCTCTCTTTCTGAGGTCAGACGATCCATCTTGTCCCTCCATTCATCGGCCTCAGCTTTAACCACATCCATCTCAGTTCGAAGCTGATCGATTCGATCGAGTTTCAGCTGGACCTGCTTATTTTGACCATTAGTCACTGAATCAAATTCGTCATCACTCACTTCAAAAACTTTTACATGCTCGACAAAGTCAGCATGATCCTTCCGAGCAACCTCCAGCTCAGCACGGAGGCTCTCAGCCTCCCCTTCGAGCTGTTCATTGAGAAGTTTAAGGGTGTCTTTCTTCTCAATAAGTTCCCGAGTCTCAGCTTCATAGCGTTTGAACTCTTCCCGGTATTGGAGTAAAGCCACGTGGTGAAGTACCAAGGCCTGCATGCACAAAGGAAAATGTTACGATTGCTTAAGATAAAATCTAAGTACACAATAAAGGATATCCCCAATTACCCGATTCAACACCTGTTAAGCTTCGTTGAACAGGCAGGGCGCTTCCACCTAGTTCATTTTGACTTGATCTTCTTCAATCACTAAGCACTGAAGGTAACTGGCCACCCCTACTGGGGCAGAAAGAACCCGGGCATCCTCGGGAAGGGAAAAAACAACGGTGCATTTCCGATCAAGATATGCGCTCGAGGCAGGGAATCGATCAACCAATTTCAAACTAAAAGAAGTCCTGCTTGTTTCAGAGGGTGAGCTCTTCCTAGGTATCGCTAAATCACCGACCCAATAGCGTCCTCCATGACCATTGACTCCACACCATCGAAAAAACCACAAAAAGGGTCTTTCAATCTATGGAATTCCTCGAGGGCGCATTCTTTTGCCACTTGCACCTCATTAATCATCGACTCTGTGAACGAAGGCGAATCGACAATCTCAGTTGGACCAAGTTCTCCCTACGGTGTTTTCCTCGTATCAAGGGAAGCCTCAACTCCTGCCCCCACCTCGGCTTCCCCGACTTGATGAACATCGGCTTTACCGACCCCTGGTTCAGAGGCTCCTTGCCCTTCGAGCTGGGGGGGCACCCTGGCCACTAGGTCAAAGTTTTCATCCTCTCCCTCAGACTCATCCCTCAATCGATGGACCATGTCCGAGGACAATGATCTACCGCTGGCACTTTCTTTGGGCTTACACGCCAATCTTTTCATTGGTCTCTTCTTCCCGAAGCCCGGAGAGCTCGGAGCCCTTTTCATTTTCTTCAGTTTATCTTGCTTCAAAGCAGGGGGCTCGACGTAAGTGTCATCATCAACGGGCGGAGGCCTCATTTCAACATCTTTTGATAAACCTGCAAAAGAGAAGCAATGCAAGTCAGAAATTGACGGCGCAAAAATTAAGTCGAGTGTAATTTAAAGAGAAAATTTCACCATGAGACCGCGCCTCCTAACGACCCTTCAAATGCTCGCTCCATGCTAGCTCAAAATATGGTTTTTGTGAAACGATCCCCTCGACCCATTCCTTTAGTCGAGGAACTGCATCCGACATTCGAGCGACGACTGCATCCTAGAAAATTAATAAGAAGAATAACAAAAGGGAAATGATGAACAAATTCCTAAAGGCAAACGTATACTTATGCTTCATGTTCCATTTTTCAGGGAATGGCATGTCCTCGGCCGGGGTAAGGTCCAATGTTTCCAGTCGAACAAATCAGCCTAACCAACGTCGATCCCGATCCTCGTCGATGATTGAGAACGGGGCCTTACTGGCCCAACGGGCAAGTTCTATTAGCCCCCCTCAAAATATTCGTGGACAGTACAAACTCATGAGGTGATCAATGGTGAAAGGACACCCTTCGATCTTATTTACAAAAAAGTGGAGGACGATAACTATCCTCCAAAAGGAGGGATGAATTTTGCCTAGTGTCACCTAGTACCTTTCACAAAAGGCGATGATGACCTGGTCCAAAGGGCCCAACATGAAGGGATAAATAAACACTTAAAAAACCCTCCACCCGGGTAGTGATTACTTCCTCGGGCGCAGGAACCACCATGCACTTATTGCAGTCCTCCTTGACCTTATCAAGAACACTGTCGGTGACCTTACCTTGAAATCGGCTCCGGTTGGACACCCCGAGGGGACGAACATTCTTAGGAGAGGTTCCGGTATCGGTTCCTCGGTGATAACAGGCGAAACGTTCTCAGTCAGTTTCGAGGAATAGGGAATTTCTTTTTGGAGAACGGATTTTGAGGTCTTTGCCATTACTTTTGAATAGAAGAGGAAGAAAAAAAATGTTATTATTCGCAGATAGTTTATGAAGTCTTTCGGAAAACCAGTAGGCAAGAGGTTTTGAAGATGAGAGTGATGAATTTTCTTTAAAAACACAAGTATTTGAATGTGAAGGTTCCAAAGAATGGATAAGTAGGGTATTTCGGTTCACATCCTGAAACGGCAGACCATTAACTGACATTACATTTAATTCCTTAGAGGCCGCACCGATGGGGCGTTTCTACTATTCGTATCACTTAAGTCATGAGTCTGTCTTCACTCGTCAGAGCAAGAATAAGCGAAATCGGGCTCGGTTATTGCACGGCAAATCGAGTTAGGAACATGAAGGGTTTAATATTGACCCCGAGTTTCATTGAAGCAGAACATGAGGTTAGAATGTCTGTCCTCGAGAACACTGAGCCCGTAATTCATAACCGACCCTGACCCCGAACATGCTCGAGGGAAGATCGTCGAACCAAAATAACGGAAAGCCAAAATATTCGTAACATGTCAAGCATCATGGCGGGAATCTCTGCACGAATCAATGGAACCTCTTAATTAGAAATTGAGGAGATTTTTTACCTTATACAGAATTGTACCTAAAGTAGGATTCCCCTACTATATAAAGCGGGGTCTAATAATTTGTACGGAGGACATTCCTTATCATTAAAGAAAGTAATGTATTGATCTCTTTAGCGATTACTGTCTGATTATTCTTTTTCTAACCCCGATTGCAACGTTTCTTGGCCCAAGGGCAATCAACCTACAAGGCCAACACTGCCCAACTTGTGTGGTTTGCATTCATTTTTTATTATTAATTTCAATTTCAATTTGTTTTCTCATTTTTGTATCAAATTAGATCACATATCCTTAAAACTGCGAATAAATTCAATTGTTATCCGATTTTGAGGGTAAACAGATATCGTGTTTCAACATCCAACAAAGACTTACTAACATAATAAATTGGAGATTGCGTACATTTTTCTTCTTGTACTACTACCGCGCTTACTACCACTATTGATACGGCTAAGAAGATGAGTAATCTCTCTCCATCCCTTGGCTTTGATAACAAAGGCAGTTTTGATAGATACACTTTCAAATCTTTCAAAGCTTGTTGACAGTCATCATTCTATTCAAATTTATTTTGCTTTTTCAATAATGAGAAGAATTTAAAACACTTCTACGAGGATCTTGATATGAATCTCCCAAGATCTGTTACTTTCCCAGTTAACCTTTGTACTCCATTTTACTCATAAGTACATCCAGTATCTCTTCGATTGCTTTAATCTAATACGGATTTACTTTGATCCCCCTGTTAGAAACAAGGAAACCTAAAAAGTTACCTGAGGCTACACCAAAGGCGCATTTCTATGGGTTCAACTTCATATTGTACTTGTGAAGTATGTCAAAGGTTTAATTCAAATGCTTGAGATGATCTTCTGTTTGTGCTGATTTTACTAGCATGTCATCGATGTAGACTTTCATGGTTTTCCCCAAATATTCTTTAAATATTTTGGTCACCAACTCTGGTATGTAGCTCCAGCATTCTTCAAGCCAAATGCATGACTTTGTTGCAATAAGTCTCCCTGTCTGTAATAAAAGAAGTTTTTTCCTCGTCTAGGGGATCCATTTTTATTTGATTATATCTAGAATAAACATTTAATAAATTAAAGTTCATGACCAACAGTAAAATTGATTAAGTGATCTATATGCGCTAAAGAAAATGAGTCTTTAAGGCACGCGTTACTTAGATTAGTATAATATACACATACTTGCCATTTTCCATTTTTCTTAGGCACTAAAACGGTATTGGATAACCAGTCAGGGTACTGTACTACATGAATTGAACCAATTTCCAAAAGTTTATTTACCTCCTCTTAGATTACCTGATATTTGAATGCTCTCTGCTTTCTCTTCTTTTGCTTTACCGAAGAATGTAATTGATCTTCATCTAACGTATGAGCCATTACCTACGGTGATATACCTGTCAAATCAGAGTGCGACCAAGTAAAACAATCAGTGTTAGTGCATAAAAATTCAATCAACTTACTTTTCAACTCCGTGCTCTGGTTTTTCCCAACATAGACTTTCTGTCGGCCCAGTGGTTGAACAATACAACAGCTTCGATTTTTTCCGTAGTTGTATTAATAGTTTCATTCTCTGATGGGTCTTGGATCACGTCAAGTCTCACATCTATATCTGCTTCATTCCTCACACTTTAAGTTGAGGTAGAAAATAAATTTTTCTCAGCTAAACACTTTAATTGCTATTTTATATTTTTGACTTTGGATATTCTACTCGCCACAACAATTGTGTTGGTTTCTCGTGCCGGTGATCTCCCCTGATCTGACGAATTTTCCATTGTGATGGGAATTTGATAACCTTATGCAAGGTTGACAATACTGTGTCCATGTCATGAATCCACGACCTTCCTAAAGTTATGGGGTAAGTCATGTCTACATTCACTACCTGGAATTTGGTGTCTTCCATGACGCCCTCGGCGAATATAGATAACGTAATCTCTCCCTTTGTTTTGACACTTGAATTGTCGAACCCAAACAAAGATCGAGCCTTGGGTATCACACGATCAATTTCTTGCATCTCATTGACCACTCGCAGTAATATGATATTCATAGAGCTACTTGGATCAATCAAAACTCACTCGACATTAGTATCATGAACAAATAAAGATATTACAGTACATCGCTATGAGAGATGAACAAGCCATCTGCATCCTTATTTCCAAATGTTATGTTATCTTCTTCCAAGATTTGTCAAATCCGCTTCCCATGGGCCACTGATATTTTAACTATTTTTTGTTATCGTGCATGTAACTCCATTAACCTCCTAAGCCCCAAATATTACATTCATCGTCCTTTTTGACAATGGGGGCTTCGGTGGTTCTTCCTTGTTTTTCATATAAGACTGCTTTTCTTTCTCGTTAAATAAGTCAGTGAGACAGTCCTTTTAGTAAATAATCAACCTCCCCTTGTAGGATCTTAGAATCTGCTATTCTTTGACCGTGATCATTATGGAATTTACACCCGAATTTCTGACTTCTTTTGCTAGAATCTGATTCATCTCTTTAGACCATTGTACCTTATCACCCACGCCTCTTAACACTACTACTAACTCGGAAGTACTGACATTGAAGTTGTAATCTCCTACCTTTTATCAAGAATTTGGATCGTTGTTTCTTGTCATATCCCATTCTTTCCAAATCGAGAAGAAGAACCTACCTCCTTTTGCCGTGATCTCTGATCAAATCATGCATGTTCTGGTTTTGGCCTAAGATCTCGCCCTGCATGTCCCATATAAGGTTCGTATATGTTTTTTTCTAATCTCCTTTCTAGTTTTGATCTTCTAGATCCGAACCTCTCCTCCACATTTGCTTGGAACACCGTGTCTTTTTTTTATTCGTAACTTTATGCTATACCTATGAAAAACATCATTCCAAGTGGTTGCAGGAAATTCATGTAAACTCTCATTCAACCTTCTCGTGGCTTCTGAGCTTCTCTCATTTTGGTTGCTAGCAAATGCCATTGCTGCCCAATTATTAGGTACGCGAGGTAACATCATCCTTTCTTGCTAGAATCGATCCACGAACTCTCTAAGCAATTTAGTACTTCTTTGTTTTACCTTGAATATATCTTCCATTCTTTTTTCTACTTTTTGAGCTTCTGAATGTGCTTTTATGAATAAATATGCAAGCCTAGCAAAAGAGTCAATTCAATTTACAGGTAAGAGAGAATACCATGTTAGTGCCCCTTTAGTAAGGTGTTCACTAATTTTTTTACCAACACCGATTCGATTTCCGGCTTGGTTAAATTGTTGCTTTTGCCTCTTGTAGTAAACATTGTAAACATGATCTAGTGGTTTGGTAGTCCCATCATACTTGGGAATATCGGGGAGTTTAAACCTTTTTAGTATTGGTAATGGTGTTTCACTTGGTATCCATGGCTGTTGTGAATATTTGTCGATATTCACCTTTAATCAAAAGTGGTAATCTCGGTATTTGTTCTATACATTCATTTTGTTCCTTGAGATGTTTTTGCAAAGCTAGAACTAAATTTTATAAATTAGAATTATTTGGCGTACTTGATCCTTCGGCTATAGAGTTATTTGGTATTTCTCCGCTTTCAGAATATTCAAGCCCTGAATGAGGATTTTCCACAGTCGTATTAACTGGTGGAGGAAGCTGAACAAAACTTGGTAACCCACTTGCAAAAGAACGCAAAGCTTCACCGATCTGCTGCGCGATAAATTATTTTGGGTCATCTTGCACATTTGACTGTTCCTCTGCGACTAGCAGATCTGTCAGGTGAATTTTCTCGTGAATGTTGTGGAGAACTTGTGGGTGTGTTGTGTGGAGGAGTACCTCGTTGTTTTCCATCCTCAACCTGAACAATTTGATCAGTACCAGACATAATTTGTTGCTAAAGACAAAATATGTAAATGGAAAGTGAAAAGATTACTAGATATTTCGGGAATGGAACTAATTTATTTAACAAAAAATAGTTTTTGAGGTTAAAACAAATAAAAATAACAATTCGGATTTTTAATAACCAATTTTACTTCATTTTTACTAATATAAATGACTAGCAACTAATGGAAATAAAATATTGAGATAATAAGGAAAAAGTAATCTTATTAATAATCACAGCTTCCTTCCAATAGGAAAGAATAAGATTTTTTAACAGCAAAGAATAGAAAAAATATGGACAATTGATAGTATAAGTTCGTGAATTTCTTGATGATGGTACAAGATATGGTAAGGGGATTTATATAAGGGTACAATACGTAATTGTCGTGCCCTACTTAATTCATGCCCGTTAATAATATTTATTACATTGATCACCTGTTACATGGATCATTTGTAAGAGTTATGGTAATAACAATCAATCTCGCATAATCAGGGAGTATGCGGATTTCTTTCCATATTTGCAGCTATTAACGAACTCTCCTTCTTTTTTGTGGTATTTGATTATCCATCTCACACCTATTTCCTCCATTCCAGCTATAAGGTACGATAGATTTGTAGAAGATCCCGTGGGTGTTTCACCTATGCATTCTCTAATCTTCACTCTTCTTTATCACTTTGACTCTTATGCCACATGTCAGCATATCATCAGTCTATGTAACCAGTCTATTTTTCCATAATACAATTAAATTTAATCTTGCAGAGACATTAGAAGGTTTAGTTTTTTCAAAACTATTTACCCGTAAAATGGTACAGTGAAATTTAAACGTGGTTTATAGAAAAGTGAATCGATTTGATCCCAAAATGATAAATAAAATGTAGGACTTAGCATTGAGATCGAGATAAGACAGCAGAAATCTTGGTCTCCGAGACTATAGCTTCCGGGGGCATTAATAACAATATTAATAAGCAAGAAAATAAAATATTATTGAGCTTTGAGCAGTATATAGCATAAGCTTGACAGAAAATTTGTTTCCTTAAAATGGTTGTTGAACTCGCTATTTGTAGTTTCTTCTAGGGAGCAAGGTCCTAGGATCAAGTCCCTCTTAAATGACAATTATGGAAGCCATTGAAGAATGTGTAACGGCAGGCTATGAATGCCATATTCTCTATAGCGGGTTACGTACTTAATGCTATATAATATTGTTCATTAAATGTTACCTGGTGGTAGGCATTTATTTTGTCTTTATGAGCAGGATTCTCTTCGGGAACAAACGAGATTGCTACCCTCAGACTTGATTTCCATTGTCTCTCTTTTCATCTACGTTCGGCTCCAGTGTCGCTTTATTATGCGAGCATTTAATATGAACATATTTTATCCTATACAGATAGCCCCCTACTTTCCGGTGGCACATCCTCATGTCATCGCGAAGTCGATGAAGATACCAACACCTTTCTTGGCGGGAAACTCTCTGACCCCCTCTGAAATGTTTCTGATGCTTGATTAGACAAACGTCTCTCCGCCTTAAGCCCCGAACATGCCTCATCCCACAATAAGCAACACTTTGGCCGGTTCTTGAGGTAATCATGGCCACGATTTTAGCCACCTATTCCTTTACTTATACGCTTCAACCTTCTTCGTTAACACTTTATAATTTTCTAAACTCTCTCAAACTCTCTTTACTCAGCTCACACTTGTTTTCAACTTCCTTTAATCTTTTATTTTTCTAGAGAAAGACCCTTACTTGGCCTCCTTTTCCAAAATTCCAGTTCTTCAAAGAACAAAGAATACACTGATGATGTTGCTCCTCCTACGGTGAGCACCATTATCCCGTAAAACTTACTATATCTAAGGATTTCGAAGAGAAGTATCCTTCTGCTAACACCCGTTCATGGGTTGTTTGTGTCTATCCTTCTTCCATCCGTCCTTCTAGCATCCCTGCACTGAAGGAAGACTGTGTTTGTCAAGATTTAAACATCATCGCTTCTGACCTAGCGGAGCGAGTAACCTTCTCCAAGAAGGGTTTCACGTTCATTTATACGTACCCCTTCACTATGGGCCCGTTCTCATTGAGCAGGGGGATTGAGTCCGTTATCTTGGAGTTTTTCTTCCTTTACCAAGTGTTCTTGGCACAGGTGAGCCCTTATTTGTGGCGGACGGCCGCCTGTCTTCAACGTCTATGCCGGGAGACAGGGGAAGAGCTATCCCTGGTTCGACTGATGAACCTTTATTCCCCCAAGATTTCCCGTGGGGGAATGATAAACTTTAGAAAATGTGGTCGCCATGCTTTGCTCACCAGTATGGACGATGACAACGACCGTGGATGGATGGAGCAGTTCGCTGCAGTTGCCACCAGGGACATCATCCCGGCCACAACTCCATCCTTTCCTGAATAAGGGAACTGTACTTGTAAGTTCAGCATCTGTCTTTTCTTCTAGTTAAAGATTGTCCCATGCTATTACAGATCTTTCTCCTTTCATTATTTCAGCAACTCGGTGGACACCACCAAGGGTTGAAGGCTTGGACTAGTGGGTCCAGAAGATTTTGGACGTCACTACGCCCGAGACCCGCCGTTGGAAACAACTGGCCCTTAAATACGGTGGAAGGCCAATAATCATGGTAGGTTGGAGTAATCTTATTTTTACCTTACGTATAGGAAATTGGTTAACTTTTCTTTCCTGTTTAATCCAGGTCTTCTACAGGGCTCTATTATCATCCCCGAGGAGGACATTTTGGCTGATCCTGCTAATGCAGCGAGGTTGCTGCAGGAGTCTTTCACCCAAATGGCTGTCATCGGGCTTGCTTCCAGTGCAAGTGCTTCCTCTCGAAGTCCCCGGCCGGAGAACATGCAACAAAAAAGGCGACGTTCCTCCATGACCGAGGGCAAAAATAAAAAGGTGAAGAATGACACATTGTGATGATCGATGATGATGGAGGAGCCAGTGTGAGGGGGCTTCTCCACATAAAAGACGATGACCTTCATCAGCTCAACAAAATGCTCAATCTGTTGAGCTAGTTACACAGACCGAGGATGATGTCCAAGCACTTTGGGGGGAATGTGATATAGTGGAAGATGTCAACTCTCGCTTCTGAGTCCCAGTCACTGTTCTCAGTACTGTGAGGCTGGGTACCGAGTCTCTTCCATCTTCGGTTGATGAGAAACCAACAACTACCACTGCTTTTCCCGCAACCGCTTCTCAACCTATAACGCCATCAGCTTCATCACCCTCTTCGCCAACTTTGCCTTCGCCACCAGCAACTGCTACATCATCTCTACTGGCCGCAGTCGTTCGAGAGGAGGATGTCCCTCTTCTCTAGTCCCTAGTTCATGGGAATTTGGGACATAGCTACTCTGCCACCTCTGAAGATCCTCAGAGGAGGAGAAGTGTTTCCCTCTCTATTTCTATTAGGTGCCATATGATGTCCCAGCCGGTGGAACTTGCTAACTATTTGAAGCCCCTGGCTTCAGAGAAGGATAGGAATAAAATAAAGTCTCTCTCAGGAGAGTGTATGGTGAACAATGCCATGCACAACGCAGCGATGGTACGATCTTTGTTCCCTCTACTGTTCCTTCTATCTTTGTTATGGCAGAGTTTTTAATTTCTACCTATGTTTTACTGGCTAACTTCCTTTCTTCCTAGGGCCTTCAAAGGTTGATCCTTTATTAAGAGAACTCACCTCCGAGTAGGATCAATTGTTGGCCGAACGGGATCAAATTGTTGCTCGCCTCCCGGAACTAGAAGCGCAAGCTGCTGAGGCCGTTGAGTTGGAGTCTTGGTACAGCATAGCGAGCAAGAGATAGTGACCCTCAGTCAAGAGGCTGCCCTATTAAGGGTACAATTAGAGGAAGCACAGGCAAAATGGGTTGAGGTCCAAAATGTCATTTTTGCTACTGCCAATTCCGTGGCTGCATCTACTGAAAGACTGAATAATTTGGAGGCGTCCTTGAACTCCAAAGCAGAAGAGGGTTGCTGCTGCTGAGGAGAAGCATGCCTGGTTGGAGGAGAGGAATAAGAGAGTGATAAAGCATAACAAATTTTATAACTCCACTATCCGTGACCTTGATGTCAGCCTCCAGGCCGCTAGATCTTAGCGGAATAACCTTTCGACCGAGGTTGACTAGCTTAAGAAAGTGTGCCAAGCGGCTTCCCTCATTGTTGAAAAAATATATTCTATGTATATCATGAGGAGAAAAACCTTCAAATAGTCCAAAGCGGGTGTCACTGACTTTGATCCCGAAATCGCCAAGGCCCGTGAGCTGGAGTCAATTGCCCGAAGGGGTCTCCCGCTCCATCCTGAAGCTACTGACTCTTCTGGTTTTGGTTCTCAGTTCTCAGGAACTGAAGAAGTACCTGAAAGGGATGAGGGTGAAGGCCCCAATCTTGAACCGCTGACGGATCCGCCTACTTCTCCTAGGGGTGCAGATGCTTCTCTTCCCCCGGATTCCAGGGATGCAGTAGCTTAGGATTTTTGCATTCTTGTCACTTTTCTTTTCTTTTAAATACTTTCTTATTTGTGCTACATGGCACATTTTTTGTATATAGAAGTACTTTTTCGTTTAAGTACTGTGTAAGTTTTTCTCTTTGCATCGAATTATGCAAGGTTTCGGGTGCATTTTTTCCTGATAGAATTTGGATTTCGAGCATAAGTTCTTCCGGAATCAACCCTTTACCATGAGGGTTTCATAAAAGAGGGCCCCCTTATGTTTATGGTGCTCTTGAAGAGGACGTCTCATGTTCATTATGGCATTAGCATTTCAAGTACTTGTTTAACTTTCAAATGATAAAATTAATTCATCGTTCGGATAAGAAACAAGATAAAACTAAAAGGACATTACTTTATTCCTTCCATTTTTAAAAGTACATAAGCATTTGTTGTGCTAAAAAGAAGTTGCCATTACTTGTGGCTAACTTGTACAACTTGTTTCTAGGGGGCTAGCTGCGCGTCCCCGGCCCCGACGATAAAAACCTTTTTCCCGGATTTTGTAGTCCCTGTCGATGTGGCAGTCATGCTGTCGTATTCTCATATCATTCCTCCCAGTGTTCAAATGCGAAGAATGCGAATTTGAACACTGGAAGTCTTGCTCCTTTTAAGATTTCACTAGCAAAAGGTTGGATAATCTTTGGTTCGATAGCAAACTTTGTTTCTCATAGGAACTTTCCTACAAAGACAAAGATAACCTAACCACTCCTAGTGACTTGCACTCGTGACCGGTCGGGTAACCTTTGGCCCGATAGCAAGCTTTGTTTCCCGGTAGGAACTTCACTATCGAGCAAATGACTATCTAACCGCTCCATAGTGGCTCGTTGCTTGCATGCCATAAAGGTCTTATTTCTGCTAATGAAGCCTCCTTCATAGTATCCTTTCCATTGCTGCCTCATTAAAAACCTTGCAGAAAAACCCAATTAGGACAAATACTGGACGAAGGGAAAAAAAGTGCAGCACATACTTTCAATATAGGCGGTGTTCATTAGCAATAGTATCTTTTGAGGTGTGCTACATTCCAGTTGCTCAGTAATTTTACACCGTCTTGATTTTCCAATTCGTATGACCCTTTCCCAGTGACAGATGAAACCCGGTAGGGGCCTTCCCACGTCGGACCTTGCTTTCCTGCGTTGAGCTCCCGGGTGTTCTGAGTTACTTTCTTTAAATCCAAGTCTCATACTTTGAAATAACGGAGGTTGGCTCTTCGATTGTAATATCTTTCCATTCTCTATTTTTGGGCAGCCATCCTTATATGCGCTCGTCGAGCAACTTTTGACCAATAATGCTTCGTTGTTTTTCTTCGTCCTCCCGGAAGTATCTCAGGGTAGGTTCTCCTACTTCCATTAGGATGAAGGCTTTTGCTCTGCATACAAGGGAGAAATGAGTCCCCCTCGTGCTTGATTTGGCTGTTGTTCGATACGCCCGTATTACTCCTAGTACCTCTTCGGTCCATTTGCCTTTGGTTGCTCAATCTCTTTTTGAGATTTTGGATAATCACCTTGTTTGTTGATTCAGCTTGATCATTTGCGCTCAGGTGATAAGGTGATGATGTGATTCTTTTGATTTTCAAGTCTTCGAGGAATTTTGTGACCTTAGCGCCTATAAATTATGGCCCGTTGTCGCAGGCTATCTCTTTTGGTATCCCGAATCTACAAATTATATTCTCCCACAGGAAATCTACCACTTCACTCTCGCTAATTTTCTGGTAAGGACGTGGTTCAACCCACTTAGAAAAATAGTCAGTTAAAATCAAAAGAAATCTTACCTTACGCGGGGACCGGCATCAGAAAATCGGCTATATCTATTCCCCACTTTACGAATGGACAAGGTGATAAAACCTAGTGCCATAACTCTACTGATTGGTGTACCAACGATGCATGGCTTTGACACTTATCGCATTTGCTAACATAATCTTTAGAGTCTTGTTCAGTTCAGGGCTAGTAATATCCTACCCTAAACAGCTTCAATACCAATGAGTTTGCACCCGAGTGATTCCCGCAGATCCCTTCGTGTACTTCTCTCATGACGTAGTTAACCTCGGAAGCTCCTAAGCATCAGGCTAATGGGCCTTGAAAAGATTTTCTAAACAATTGACCTCCCCTAAAGCAGTATCGAGCTGCTTTCGTGTGCAGCGCTCAAGATGCCTTGGGATGTTCAGGTAGCTTTCCGTGCTCGAGAGAGTCAATGATCTCATTTCTACAGTCCTAGACCAAATTGGTCACGTTTATTATAAAGCCGTCTACGTAAAAAACTAAGTGCATAAGCTTCACGACCGCACCGGACTTTGATCCCTTCATTTCCATGGAAGATCCCAGATTGGCAAGTGAATCTGCTTTCGTGTTTTCTTCCCTCGGGATGTGGGTAATTAACCATTCCCTGAACCGTGCAAGAAGGGCCTGCACTTTCATTACATATTGTTGCATGCGTTCCTCTTTGGCTTCAAAGATCTCGTAGACCTGCTTTACTACCAATTGGGAATCACATTTGATTTCTATGACCTCGAAGTCTAATCCTTGGGCCAGCTCGAGTCCTACAATCAAAGCTTCATACTCTGCTTCATTATTAGTCAGAGGAACAGTTCTTATGGCCTGCCTTAGGGTTTCTCCCGAACACGTGATTAACATTACACCGAGCCCGGACCCTTTCTCATTGGAAGCTCCGTCCGTGAACAAGGTCCAAACTCCTAATGTCGATTCTGACACCATCACTATTTCTTTGGTAGCCAAAGTCTTAGTCCTGGACTGAAATCGGTCACAAAGTCGGCTAAAGCCTGTGACTTAATCGCAGTTCTAGGTTTATACTCTATGTCAAATTAACTCATTTCGACTGTCCTCTAGGCCAGCAGACTTGAAAGTTCAGGTTTATGAAGGATATTCCACAAGGAAAAAATTTTCACCGCGGCTATAGAATGACACTAGAAATAAGGCCTAAGCTTCCGGGCGGTGACCACGAGAGCTAAGGCCAGTTTTTCCAGATGCTGGTAGTAATGAGTTTCTGCTCCCGTTAAAATTTTACTAACATAATAGATAAGAGATTGCGTGCCTTCGTCCTCACGGACTAAAGTTGCACTTACCGCTACCTTCGAGACTGCTAAGTAAATCAGTAGTTGTTCGCCTTCCTTCAGTTTTGATAGTAACGGAGGGCTCGATAAATACCTTTTCAAATCCTTCAGAGCCTGCTAGCGTTCCGGATTCCATTCGGAGTTATTCTTCTTTTTGAGAAGTGAAAAGAAGTGATGGCATTTTTCTGAAGTACGATAAATGAATCTGCTTAAAACGGCTAGTCTTCCTGTCACCCTTTGAACCTCTTTTACGTTTGATATCTAGTCAGGGATATCTTCTATGGCTTTAATTTTATCGGGATTGACTTCGATCCCCCTTTGTGACACCAGGAACCCCAAGGACTTATTGGAGCTGATTTCAAATGCACACTTCTCGGGGTTAAGCTTCATGTTATGTTTCCTTAAGATGTCAAAGGTTTCTTGCAGGTGTTTAAGATGATCACCTATGTTCAAAGGCTTAACCATCATATCATCTATGTAAACTTCCATGGTTTTCCCTATTTGCTTTTCAAATATTTTGTTTACGAGCCACAAATAAGTGGCTCCGGTGTTCTTTGGCCTGAAAGACATCATATTATAGCAATATGTGCCGAAGTTCGTTATGAACGAAGTTTTCTCTTGATCCTCTGGGTTCATCTTGATTTGGTTGTACCCATAATAAGCATCGAGAAAACTCATTAAATCGTGCCTAGCCGTTACATCAATCATTTTATCAATGTTCGGCAATAGGAACGAGTCTTTTGGGCATCCCTTGTTTAGATCCTTATAGTCTACGCACATGCAATATTTATTCTTCTTCTTTGGAAATACTACTATGTTAGCTAGCCAGATAGGATACTTTACCTCTCAGATTGAACCGATATCAAGCAAACGCGTTACTTCTTCTTTGACGAATTTATTTCTGACCTCGACAATACGGCCTTTTTTCTACCTCACCGAAGGGATGTTAGGATCCAGGCTTAGTTTGTGCACGACCACTTCTAGCGGGATATTTGTCATATTCGCATGCGACCATGCAAGACAATCAACGTTAAATTTAAGAAATTCTATGAATCTTTACCTGAGCTAGAGGTTTAATCTTCCGATGGGGTTCTTTTCCTCTCCAAGAACTTTTCGAACAATGCGACCTGCTCAAGTTCTTCCGCTATGGACTTTTTTGCATCCGTTTCTACTGGTACCTAGAAATATCTTGGTACCTGATAGGATTTCGACCACTCCTCCCCCTAGTTGACTTTGTTCGGCTCGAGAGTAGGTGCCGGTTACTGTAGTTGCTATGTTGCAGCTCCTTTCTTTTGCTACTGGAAACTGAGATTGCGTTCATCTCCATTGCTGTCGGTTTGTCTCCTCTTATTTTTATAATTCCCTCAGGAGTTGGGAATTTCAGTAATTGATGATATGTTGACGACACATCCTTCATCTCGTGCAACCATGGTCTTCCCGGGATAATATTGTAGCCCATATCACCGTCTACTACTTATAAAAAGGTCGTCTTCATTACCGCTTCGGCATTCGTAGGCAATAGAATCTCTCCTCGGGTTTTCACGCCTACCAAATTGAACTCGGCGATGAGTTTTCTGGCTGGAATGATACTTCCGGTCAGCTTGGCTTGCTCCAGCACTCTCCATTGGATAATATTGGCCGAACTTCCTGGGTCTACCAAGACTCTTTTAATTTTAAAATCTAAAACACTAAGAGAGATTACCAGGGAATCATTGTGCGGCAGCAGTAGTCCATCCGTGTCTTCCTCCGTGAAAGTAATGTAGTCCTCAACGACTCCTGAAGTCTTTTACTGTTGTTTACTAACACCTTCGTCTTTTTTGCCGCCAAAAATGTCACACTATTAATCTTGTTTCCCCTGAAAAATCATGTTGATCGTCAGACGAGGAGGATCTTCTCCTACTTTCCATGGTTTCGCGTTATCACGATTGTGGTCATAGTTATTTTTAGCCCGGTCGCTTAAGAATTCTATGAGATAGCCATTTTTTAGAACTGTTGCCCCCTCCTCACACAAATGCCGGCTGTCCCCAGTCTGGTGGCCGTTGGTCCCATGGTATTCACATCACAAATTAGGATCCCTCTGACTGGGATCAAATCTCATTAGCTTCGGAAACCGTGCTTCCTTAATGTTCCTCGTAGCCGATACTAGTTTCACTATGCTGACGTTGAAGTTGTATTCGGATAGCCTGGGTAAGGAGGAATCTTGGGAACCCGATATCTTCTTGTCCTGCAATTATCTATTATTTCGAACGCGATCAGCTCTCCTATCAGTAGCGAATATATCAGCGGAAACCTTTGCCGCGTCCTTTGGCCCTTTCATAGGGCAAAAACCATCCTCTAGAAGATTGTTGTTCTGTGTCAAAATCATCCTTCGATTTCTCCTTATTCTTCTCCCGGTCCCAACCCTTGGTTGGTGCTGCGAAACCGAGCTAATCATCCTCAATTCTTATCTTTGACTCGTACTGTTTGTGAACATCTGCCCATGTTGTAACCTGGAACTCGAGCAAACTTTCTTTCAATTTTCGAGAAGCGTCGGAACTTCTTGGATTCATCCTTTTAGTAGATGATTCAGCTTCCTATTCGTCCGGTATGACCGGTAGTAGCATCCTTTCTTTCTGGAATATGGTCACCAACTCTTGTAGCAATTCGGACTCTCCTTGTGCAATCCTAAATATGTAGGCCTTTTAGGCTTGTACCTTTCTAGCTCCAACATGGGCCTTGATAAAAGAATCTTTGAGCATCTCGAAGGAATCGATTGAGTGATCGGGTAAAAGAGAATACCATGTCAGTGTCCCCTTCGTGAGGGTCTCACTGAATTTCTTCAGTAAGATTGACTAATCTCGTGCAGAGCTAAATCGCTCCCCTTCACCGCTATTGTATAGGTGGTGAATTTGAAGTCTCATCATATTTCGGCGCATTTGGCATCTTGAACCACTTCGGAATCAACTCTAGTGCCGCGCTTAGTTTGAACAACAACTAAGTGTATTTCTTTGAATTTGGTCCTTTCAATACTGGTGGTGCGCTTGGGATTTGATCCATTTGGGCATTTATTTCCCTCATAAACCGCATGAGTTCGGGTTTAAAGGGATCATTCTCACTGTTATCCTCGGAACCGCTACCACCCCAGCCCTATCGAAGCTGACTTCGCCTCTCAGGGTGTTTTGTCAACCCTCTGCGTTGTTTGGATTGCAAGAGCACCGGAAGGAAGTGGACCTCGTCCATTCGCGTTGTTGGAAGCACCAGACAACGCTCGCCTCAACTCCGTTATAACCAGATCGTGTCGCGAGAGATGACCCATAATAGCCTTTTGTTGCTCCTTAGGATCCCTACTGTTTTAGCGATATGCTCGTCTTCTGCATCATCAGGAGTTGCCTCCCGCACATGTCGTGGATATTGCCTGCCACGGATCGGCATTGCCTCATCCCCCTCGTTGCGAGTATCACTGATCGAATCTTCGTGCTGAGGCTGATTTCCTTGTGCCTCAGTGTTGTGTGCGATGTTGACATTGTAATATGCCATTATTATGATTTTTGCTAAGAACAAAGTATCAAACATATTAGTAATAGATGCAAGGATCAACTTAATTACACAACTGTCTAAGCCCCACGATGGGCGCCAAACTGTTTACCTGTAAAATGGTACAGTTGAATTTATATGTGGTTCATAGACAAGTGAATCAATTTGAATCCAAAATCATAAATAAATTAAACAAGAATTTAAGACTTAGCATTGAAATCGAGATAAGACAAAAGAAATCTTGGGTCTGAGAGGAGAGCTTCGAGGGGTACTAGTAACGATATTAATAAGCAAGAAGAAAAAATATTATTGAGCTTTGAACAGTATATAGCATAAGCTTGACAGAAAATTTGTGTCCTTACAATGGTTGTTGAACTCACTATTTATAGTTGCTCTTAGCGAACAAGGTCCTAGGATCAAGCCCCTCTTAAATGACAATTATGGGGACCATTGAAGAATGTGCAACGACGGGCTATGAATACCATATTCTCTGTAATGGGCTACGTACTTAATGCTATAGAATATTCTCCATTAAATGTTACCGGGTGGCATGCATTTATTTTGTCTTTATGAGCAACATTCCCTTCAGGAACAAATGAGATTGCTGCCCTCGAACTTGATTGCTATTTGTCTCTCTTTCCATCTGCCTTCGGCTCCACGTGTCGCTTTATAATACGAGCATTTAATATGAACATATTTTACCCTATACAAAAATCAGTGAAGCAAAGAATTTTACCTTATCAATATAAATAAAAGCAAACTATGATAATTGCATATGATAAAAAAGAGTTGATACTATATAGATAGAGTATAAACGATTAAAAGATATTCATAATGTAAAAGTAATTGTTTTCATTTGTGTAATTTAGCTTTTAACACATCTTATTTTCTTTTTTATTCAAAGTTCTTACTTTTGTTCATCAATTCTTTAGTAGTTTGAGCCCTGGTTTGAAGGCAAGCGCTTCATTGAGATATCACTAAAGTCCGACATCACTCTTCTTAACTAGTTTGATAATTTATTACGTCCTTTATCCGTTCAATATAACGTAATTTAACATTTGTATTGAATTAATCCACATATCCTTTAAACCACTTATAAATTTTATTGTTATCTGTTTTTTAGGGTAAATATTTTGGCGCCCACGGTGGGGCTAAGGATAATAGTGGCAATTTGATGCAAATTTCCATAAGACACTCTATTTTACACTTGTTCTTTGAGCTTTTAATTTCAGGTCAGATTAAATATGTCGATCTCCTAATATTCCCATTTGAACATTGATGATGAGTCTGGCCACCAGGGTGAGAACAACAATGTGGTGCCCAGCAACGAGGTGCCCCCTGTTGACGCCAACGGAGTTCCAGTCGCAGACCCGATCAATGCTAACTCACATGTGGCTATCGAAGCAAACTTGCCTACCGATCCCGAAAATAGCATTCACGGGGGAGCCCAATCAATAGACCGAAGTACACACAATGGAGAATGTGATGGGATCAACTTGCAGGTGATCTTCGAAATGTTACAGGCCCAACAGGCAGCAATAGCTCAGTTGAGAACCAAATTCGTGTCCCCATTAGAGTTGAGCCCGAAGAATCCTGGGAAAACACTCGCAGAAATGAACCGGCCACTGAAAGGACGAGTGAAGCAGAACCCGGGACCAATCCCGAGATAATAAAGATGCTTGAGGAACTGACAAAATGGGTGGAATCGGGAAAAAAAGAAAATCGAAGCCAACGACAAAAAAGTGGAGACCTATAACTCCAGGGTTGATCAAATCCCAGGAGCACCACCGATACTTAAGGGTTTGGATTCCAAGAAATTTATCCAAAAACTTTTCCCTCCGAGCGCAACTCCAAAACCGATCCAAAAGAAGTTCCGCATGCCCGAAATTCTGAAATATAATGGAACAACTTATCCAAATGAACATGTGACCTCCTACACGTGTGCTATCAAGGGAAACGACTTGGAAGATAACAAAATCGAATCTGTTCTGCTGAAAAAGATCGGAGAAACCTTGTCAAAGGGAGCTATGATATGGTATCACAATTTACCCCCTAATTCTATTGACTCGTTTTCTATGCTTGTAGATGCCTTTGTAAATGCGCACGTCGGGGCCATCAAGGTCGAGACCAAGAAGTCATACCTCTTCAAAGTGAAACAAAGAGATAACGAGATTCTTAGGGAATTCGTGTCGAGATTTCAACATGAACAGATGGATCTGCCTCCGGCCGCGGACGATTGGGCCGTTCAGGCATTCACCTAAGGACTTAACCCCCAAAGCTCATTGGCTTCACAGCAGTTGAAAGAAAATTTCATAGAATGCCCCACAGTAACTTGGGCCGACGTCTATAATAGGTAGAAATCAAAAATTAGGGGTCAAAGATGATCAGCTCGGGGACCCTTCCAGATCCATTTATCCCATCAGACCTAGTGACAAATCCAAAAGACTCGTCGATCATGAACGAAGATCGAACAGAGATCGGTATCAACCATACAACGTAGATCGAAGAGGTAATGGGTCCGGACGCGACCTTACGAGGAGTGAAAAAAGGAACGATCGAGGCCACAATAGTCAGGGACATATGAGTAAGAACAGCTTCGATAGGCCACTCGGGCCCCGGGTGGCACAGAGATTATCAAAATACAACTTCAGTGTCAACGCTGCCAGCATCGTGTCCGCCATCGGACGTATCAAAGATACCAAATAGCCTCGACCATTGCAGTTTGATCCTGCCCAAAGGGACCCCAACCTAATATGTAAGTATCGCGGCACTCACGGCCACAGAACCGAAGACTACCAACAACTGAGAGAAGAAGTAGCCTGGTTATTCAATAACGGACACCTCCGAGGATTCCTAACTTATCGAGCCGAGAATCACTTCAGGAATAGGGACTCCAACAATCAGATCGAACAAGAGGAACCTCAGCACTTCATTAACATGATCATTGGTGGAGTTGACGTCCCCCAAGGGCCGATGCTGAAGCGTGCTAAGGTGTCCTTTACATGGGAAAAACGGACTCGAGATTATGTACCAGAGGGAACCGTATATTTCAACGATGAGGACACTGAAGGCATCATGCAATCGCATATTGATGCACTGGTAATATCTGTACTCATAAATAAATCTCGAGTTAAGCGTGCGTTAATTGAACCAGGTAGCTCGGCCAATATCATCAGATCGAGGGTCGTGGAACAGCTGGGTCAACAAGACAAAATAGTGCCTGCAATTCAAGTTTTAAACGGATTAAACATGGCATGCGAAACTACTAAAAGGGAGATAACCTGCTGGTAAACGTTGCCGAAACCATTCAGGAAACAATGTTTTATGTAATAGAAGGAGATATGAGATACAATGCTCTATTCATCAGGCCACGGATTCACAACATGAGGGTAGTACCCTCGACAATACATCAGGCGTTGAAATTCCCCAGATCAGGAGGGATCAAGATTGTTTACGAAGACCAGCCGGCCATAAAAGAAATGTTCGCGATCGATGAGGTGACCTTGATATCCACGCTCACGACATCAAAGAACCCCGGTTCGGTTACCAAGGAAGAAACCAAATAGTAATCACCGACACCGGCCCTGACCGAACCAGAGAAGCAGGAGACGGGCGAAGATGATGATTACAGAATCCCAATGTCGTTCATAGCCCCTGACGATTCCGATGCCAGCAAGTCAATGGTTGAGGAGATGGAACAAGTCATATTGATCGAGCACTTGCCCATCGGAAGGCATACCTGGACATGAGGCTAAATTCCGAGCTCAGGAAGAAACTCATTGAATTCCTTATAGCTAACATAGATTGTTTCGCTTGGTCCCACCTTGATATGATAGGGATCCCGCCATAAATAACTACTCAAAGCTAAGCTTAGACCCAAAATTCCACCCGATTAAACAGAACAGGAGGCCTCAGTCCGAAGTTAAGCATGAATTCACCAAAGACGAGGTATCCAAACTCCTTAAAATAGGTTCTATTCGGGAAGTTAAGTACCCGGATTGGTTAGCAAACGTAGTAGTAGTGCCTAAAAAAGAAAATAAATTAAGAATGTGTGTAGACTACAAAGACTTGAACAAGGCATGCCTTAAAGACTCTTTTCCTTTGCCTAACATCGATCGCATGATCGACGCGACACCCAGCCACGAGATACTCAACTTTCTCGACGCCTATTCCGAGTACAACCAAATCCGGATGGACCCGAGCGATCAGAAAAAAACTTCCTTCATCACTAAATACGGCACCTATTTTTATAACGTAATGTCGTTCGGACTAAGCAATGCCGGTGCCACTTACCAACACCTAGTAAACCGGATGTTCAAAGAAGAAATAGGAAAATCAGTGGAGGTTTACATTGACGATATGTTATTTAAGCCCCTGCAAGCAAAGGACCATTTGGAACATTTGCAGGAAACCATTAACATACTGAAGAAATACAATATGAAGTTGAACCCAGAGAAATGCGCATTCGGGGTCGGGTCCGAGAAGTTCCTTGGATTCATGGTGTCCAACCGGGGAATCGAGATCAATCCCGACAAAATCAAAGCTATAGAAGACATCACTGTTATGGACAATGTCAAGGCCGTTCAAAGGTTAACCGGGCGTATAGCCGCCCTAAGTCGGTTCATATCAAGGTCCTCCGATAAGAGCCATCAGTTCTTCTCATTACTGAAGAAGAAGAATAACTTTTCGTGGACCCCAGAGTGCCAACAAGCTTTGGAGGAACTCAAACAGTACCTCTCGAGTCCACCTTTGCTTCATACTCTGAAGGCAGACGAGCAGTTGTACCTGTACTTAGTGGTATCCGAGATAGCGGTGAGTGGAGTCTTAGTCCGGGAACAGTAAGGTATGCACTATATATTATGTTAGTAGGACTCTAGGCGAGGTCGAAACGAGGTATCCTCACCTGGAAAAATTGGCACTCGCTTTGCTAAGCGCCTCCAGGAAGTTAAAGCCATATTTTCAATTCCATCCCATATATGTGGTAACTACTTAGCCATTGAGAAACATAATGCACAAACCCGAGCTCTCGGGATGATTGGACAAATAGGCCGTGAAAATTAGCGGGTACGATACCCGAAGTCGAAAAGGAATTGTTGTTGAACTCAGGGACTGCCTCGGCGATCTAGGCCCACTTTACGGACGGTGCCTCGAACGCAAAAGGGTCCGGACTTGGCATTGTGTTGAAGCCGCCCATGGGTAACGTAGTTAGGCAATCTATTAGAACTCTAAAATTGACTAACAATGAGGCCAAGTATGAGGCCATGATTGCAGGTCTTAAATTTGCAAAAAGCCTGGGGGCCGAAGTGATCGAAGCTAAATGCGACTCCCTCCTTGTGGTAAATCAAGTCAATAGGACATTCGAAGTGAAAGAGGAGCAAATGCAAAGATACTTGGATAAACTACAGGTAATGCTACATCGATTCAAGGAATGGACCCTACAACACGTGCCCCGGGATAAAAATAGCGAAGCTGATGCTCTGGCTAACTTGGGGTCATTGGTTGATGACTATGAATTCACTTCGGGGATGGTTGTACAACTCATGAAATTGGTAGTGGAAGAAGAACATGCTGAGATAAACGCGACAAGTTTCACCTAGGACTAGAGAAACAAGTATATAGACTATCTGAAGACCGGGAAGCTGCCCTCGTATCCCAAAGAATCTAGTGCTCTGCACACGAAGGCGGTCAGGTTTAGCCTGTCTGAAGATAATACTCTATTCAGAAGAACTTTTGATGGCCCACTCGCTATATTCTTTGGACTGAGAGACACCGAATATATTATGAGGGAAGTTCATGAAGACACCTGCAGAAACCATTCGGGGACAGAATCGTTGGTCCAAGATAATCAGAGCCGGCTATATTACTGGAACGAAATGGAGAAAGATGCGAAGGAGTTCATGAAAAAATGCGATGGTTGTAAGAGGCATGCACCACTGATCCACCAACTCGGGAAGTTACTACACTCAGTCCTGTCGCCTTGCCCGTTCCTGAAATGGGGACTGAACATCGTCGGTCCCCTACCATGGGCACCGATTAAGGCCCCATTTATATTATTTATGACTGACTATTTCTCTAAATGAGTTGAAGCTCAAGCATTCGAGAAGGTCCGGGAGAAAGAAGTCATCGACTTCATTTGGGACCACATAATATGCTGGTTTGGAATACCGGCTAAGATAGTATGTGATAATGGGAAGCAGTTCATCGGCAGTAAGGTAAGCAAATTTTTTGAGGACCATAAGATCAAGAAGATATTGTCAACACCTATCACCCTAGTGAGAATGGGTAGGCAGAGTCGACGAACAAAAAATCCTTCAAAACATTAAGAAAAGGTTGACCAAAGCCAAAGGGAAATAGAAGGAAATCTTGCCCGAAGTCTTGTAGGCATATTGCACGACCTCAATATCCAGTATTGGGCCTACCCCGTTTTCGTCTATGGTGCCGAAGCACTAATATCGATCGAGGTGGGAGAATTGAGCCTCAGGTTCCGAAATGCAACCGAAGAATCAGACGGCGAGGCCATGAGCACGAGCCTAGAACTACTGGATGAGAGGTGCGAGGCTGCTTAAGTCTAGTTGGCCGCCCAAAAGCAGCAGATAGAAAGATATTACAACCGAAGAGCCAACCTCCAACATTTCAATATTGGGGGCTTGGTGTTAAGAAGAGCAACGCAGAACACTTGGAACCGAAATAAAGGGAAGCTAGGATTGAATTGGAATGGTCCATATCGAGTCATCGGAATTACCGGTAAAGGTTTGTATAAGCTCGAAGCAAGGAACGGCGCACAACTACCGAACAACTGGAACGTGACCCACTTGAAATGATACTATTACTGAGGTACGACCTCATTCATTTTCTTTTATTTATTTTATTATGAATTGGGCTAACACTTGCAGGCAACAACCAAAGGAGAATGTAGCTGATTAGGTCTGAAAGCATACGTTCCACTCTTTTTTCCTCGAACCGCTTTTGTCCAAAATGGGTTTTCCAACAAGGTTTTTAATGAGGCAACAACAAATCGTGCTAACTTAGAGTCGAAGACCGGATTTAAATCAAAGTCAATGGTCGCATCAACAGTATCCGAGCCCACTAAAAAATCGACCTCGAATGCATAGGGCCATCACCCTCGGGTTATGATTGTTAGCAAGGAAGGAAACTCGGTGCTCAAACAGTCTAGGCTCAGTGGTTAGGATTCATTATAAGGGCCAAACAGTCAAATGAACCGTGCCCGCGTAGGTCACCCCAGCCGTAATACAAGCTTTTATACAATCTTGTACATTACACACAAAAATGAAAGAAAGTTTCTACCTAACCAACAAACATTTTTTAATGAAGTCCGTAATCAAAACATAAGGCATTCAAGAAAATTCCAAACATGTTCAAAGGTTACCCTCGGCAAAGATATAGTCTAAAAACATTTAAACGAGCATCTCGGGGAAAGTTTTTGGTCTCTCCGAGCCCTCATAAATTTCAAGAAAAAATTGCATCGGGGACAAGTCTTGTTCAGACCTCTGAAAAACAACTTATTACTGCGTTTGATCCTGTGCTAAGGCATTTGAAATCTTTGCAATTGTAAAAATGATGCTAAAGATAATAGACTTGAAAATTTCTAAAAGGAAAAAAATTTATATAATTTCCAAAATGTCTTTAAAAAGGCCAATGAAAATGGCCTCAACAAAATAAATGTACAAGATACAAAAAAAAAAAAGAAAAAAAATACTAAGGCATTTACGCCTGATCTTCACCAGAACTCGCCTCATCACTAGAGCCGTCGGGGCCTTCTGGTTCTTCGGAGCCCTTGGAGCTTCTTTCATCTTTGGGTTCAGCTAGCTTCTTGGCCTCGACCTCAAGTCTCTTCGCCTCCTCAATCTCAACTGACAAGTCAAAGCCTCGGGCATGGATCTCCTCGAGGTTCTCCCTCTGGGATAGCCACCTCACGTACTCAGCGGTAGTCTTCAGGTGAACCTCGGTTGCTTCGACATCGGCCCTATACTGGGCCACCATATCTTCAGCATAGGCAAAAGTTATGCATATCTGAGACTTTATAGCTTCACATTCGTTACCGAGGGCATCCCGCTCTGCCGGAGCCGAGCTCAATTGTGATCGGAGTTCATCGTTCAACTAGGACCACTTGTCATTTTTTTCTTTTGCTATTCGATGTTGAACCTCTACTGATGCCAGCTGTGCCTAGGCGGCTTCCTTCTCCGAAGCCGGCTGGTCCATTTTGCTCTTCCAACCATCGGCCATGGCTCAGACCTCATTCATTTGAGCTCGGAGTTGGTCGATCCGGTCAATCTTCTACTGAACCTGTGATGTTTGGTTGTTAGTTTCTATGGCTAAGACTTCATTGCTAACTTCGAAAACCCTTACCTTTTCCACCATGTCGGCATGCTCCATTTGAGCCGCATACCGCTCGGCCTGGAGGTTCTTGACGACCCCTTCGTGTTGTTCGCTGAGAAGCTTATACATGTCTCTTTTTTTGGCAAGCTCCTTGACCTCAGCCTCGAGCTGCTTAACCTCGGTCCGATACCGAAGAAAGCTTTCATGATGGAGTACCGAGGCATAAAAAAGGGTAAAAGAAAGAAGAAATGAGAAATATCAAGAACTAAGTCAAAGGTCGAAAGAACATAATGATGCCTTTCCTGACTTAGTGCCTGCTGCTCCTCGTTGAACAGGTACGGCACGTCCACCTCGTTCATTTTTGCATGGTCTTCTTCGGTCATCAGGGATTGGAGGTAGCTCGCTACTCCTACAGGAGCAGAAAAAACCCAGGCATCCTCCGGGACAGTGATGATTATCGACCTCTTACGGTCGGGATCCGCGTTCGAGGAGGGGAACTGGTTGATTAACTTTGGCTCGATTCTAGCCCGCCGACTTCTGAAGAAAGATCCTTTCTCAGCACTTCCAAGTCGCCCAACCCAGAAAAGTTTCCAAGACGGACGAGTCCACGCCGTCAAAAAAGGAACAAAGGGGATCGTCCACGCCATGAGCCCGTTAGATTTCTCCTTCCTCTCTTGGGCCTCCTCGAGCATAGACTCGGTGTAGGATGGCGTCCTTGAGATCTCATTTACGCCGAGGGCTTCCTTTGGTGCAGAGCCGTCATCTTGCGAAGTTTCACCCCGGGGATGCGCGTCGGCTTTTGGAGTTGGAGGGGGGTCGGTCTCGCGAGTCTCCCCCTCAGATGCATCCCAATACCCGGGGTAGGTGGTAGTCCCGTGAGTTACTAAGATAGATTCATCCTCCGGCTCGTCCCTAAGCCGGAGGAGGGAGTCAGAGGCAGGCACACGAGAACTGGAGCCCCTTTTAGGCTTGCGGAGCACCCGCTTCTTAGGTTTCTTCGCCTCGGAGCTCTAGGAGCTCGAGGTTTTCCTTTCCTCTTCTTCTTTCCCTCCGTGGCAGCAATGGAGGGATCAATGAGCAGGGGAACATCTTCGTCCCCTTTTGGAGGCCTATGTTTGATGGTCTTAGACAAAACCTGCAATGATAAAGATGAGGGGTTAGTACAATATAAAGCGGAGACGTAATGTTGGCTATTAGGAAAGAGACCTTACCATGATAACGGGCTTCTCATCGGCCCTTTGAGAGTCCGTGCCATGTGCGCTCGAAGTAGGACATCAGAGTACAGATGCTTTTGATCCACTCCTTTAACCAGGAGACCGCATTCAGAACCTGGGCAACAGTTGCATAGCCACAAACATAAATGAGAAGATCAAAATAAAAGAAGAAGAAATTTTGATGGAATTTCACTTGCGAGACGCATTCCATTTCTCATGGAATGGCTTGTATTTTGGGGGGGATCAAATCCTCGTTCTTCACTCGAGCGCCCCTACCAGCTCCCGGTCTCCCTCTTCATCGATACGGGAGAAGGGGGCTTTGCTGGTCCGCGTGTAAGCTTGATCAGTCCCCCTCAGAACATCAAGGACTGTATAATCGGAGCAGGTGGTCAATCGTGAACCGACAAGATTTGATCATGTTCACGAAGTAACGAAGGAGAGTCATGATCCTCCACAATGATGGATGTATTTGCTCGAGGCACAGCTCGTACCTCTTACGAAAATCCAAGATGATCGGGTCCACCAGGCCCAACGTGAAGGGATAAGTGTAAACACTTAAGTACCCCTTCTCATGGGTAGTAACGGCGTCGTCGGGCCCGAGGACTACCACGTCCTTGCCTTCCCAATTGCAATCCTTACAGACTATGGGAAGAACGTCCTCAGTCACGGAACATACATATCTCGAGACCCCTACGCCTCGGTCCTATTTGTGCGAAGGCTTCTCGACCTTGAAGTCATTAGCAATTGAGTAGCCCCCACGGATAAACACTGACAAAAGGAGGCTCGGGGGACGGATCGTTAACAGACACAACAGGGAAAGCCGTTTCGAGGCCCACTACCTCAGGGGTGACCGCTTCAGTACCAGCGGCCAGTTTAGAAGATGAAGAAGTAACTTGTTGAGGAATAGTTTTCGATATTTTTGTCATTGTCATCTGGGAGAAAGTTTGAAAGTTTGATGAATGAACACGAAGTTTTGGAGAAATGGGTTTTGAAGATGAAGAATCGGGTCTGAAGATTTGAAAAAATTTTGGTAGAAACCTGGAGATTGCTATGAATATTGAAGAACATAGATGAAGATTGAATATGTGATGAAGGTTTCGATAATGGTTGATGGCTCAAAGATAGCGGTTTGATTGGAAAATAGAAAAAGGACAAAGGAAGGAGGCTTTTATAGGGAAACAGCCGATGCTTCGCATTCGGAGGCAACCTGTCGATGAATGACACGTGTCCAAAGAAAGAATGACATGATTTATGGGACGTTTCGGCTCCCCGAAAAAACATACAAAGGAAGGAACCGGAGTCATCTGTCATTTCCCATCGTTTCGGCAAGCCTTCCCTTTAAGAAACGAGAGGGCTATCTATATACGAGTAAAACCGAGACTGTTGCATGACTTATTTTCCCAATGAGCCAATCGAAGCAGGAACATGACCATAATATATCGGAGTCAGAAAGAAGAACCCCTCGTATTACGGCTCGAAACACCTGCCTACGGGGATATCGAAGACGTATCCTCGAGGTCCGACTTAAGTGTAACGACCCTATCAGTCATTTTGAACTCTAGTACATTTGTTTGGCAGTTTGAGGCCTTGGGTAGCTTCACTTCATGTTTTATGACTACTACATGTGGTCGGAATTTAATTTCGAGAAGTTCAGAGTTGATTTGAAAAGAAAATTCCAATTTCGAAAGCCTTACGTTGGAAAGATTGACTAAGGTTTGACTTTTGAGTAAACGACCTCGAAATCGGGATTTGAAGGTTCCAATAGGTTCGTATGATAATTTTGGACTTGGGCGGATGTTCGGGTTGAGTATCGGGTCGCCCGGGAGCATTTCGGCGCTTAATATGAAAAGTTAGCATTTTGAAGGTTTTAGAATTTCTTATGTTTGATTTGAAGTGGAATATGGTGTTATCGATGTCCTTTTGAAATTTTGAGCCTTGGAATGGGTTTGTATTGGGATTTATGACTTGTGCGCAAAGTTTGGCATCATTCCAGAATGTTTTGATATGATTCAGACGCGTTTGTCAAAGTTTGAAAGTTTGAAAGTTTAAGGAAGGCTTTTGATCGTTGATTCATAGAATTGATGTTCTTTAGTATGATTTGAGGCCTTAAGCAGGTCTGTGTTATGCTATAGAACATGTTGGTGTGATTGGACAGGGTCCCGGGGGCCTCAGGTGTGTTTCGTTATGGTTTCGGGTGATTTATCCTTGTTTTGCTGTTGCTGCTGTTGCTGCTTCTAGTTTTGTCCTTTGCGAACGCAAAGGAAGTCCCGCATTCGCAAGAAGGAAAAATGATGGCTGCCTTTTTGTTCTTCGCGAACGTGAAGGAGGGTTTGCGAATGCGAAGGGGAGCTAGGGGTCAGGGGGACCTTACCTCGAACACGACAAGGTAGTCGCGAATGCGGTGAGTTGTTGGGTTGGCAGTTTTCCCTTCGCGAACGCGGATTCCGCAAACGCGAATGAGGAGTTCCAGGCTGGAGGCAGTTGGCTATCTTAAATGTAGGAGATTGAATGCAAACTCGATGTTGTGCTTGGACAGGCCTTCGCAAACGCGACCATGGTCACGCAAAAGCGATGAAGGACGGGGCTTGGGCAGATTGTTTTATATCGGAGATTTTGCTCATTTCACTTATTTCTCTCTTGGTTTGGGCAATTTTGGAGAGCTTCACGGTGAGGTTTTCATCATCTATTAAAAGGTAAGTAATTCCCCCACATTGTTAGCTAATTACATGGATTATACAAGGATTTAAACATGAAAATTTATAGAGATTTTGAGATATTAAGAGAAAACCTAGAAATTTGGTATTTTTAGATTTTGACCACGAAATTGGACATGAAATTTGGAATAAATTATATATTTGAGTTCGTGGCATTACGAGTAAAGTTTATCTTCGAACATTTTTGAATTCGGGCACGTGGGCTTGAGGGTTAACTTTATTGACTTTTTGAGCGGAGTTGGGGATTGTTATGAATTGATTAATTATAAGCATTGGACTATTTTTTGATTGAGTTGCACATTATTTGACTAGTTTCGAATAGTTTGGCTTGAATTGAAGAGCTAGAGAGGCGTTGGAGCCGGTTTTGGAATTTCGGAGCGAGGTAAGTCTTCTGTCTAACCTTGTGAAAGAAAAACTACCACCTAGGTGATGTTTATTGTTATGTGCAACAAGTTGTGGGTGCTACATGCGCACGGGGTGACGAGAGTCCGTACGTAGCTAAAGTATGTTTATGTCTGGGTAGACTTAGGACCTTATCATGTAACAATTAAATTATCTAAACTCATTCTGCTGGCTTAATTGATTGAAGTTATAGTTAATGTTGATTTAGAAATAAATACATGTATACTAGACCGAGCCTTATGACTTTGAGTTGTGGGCGAGTTATTTGAGAAACAATAAAGATTATATTCACTTTGTGCTCATGTACTGTATTGTAAGCACGTATCTCGTAATTCGATAACTTCCTTCCTCTTTTGTGGAGCGGGCAGAACACCACGGCAGTATAATAGATGCATCTATGGTGTGTGACGCTCGACCCTCGGCAGTGTACATATTATTCTGGATCGGGCAGAATGACCTCGGCAGAATCCTGCGCTATATCGCTAGTAGTCCGAATATTCACGAGATAATCTTTCCACGGGTGCCCAGCATCTTATATGGTATTCCTTGTTTATTTGATATTGGCACTTGTCATTTTCTTAGCTTTTAAGGTAGAATACAAGATTGAGAAATTCATACTTTAAATGAAATATTTGGAAGATATGTAATTTACAGATTCACCCCACTATCGCTATGCACTTCAGATCTGTTATAAATTATTATATTATTTAATTGGACCTCTAGTAAATGCCGTTGTCGACCCCTCGTCACTATTTCTCTGGGTTTAGGCTAGATACTTACTGGGTACGCGTTGATTTACGTACTCATGCTGCACTTCTGCACTACATGTGCACAATCTGACAGGTTCGTTTGGTAATCATCTTGGCGCGTAGGTGCACCTGTTGAGGGGACTTTATGTAAGCTGCATTCCAGGCTACCATGGCACTCCACCGAGTCTTCATTTTACTATGTATTTCATCCTGTCTATGCACATTCCAGACAGATGTTGTATTATTATTGTACTCCTTAGAAAATGCTCATGCACTTGTGACACCGGATTTTGGGGTTATACTAGTTGATGTTTATGATATCGTATATTATTTCGCCTTTTATTTCTTTTATAAACTACAAATGTTATACGTTCCCATGGATTTAGAAGTGTAAATCTCCGTCCTTATTAAATTTTATGCTTTCGAAAATAATAAAATGAATAATTAAATGGATAAATCATAATTGCCTTGCCTGACAGCGGCGTTAGGCACAATCACGACCTATAGTGGATATTGGGTCGTGACATTAAGGGTTGAGACTTCGAAGAACATTACCAAGCAGCTGCACACGACAAACAAAGGGCCGAGATACACGTACCTAACCGAATATCACAACGTGAATCTCGGCTTGTATTGGCGGAAAATCAGTGATAGTCGAGATGAAAGAGTTTTACCTTTTTTATAATTATACTTAGCGTAAAACTCCAAACCTATATAAAGGGGAAAGCTTATTATTCATGAACACACACTGTAACACGCATATCAAGGCAATATACTCTTATTTTTTACTGTTATTCAAAGTTCTTACTTTTGTTCATCAATTCTTCAGTAGTTTGAGCTCGGGTTCGAAGGCAAGCGCTTCGTTGAGATATCACTAAAGTCCGGGATCACTATTCTTAACTGGTTTGACAATTTATTACGTCCTTTATCTGTTCAATCTAACGTAATTTAACATTTGTATTGAATTAATCCACATATCCTTTAAACCACTTATAAATTTAATTGTTATCCATTTTCAAGGGTAAACAGTCCATATATATAATTTAGAGTATAAATTTTGGCGCCAATGATTTATCATGTTTTGCCATTATACTGAGTTACTTTTAATAACTGGTAATGTTTTAAAAGTAACTCTTATATAATAACATATAAAATAAAATAAATAATTATTATTAAAAGTTAAACCATATTAATAGTGTAAAGATTTTTTATATGACTTAAATCTTACTATAATTTAAATCCATCAGTATGAGGTTAATGCCACCAATACTTATACTCAAGTTATATTGGTGTGAATTTTCTATACAATAGGTGTGAACTTGATTTCCATTACTCCCTTTCTCCTTTCCTGACCCTATCCCCCCATGTAATGTAAAATTGAGAATAAAAGAGAAAGAAAAGAGAAAAGGAATAAGATAAAAAGGTTATTGCAAGAAGAGTTAAATAGGATATGCATATATGATCGACATGCAATTTGATTGGTCTGTCATAAATTCATGGATTTTCTTTTCTATGCATATTTAATTTTCTCACTTATAAGGCAAAATACAAATATACAATTCCGTGGATTAATTACGACCACGATGGAAGATTAACGTTTTATTTGGAATATTATCTTCTCTAAATAGATAATGATTAATTAAGTTAGATGTTCTTATTAAATTGGGGAAAATATCCATATATGATACACGAGTATGGATGGGTATGGGATTGGTGCATTATACGTAGGATTGTTCGTCGGTCGGTACGATACGATATTTAGATATTTCAATTTGGTATTTTCGGTATCCAATTTATTAAAATGCTATATCAATACCGCACCGAATTAAATTTGGTATGTTTCAATTTTTCCCCTTTCAATTTCGGTTTATTCGGTTCGGAAACTTCGATTTATTCGGTTTGAATATTAACTAGTGCATAGAGCCATAGACTCTAATATCCTTAATTAAAGTACTCAAACGAACAAAACTGAAAACGTTTCTTCACAAAAGTTTTGTCCAAAACCAGCAAATATCAACCAATACAGAGAAAACTATACATAAAGAAATAAATTCGATCATTAAAAATGTCTTGTTATTTGCATAGAGTTAATTATGAACTTAGAGAATAAAGGAAAGTAGAATTTTAGATTTTTTATATTTATGTTATAATTAATAATATGTGCATTGTATAATATAATATATATTTTGGTATGATATCGGTATTTCGGTATTTTATTTTAAAATACTAAATACCATACCTAATACTAATTATTTTTAAACTTATACCAAATACCATACTGAATATCAAAATATCGAATACCAAATACCAAAATTTTCAGTTTCGATATGGTAGTTAGGTATTTACCAAATTATGCACACTCCTAATAATATGAGGTTTGATTTCGTTTTAATTTTTTCATGTAACTTCTATAATATAGGTTACATGAATGCCTCATAAAACATGAACAATATATATAAATATGTAATTAGAAAAGGACTAACTACACAAATCATTCTTAACTAAATAATCTTTGGTGTATATTTGGTGTATGCGTTCGAAATTGGGCTCGACTGTATACGGTCGAAATCGAGCTCGATTATTGCACGAAAGATCAGGCTCGGAACGCGAAAGGTTGAAGATCGACCCCGAGTTTCATCGAAGCAAAACACGAGGTCAGAATGTCCGTCCTCAAGAATACCGAGCCCGTAATTCGGGACTGATCATGACCCCGAACATGCTCGAGGGGAGATCGCCGAACCTAAATAACGGAAAGCCAGAACCGTAATGAGATGAGCATCGCGGCGGGAATCTCGGCATAAATCAGTAGGGCCATTTAATTAGCAAATCAGGAGATTTTTTTACCTTATATAGAGTTGTACCTAAAGCAGGATTACCCTACTGTATAAAGGGGGGACTAATTATTTATAAGGACACTTGGAATATCATCATGAAAGATAGCAATAGACTGATCTCTTTAGTTATTAATGTCTTATTATTCTATTCCCAACCTCGATCGTAACATTTCTTGACCGAGGGCGGTCATCATACAAGGCTAACTCTATCCGGCTTGTGTGGTTTGAATTTATTTTTATCGTTAATTATATTTTCAATTTGATTTCTCATTTTTGTATCAAACTAGATCACGTATCCTTAATACCGCATATAAATTCAATTGTTATCTAATTTTGAGGGTAAACTGTTTGGCGCCCACCGTGGGGCTAACGATAATAGTAGTTATTTGATACAAATCTCCATAACACACACTGCTTCACACTTGCTCTTTGAAGTGTCTTTGATTCCAGGTTATAATACAAAAATGTCAAACTTTCAATCGGCACCTCTGCATGTTAACTTCAAATCCGGTCTCCAAGGTGAAAATAACAACGTAGCGCCCGGTAACGAGATCCCGATCCTAGATCAGATTGACTCTAATTCGCACGTGGCTGTTGATACGAACCTGCCTACCGACCCCGAAAATAGCGTTCATAAACGAGTCCAATCGGCAACTCGAAACACCCAAAACGTTGAAGACGACAGGATCAGCGTACGAGTGATCTTCGAAATATTGCAGGCTCAACAGGCGGCGATAGCTCAGTTACAAAACCAAAGCCGAGCACCGAACAGGGATGAGCCCGACCCATTCCGGGAAATTGCCCGTAGGGACTAATCGGTCATAGAAAGGTCGAATGAACATGAATTGGGGACTAACCCCGAGATTAAAAAGATGCTCGAGGAGCTGACAAAACGGTTAGAATCAGGGAAGAAAAAGATCGAGGCCAACGATAAAAAGGTGGAAGCCTATAATTCCAGGGTATACCAAATCCCAAGAGCACCTCCGATATTGGAGGGCCTGGATTCCAGGAAGTTCGTGCAAAAACCTTTCCCACCAAGCGCGGCTCCGAAGCCGAACCCCAAGAAATTTCGTATGCCAGAAATACCCAAGTATAACGGAACGACCGATCCAAACGAACATGTAAACTCGTATAACATGTGGTATCAAAGGGAACGACCTGGAGGACGATGAGATCGAGTCTATTCTGTTAAAAAAATTTGGGGAGACCCTGTCAAAGGAGCTATGACATAGTATCACAATTTACCCCCTAATTCTATTGACGCATTTCCTATGCTTGCAGATTCTTTCGTAAAGGTGCACGCAGGTGCCATCAAGGTCGACACCAAGAAATCGGACCTTCTCAAAGTCAAACAAAAGGATAACGAGATGCTCAGAGAATTCCCCTACTATATAAAGGAGGGTCTAATTATTTGTAAGGACACTTGGAATATCATCAAGAAAGATAGCAATAGACTGATCTCTTTAGTTATTATTATCTTATTATTCTATTCCCAGCCGCAATTGCAACATTTCTTGACCGAGGCGGTCACCATATAAGGCTAACGCCATCCGGCTTGTGTGGTTTGAATTTATTTTTATCGTTAATTCTATTGTCAATTTGATTTCTCATTTTTGTATCAAACTAGATCACGTACCCTTAAAATTGCATATAAATTCAATTGTTATCCAATTTTGAGGGTAAATATTTGAGATTAATGAGCTAAGCACATAAAGCATATTGATGTATGGCCCCAAAAGAAAATAATGGTAAATTATACTTAACACCTCATGAATAGGATTCAACTGCAAACACACATACTATATTTTTAAATCAAACAATTATAACCCTATATTTTTTAGTGTAATTTACTAAAGAAAATAATTTTGACATTAATATTTTGTTTTGCTCGAACTATATTTTTGTATATTGTAAAATTTCATTAAGCGTCAACTATTATCCTTTTAATGATTAGAGACAAGGTACTATGACCAGTTTCCGGGTAAGGTACAAACTCAAAGGAAAATGTATTTCCATCTTACCGTTGAGCGCACTCATAAAAATTTATAGTCCTAGATCCAGCTAAAAACTATTGATCTGTGTGACATGCAAGTTGTTTGGAGGATAGACTTGAGATATAATTCAACAAAAAGGAAAATTGAAAGTCTTGTTTATTAATAATACTAGATTGTGATGGTTCGTGTCAGCACGTGCCTAATAAAAAAAATTTATATGGTTTCTCTCTTTTTAAAATTATTTTCATAAATGATAAAAAAATTTAATAAATAATATATATATATATATATATATATATATATATATATATATATTGAATTACTTTATATATCTAGTGTACATACACCTCATGGAATTCCTATGAAACTTACCGAATTCATGAGAACAGTAGAAATTTTCACTAACCTTTAGAATAGAAAATAAGAGGATAGAGAGATTTGAAAGCTAAATCAAGAGACTCAAATTTAGATTAAAAAATAAGAGAAAAGAGAGTTTGAAAAGATAAGTAAGGATCGAAATCGATCCCATAGTTTGTGCATTTTGTTTATTTTTTAATTGCGCACGTAATCTTTACAATATGCTAATAATGTAAAAGAAACTGCCACTTACGGAATAAACATAAAGTGGTACTATTTTCTTAAATATTTTTTTTCAAGATACCCTACTATGTAGTTTTCTCATTTTATTTAGTATGCAGCTGTACTTTATGTTGGCTTAGTTATCCTTAAATTTAGCAATTTGATATCTTGACCCTATACACGCTGACAGTCTATGGAAGTACGACACACGTGTTGCATCATAGCTTTTTGTCCACGAGCATTTTGTGAAAAACATTTTTTTTTTATCTTTTAAAGTTCACAAATTTTTGAATCATAGTTTTTGGGCCAAATTTGTTTTAAAAAAAAATCGAAACAACGTTATTTTAGCTATAATTTATTTATTTGGCTAAATATGTTGATATTCAAATTAAGTTACTTTCACATATGCGCCAAAAATAATACGTAGCTGGAAAATCATTACATTAAAAGAAGAAACAAAAAAAAAAAAAGATACGTATTTAGAACTCCATTTTTTTGCGAAAAAATAAAAAAAATTGTGGCCAAATATTTAACAAATTTGACTCAAAAAAGAACAAATACATAATTGAAATAAATAGTCGTTACATGACAAGAAAAAATACACTTTTTAAACCCCATTACTTTAGATAAATCTTTTATTTATTTGGCTAAAATAATAGAGTTTTAAGTAAATTTTGCAGATTTGGCCCACGTCACAAATCAAAACCACCACCAGTCGTGATGGCGCCTAACCCACTTGCTAGGAAAGCCAATCATAAAATAATAGTGAAAGATAATAACAAATACGGAATAAAGAGCCTGTGAATCCAATAAACATAGATAGAAAACCAAGTCCATATATACAACAAATCCCTAGAAACTGGTAACACTGAGTCATGAGCTCTAATACATGAATACAAGTCTGCTAATATAATATACCCTGAAGCAATAACAGTATCGAAAGATAGAAAGAGACGTCAGGACTGCGATCAGGATGCAGCTCTACCTCAGGTCTCAACAGCTCAATGACCACTCTCAACACATAGATGGGCCTAAAACCTGGATCTACGCAATTACATGCATAGTGTAATATGAGTACAATCAACCCGATGTACTCAGTAAGTATCATGATTAACCTCAGTAAGGTAGTGGCTGGAGTGGCCAACGATACTCACTAATTAAACATGTACATCTCATGAATGTACGTATACACAACAATAGTATCGGTGCCCAAGCAAGGAGCACACGATAGGCCGACGGTGCACATAGAAAAGATATGCACAAGCATTGTAAACAACTAGCGATTCAGCATATAGAGAAGATATGCTTGTATAACAAGTCAAGATACACAGTTTGGCATATAGAAATGATATGTACCATGATGTGATCTACCAAGTAAAGCGGCATATAAAGAAGATATGCATGAAAAGGCATGTATCAATTCTAGAACTAGCATATAGAGAGATACGCAAACTCTGATTAGTCTTTATAATCCACGTGTACCCCATCAAGAGAGAAACATGAGAGGGCGACCTTGGGGGATGGATCCTTCATGTTGCACGAACAACTCACGTGCAAAAATTATAATCACTGCGGGGACTACTCATGTGACATAATCGTAGCAACCGCACGGATAGTTCACGTGCTATAATTATAATCACCATACAGATAACTAACATGCCATAATTATAATAACCATACGGACAATTACGTGCCATAATCATAATCACTACACGAACAAATCATGTGCTATCAAATCAATCCATATCACAGTCATGTATACGATCAACGAATAGTAAATCACATACTCATCGACTGAGGAAAATAGTATGATAAAGTGTATGCATGTTTGAAGTGTACAACTATAGCTCAGTTTAGGCGCATATACCAAACAATAACAAGCATCATGCTCAAATATTAAATCAAGATCTACATATAGTCTCTAACATAATTCAAAAAGTTCACATAGTCGTACAAATGATCAAAACATGAATCATAGGAAGCAAACATGACAAACAAGGAATAATAGAAGCCTAAGGTCTACTCTAGTCTAAATCATATATATCACCTCGCATATACGTCATTTTTGACACATTTCAGTTAGCCAAATACTAAGGGTCATTCCTCACAACAAGATTAGGCAAGATACTTACCTCAAATGAGCAAAATCAATAGTCCAAGAGTGTATTTGACTTTTAGCAATCACCTCTAATCGGCTTGAGTTTAGCAAAAAAAAAAATAACTCAATAACGTCAAACAAAGCTATATCAATCGATTCCAAACAATTAAGCTTCAGTCTTTAATCAATTCTTAATCAACAAATGTGAACCCGGGCCCATATTGTCAAAACTCGAGTCAAGGGTAGATCCCGACTACCCATAACCCCACGAGTCCAAATATATTTTTGGTTTTCAAATCTAAGTCCAAATTATATGTCAAAACCTCAATTTTTACTCTATTAAGTTGTAGGAAAAATCCTCAAATTTACCTCAAAATTTCATGTTTTAGGTGTTAATCATCCATATACATTCTTGAAATAATACAAAAAAAGAGTAAAAATCACTTATCCCTTAGTCTTGTACGAAAATCTCAAAGCAAAAATCATCGCTCTCCATGTCTAGGGGTCAAAAAATGAGAGAATGAGCTAAAATTACAAAATAGAACACTTAGGGGTCGTTTGGTAGAGCGTACGAATAATGCTGAATATGGTGCATTAGTAATGATGGTATTAGTTATGCTAGCATTATTTATGCTGACATATTTCTTATCCATTATTTGGTTTGATGTATTAACGCATTGCACAATTTCTAAAAGAACTGTTTGTTTACAAAATTACCCTCATAACCAGTCCATCACTTTATTTTTTTAAAAGAAACATATATTGATGAATATTTGTATATGAAAAAAGTTTTAAAAAAAATTATTTGATTTGTCTACCTATATTGTAGTATAGAACTGAATATTTATTTGTAAAAAAAATATGCTAAGTATTTATTTATTTACTAGGGATATAACTTTATTTTTTATTTTCTTAGATTATTTGAAACTTGCATGAATATAATAGTATATTTTAATCAAGCGTAAATTCTGAAGGACAATTTTATCTTTAACTAAGCTAATGCATGCATTAAAACCCACTGCATTGTTAATACCATGGTTTCTTATGCATTAATTATGCATAGGATAATGCCAAATAGTGTGTATAACTAATGCCTGCATAACTAATGTATAGGTTCAAAAAGTGCAGCAAATAAGGTATTATTAATACACAAAGCTAATGCATGCATTATTTTATCTAATGCATCCTACCAAACGACCCCTTAAATACTCTACCCAGTTGTACCCTTCGCAAATACAGTCGAAGCCTCACATTCACGAAGCACAAATTTGCTTTTGCCAAAATTCCTCTTTCACGATCACTGTGCCTTGCCTGCCACAACTACACGAACGCGACACAATCGCCCACAAATGTGATGTATTCCAGTTCAGCCTCCTCCATGAACGCGACCCTGCCGTTGCAAATATGAAGGCTAAATTTCGAGCTCCCAGCTCCCCTTCATGAATTCAACTGCCCAATTGCGAACGCGAAGAACAAGTTCTCTCAAGCTCCAAATGCTTCATCCGCTCGCGATTGCAATGAACACCAGACGCCAACACATCAACCAACTCCAAACATGTTATGGGTGGTCCAAAACTCACTCGAGCCACCTAGAACCCTATTCAATCATACCAACAAGTCCATAAACACTTCCGGAAGCTATCTAAAGCTTCTAAACACATACGATAACATCACATCTACGAACCAAAGATCAAATCACAAGTTGAACTTATGTTATGTTCAAAAACTTCAAAACTTCCTACCAAGCGTCTAATTCAAGCCTAAACAATCCAGATCACATCCAAACTTTGCACACAAACTCCAAACAACAAAACAAACTATTACAAGTTTTGGAACAACAATCAGAGTCAGTAACATCAAAGTCAACTCACAGTATAACTTATGAACCCTCCAAACCTTCAAATTGTCAACTTTCGACAAATAGATACAAAATCCTCTAGGAAACTTACTATCTAAATCCAAACATACAACTCAGTCCAAAATCACTATACAAACCTATTGGAATCACAAATCTTCTATTTGAAGTCGTCTACTTAAAAGTCAAACCTTGGTTAACTCTTAACAACTTAAGCTTCCAAGAATGAGACTAAGTGTCTCCAATCACTCTCAAACCTTTCTGTAGCCAAACTAACTAATCCCACAGTCATAAAAAAATTTACACACGTATGGGAAGCATAAAATAGGGAGACAGGGCTCAAGTACACAACACGACCGTCCGAGTCGTTACATTCTCCCCCTTTTAAACAAATGTTCATCCTCGAACGGGTTTAGAATCATACCTAAAATGCCAAAAAAGTGAGGGTATCTTCTCTGTATATCAAGATCAGCCTCCCAAGTCACCTCCTTGATTGGTTGACCTCTCTACTGAACTTTTACTGGGGAAAAAATCTTTCGACCTCAGCTTTCGAACCTACCTATCCAAAATGGGCCACCGTCTCTTCTTCATAAATCAAATTCTCATCCAATTGCACTGAGCTGAAATCCAATGTATGTGACTAATCTTGATGATACTTTCGAAGCATGAAAACATGAAACATCGGATGAAATCCTGGCAAGCTTGGTGGTGAAGCAAGTCTGTAGGCCATCTCACCGACTCTCTCGAAAACCTCAAATGGACCAATGTGCCGAGGACTCAACTTGGCCTTCTTCCCAAATTTTATCATGCATTTCATAGGTGAAACTCTAAAAAGAACCTTCTCACCCTCTATGAAAGCCACATCACGAACCTTCCTCTTTGCATAACTCTTCTGCCTGGATTGTGCTGTACGAAGCTGCTCTTGAATCAACTTCACCTTCTCCAAAGTATCATGAACCAAATCATGATACTTTAACCAAGACTCACTAGCGGTAGGAATTGATCTCACTAGCCCCCAAAATTAATAGCACAGGCTCGTAACATGTCTTTCAAGATCCAAATGGTTCGCTCGAACTGCACATCTGTCTGAGGGTGAAATGCAGTACTCAACTCCACTTACGTGCCCAATTCTCACTAAATGGTCTTCTAAAAGTGTGATGTAAACTCAGTGCTACGATCTGAAATAACAGAAATAGGTACACCATACAAGCGAACAATCTCTCTAGTGTAGATCTGCGCCAAATTCTCTGAAGTACAGGAAGTCATAACCGAAATAAAATGCGCCGTCTTGGTAAACCAATCAAGAATGACCCAAATAGTATCAAACTTCTTCAAAGTCCATGGCAACCCTACCACAAAGTCCATAGTAATGCGCTCCCACTTTCACCCTAGTATATCAATCTTCTGAAGCAAACCACTTAGTTTATGATGCTCATGTTTGACCTGTTGACAGTTCAAATACCGTAAAACATGTCCAACAATGTCCTTCTTAATCCTTCTCCACCAATAATGCTGCTTTAAATCACGATACATCTTCATAGACCTGGATGAATTGAATATCGTGAACTGTGAGCCTCTTTAAGAATCAACTCCCTCAAACCATCCGCATTAGGAACACAAATCCGACCCAGAAGTCTCAATACACCAGCATCACCAATAGTCACCTCCTTAGCACCACCTCGTTGCACTGTGTCTTTAAGGAAAGCAAATGAGGATCATTATATTGGCAAGTCTTAATGCACTCAAACAAGGACGGTTGTGAAATAACACAAGCAAGGACTTTACTAGGCTAAAAAAATCCAATCTCACCAGGAAAATGCCTGAACATCCATAGCTAAAGGCCTCTCCGCAACTAGAATAAAAGCTAAGTTCCCCATAGTCTTCGCCTTTCTACTCAAGGTGTCTACTACCACATTAGCCTTCTTCGGATGATATAAGATAGTGATATCATAATCCTTTGACAACTCTAACCACCTTCGTGCCTCAAATTCATATCATTTTTCTTGAACAGATGCTGAAGACATCGATTATCATTGTATACCTCATAAGACATGCCATACAAGTAGTGTCTCTAAATCTTGAGCGCGTACATAATGGCCGCTAACTTTAAGTGATAAACCGGATAATTTTTGTCATGGAGCTTCAACTAATGCGACGCATAGGCAATCACCCCACCGTCTTGCATCAACACACTACCAAGGCCAATGCGTGAAGCATCATAATAGACCGTATATGTGAGCACGTAATTTTTGCCCTATGCCTAAATACTCCTAAAATAGTCCAAAATAGCTTTTAGATACCTTTATAGAATTCTATAACTTTTTCTCTATTTTTATGTAAGCTATTTCGCATTTATTTTCATTTTTCATACATATTTAGAGAGACTTTATATCAAAATGTCAAATAATACTTATTTTTTTTATTTTTAGTACATTCTGGCGCCTTAATTGTATTTTTAGGATTTAATTACATTGTTAAAAGCGTAGGTTAAATACATAAAATAACCAAAATACATTAGTCTCTTTTCCTTTATTTTTCATTCTTAGATTTAATTAATTAGTCAAGTAGTCAATCATTAGGTGAAATGGATAGTTAGGTTGATTTTTCAAATTAGCTTAAAATTAGGATATTCAATTTAGAGTGTTAATTTTGTAAAAGCAAGGGGAAGGAATTGGATCTGTTATGTTTACATTCAAATTGGGGCCAACAAAATGCAGCAACCTGGTTAACACAAAACGCCTGGCCATCTCAGCATAAATCCGGCCCACCTGGAAAAGGTCCATTGTCCAGGTGCCAAACGACGTAGCTTTACTTGAAACTACGTCGTTTCAAGTCAATTATGGTCAAACATTGATCTCAACCACTTGTCGGATTTGATCAGATGGCCATGAACTAATTTCCCATTCTCATATAATTGCCATAAGAGACCAGACACCCCTCTCAAGAGACCCCTATTCTCCATCTATGTTCCGCCACTACCTCCACCGTCGAAAATCGCCCACGACGGCGGATCATCTCTAAACCTTCCCAAATATTCACCCCACAATCCCCAGCCCCTCGTCAGGCCAAATCCACCATCGATTTCCCCTAAATCCGTCTCAAACGATTCGCTTAGTAGATCTAAGAAATCATGAAACCTAAAAATCATCCCCTTTTCGATATCTTCCTAAGTCTTGACATGTTTGATGTAAATACTCACACCAATCCACTTCTTTTGACGAGCACTATCAATTAACTTTGGTTATTGCCCATTTCATGGTTATCGGAGTCTAGTCGTATCATTGTTGACCGGCCAGGTTTACCTTAGAGCCATAGATTCCTCTTCCGCTAGCAAGGCAGGAGTCATAGCTACGTGTAGCATTGGCCCTTGAAGAGATTATAGCCAGTGCTCGCACAACAATATTGTCGGAATTCTCTTGGCCGTGTCATTTTGGCTCGAATAGGTATATCTCCCTCCCTTTTCCTCAATTGTCGTCAATTGCATGTATTCACTAATATGACCATGTGAATTTCCTATTTTGGTTTGAATGCATTGAGTAATTAGTCGCATATTTTCTCTGTTAAGGATATAACTAGAATCCAATTACAATTAAATTGATTGATCAGTATGTTGCTTGGCTTATCTGTTCATCTTGTTGATTCTATGCATTTAAGAGTAAGGCTGTTTAACTGTTCTAAGATCTTTTTGGCATCAATAATCATGAAATGGAAGAATTTGAAATTCATTGGCTTGCCAAGTTAGAAGAGCAAGGGGTCTTGGGCTTAGTTGGAATGTTACCCCTTCTTGTTTGAGTTAGGCACATGACATCAAAATCTGGTGAATTAAAACATAGCAGATAAAGAAAAGAAGAAGGTAAAACATGTAAGTCAAAGAAATAATTAACAGGGTCTAAATGTCATTTGACAAATAAAGCTTAGGGAATATATTTTCTAGCTAACTGGGAGGCTTCTAGAAGAGGGATAAGGACTAACTAGCAAAAAGAAAAAAAAAGGGCCGGGTATTAGGGGATTTCTAAGGCTAAAATAGAAATAAAGAGGGAGTGAGGAAAAGCAAATAACTTAATGATGCTCCAAATCTGTTCTATATAAGAGACTTCTCCCTCACGCTATAGGCATTCACAGTCACTCAATTACATTCATACACACACCTTCATTCACAAACATCCACAACTATCTGAAAAATTCAAAAAAAAAAGAAAAGCTGAAACAAAACTTTCTAATTTGAAAATTAGATATCAAATCTAAAAATTCCAAAACTTCAAAAGAAAACAAAAGAAAACAAAAGAAAAGCTAGAAAAGAGGGAGTTTCTGCAGTTTTTCAATCGCCGCTGCTTGTTTCAATTTTCTAGGCTTCCAAGTGGGGTTTTAGCTTTGAATTCTTCTGTTTGTTGATGTTTTATCAATCTGTAGTTGGGCTCCTAATTCTAGGTGTTGCTTTGTCTTAGAGATCTATTTTCTTCTGTTTGTTTTGCTGTAGCTAGGTATCATTGTTAATGAAATGATGTAAAGCTTTGTTTTATTTGAATGAGAGTAGTATAAATGTGTTCATTCTTTGTTTTGTTTCATTGCTACCAAATTGATTGATGTTCACTATGTTACATCCTGTTTGACTACTTTATTGAAACATAAGTTGAATTGCAAGTTGAGTTTACCGCATTTATCATGTTAGAGAATGATTTTAAAATCTGTATTTTTCATCGAGTAATATGGTTTTAGAAGATGAGATTTGGCTGAAAAGTGTATGGAAGGCAGGAGGAGGAAACGGAGTTTGCAATTGATTCAAGTGTTTAAGTCTAAGGGTCTCATGGCATAGCACACTTTCATTAGAAAGTTATAATTATTTAATTGGAAATTCGGTTGTAATAGCTCATTTTTTTATGTGCTGTTTTAGATAAGCATGTATGAATTTGAACTGTAAGTTGAACGTAGATTTGGATAAGAATGTATGCACTTTTTCTTTGAGTTAATTGCAATTTAGAAGCGTAGCTGGTAATTAGTAACTAGAATAATTGAACTAGGCATGGTAGTTGGGCTTACTTGGACGTCAAATGGGCTTGCTCAACGAGTCTTAGGTGTCTTTGACACAAATCGGGTTCGGACTCAATTTATTGAGAGTATGGTTAGGCCTGCGTGACCAATTCTATTTCGGCCCATTGGCTATTTTCTCATTGGCCATATTATTTGGCCTGGTTTAGGGGTTTATGTAACGACCCGAACGGTTGTTTTGAGTATTTTAGCCATGTTCCCTTATTTATTGCCTCCCCTGTGTTATATTATGGCTATGAGACTTGCCGGGGATGCTTGATTTTGGTTTCGGGTGAGTTTCGGAGTCAAATGGGACACTTAGTCCCTAAGTTGATGCGTAAGTTGAAAGAGTTGACTGGAATTTGAATTTTATGTAGACAACTCCGGAATGGAGTTTTGAAAATTCTAGTAGCTTCGTGTGATGATTTTGGACTCAGGAGCCTGTTCAAATATTGATTTGGAGGTCCGTAGGTCGTTTTGGATTGAATTGGCGAAAGTTAAAAAGTTGAAGGCTCGAAAGGTTGAGAAGTTTAATCAAGAGTTGACTTTACTAATATCGAGGTTGGATTTCAATTTCAGAAGTAGCAATAGGTTCGTTGTGTCATATATGACTTGTGTGCAAAGTTTGAGGTCAAGCGGAGTTGGTTTGGTAAAAATTGGTGTTAGTTTTGGAAGTCGAATGATCATAGTTTCAATAGGTTTGGATTGGGTTGCGATTCATAAAATCGATGTTGTTTGATATGATTTTATGCCTCGAGTAGGTCTATTATGTGTTTTAGAACTTGTTGTTATATTTGGATGGGGTCCCAGGGGCCCCTGGTGTGAATCGGACTGGAATTAGGATAATTTTGGACTTAATGGAATGCTGAAGCTGCTGAGGTTCTGGTGCAGTCGCACCTGCGCACTTTGGGCTGCAGGTGCAGCACCGTAGAAGTGGCTTCTGAGCCGCAGAAGCGAGGATTGGTCTGGCCAGCTGGGACCACAGGTGCAGTCAGTTTTCCGCAGAAACAGACGTGCAGAAGCGGCTAGCCTCTCGCAGATGTGCTTAGGGCTCCGCAGGTGCGATATTTCAGGGGCCTAAGGGAGGGCTGCACCCTCGATGGAAGTTCCGCAGATGCAGCTAAGGGCTCACAGAAGCGAAAGTTGCTAGAAGAGGGTGACCTCGAGGGTTTAATTTCATTCTTCATCTTTTGACACAGAGAGCTCGATTTATGGCGATATTTAGAAAGATTTTCAAGTAAATCACCAGGGTAAGTGATTCTAATTCGGCTTTGGCTATTTATGTGAATCCATCATTGTTTTTGTCATTTAATAAGTGTTTTGAGTTGGAAAATTTGTGAAATTTCATAGACAATATTTTGGGGATTTAAAGGTCGATTTGAGAGCAGAATTGAGTAATTTTTTTATGGTTGGACTCATTATTGGATGGATTTTCAAAGTTTATAAGTTTGGTCGGGTTCCGTGATGCGGGCCGGGGATTGACTTTTTAGTTGAATTTTTGTTTTTACTTAAAGATTGCATCTTTATTGTTCGGAATAGTTTCCTACGGTTTGTAATTATGGTATAAAGTTATTTTGGCTAGATTCGAGCCGTTCGGAGTTGGATAATCGTGGAAAAGGCTTACTAGTGGATTGAGTTAGTGTGTTTCAAGGTAAGTGTCTTGCCTAAATTTTTTTTTT